>OY294045.1:54441374-54488175 GCA_958510825.1 Brachypterus glaber | reverse complement strand
AGAATACTGTGTGGAGCACTTAGAAACTTCCATTGTTCTAGATACCCCCCCAACTGCCCTCCCAAAAAACTCGACTCCTGAAAGTCAAAAGCGACGGCTTTTATTCGCTTTATCTTTAGAAACGGTTTTTTCTTTTCTCGAGTCTTTATAAGCTTTTGTTTTATCATTACGGGATTTTAGCCTAGTGGTATGATTTGGCATTTTTTGAGTAGTCTGTTTCCGATAATTTCCGGAATTATTGGTCTTTTTGAAATTGCGGTTTGAATTAAAGAACTTGTTTCGCGGTTTAAAAATTGCTCTGCAATTATCTTGATTTGAGCAAAACTCTTTTAATTGTTTGTCCTCAAACAGGTGCGATTCTGAAGGAGGGATCCCTTTAAAAATTTGAGCTGCTGTAATATTACTTGGTTCATACAACCTTCTGCGAGCCTCAAATACTTCCGCACGCTTACCACAGACATACTGCAAAAGGTCATCAGATATTGATCTAAACTGAGAATTTGATTCAGCAAATTTTTGTTTTAATTCATCAGCTAAAGATGGGTGTTTATTAACCATTTCCGACATGGCCTCTTGAAAAGCTTTTCTTTGAATTAGTAGGCCATGGGTCAAGGTGCCAAACGAAGAATCCATTCCCTCCAAAATATCTACCATATTACCTCGAGAAGTCAAGTGAGATAACTGGTGATTTACCTGAAGGCTACTAAAAACACCCCCTGCTTGTAATTTCTTTTTAACGTCCAAATACCGTATCTTATTCCAAGTTGGTTGACCCAGTCTCTGACACCTTACTGCTTGTTCCCTTATATCGGGCAATGGATCTGGGATGGAAGGTTCCTGTTCCCTTGTCTGTGGGTCAAAAGAAAAAGAACTAGTATTGTCCCAATCAAAATTGGGAGGTTTCCAATCAGACTGATGAAAAAAACTTTCCTCGGAATCCTCACTTTCGTTTTCGGTCTCTTCCTCGTCATTTTTTAGTTCATTTTGATCCAGCAGTTTTTGCAATAACGACTCCATTCGTGATTGCCGGAGTTCTAGTTCCTCAAATTTAGTCTTTTTGGAGGATGAAGACCTGACTGGATACGAAATTAAGTGCTTCCGTTTTCTTGAGCCTATATTTTCTTTATTTGCATCTCCCCAATTATCATTATCCTCAAAATCCATCTCTCCATCTTCCTCCTCATCTTCAGATAAATCCTTACTCAATCTCCACGCTGCTTCCTTTCTAGAGATTAACAAAGGTCTTAATTGGTTTAATGATTGAACCACTAACTCGTGATGGAGGTTCGAACCCCTGATTTTAATAGCTAGTTCGGGGGGACCAATTATAAACCCTCTACAAAAAGGCCAACGTAACATTTCTTCTTTATAATGCCTATACTGCTTTTCTGACAAATCTCTAGCGTCTGGATCAAACGCTTTTGCCACTCCAATTGTGGGCAAGGCAAACCTAAGTTTGTTCATCACCTGAGCATCTATTTTTAACTCATTTGAAGCATATGGAGCAGATAGCGTCCAGTCTTTCCAGCTTGCAGGAAGAAAATCTTCCACTAATTTTTTGATTCTCTGAAGAAATTCATTTTCTTCATCCACATCTAGATCGCCCAGCTTTAATAGTTCTGACGAAGTGGCCATCTAAAACAAAAATAGACGGCGTCAGTACTTAAAACGGATAAATAAAGGAGCTACTGGAGCGTCCCTTTTATAATAGGCAGCTGTTAAGCATTCCCTTTAAATTGAAGCTATTAAAGCGTTCCATTTATTTAGTTCTGGCTGTTCACATTTAAGCCGTCGGCTCATATTTTGAGCTGTCGACTCATTTTTGAGCCGTCGCCTCCTTTTATCCAGCCGTCGGCTCACTTTTGACAGGTCGTTCGCTTTAACGAGCCGTCGGCTCATTTCGGGCCGTCGGCTGCTCGTATACTAAAGAAGCTAATCAAAATCAAATAGCAGGTTATTAAACTACAAAAATACTAAAACTAAAAAAGTTATTCAAGATAAAGTGTTGGTTGCTATTTATTTTGTAAAAATTAGAAAACTAAAAGTTTTTCTGCTGAACATACCTTAAAATAAAACTATTATCACTTGTCACAGCACTATTTTTACCTTTTTTCTTCTACGTTTAGAACGGTGAAGTACGAAACGCACACTAGAAAAACTAAAGCGTACTGAGGTCTCTCCGAGATGCTTCGCGCTAGCCGGCTAATGAAGTGGAGGGGATAGAGTCGGCCGGGCGCCGTCCTATCCCCTAAACAGACAGAATTACGTGCATGCTACGCTAGAAAGGCATAAGGTAATCTCAAATGGGTCAAGCGAAGGTACAGACTTGAAATAAAAAAATTTGAATTTTTTTTTGTATTTTCTTTTTTTTTTTTAAAAAAAGTTTTTTGTTTTTTAAATAAAGATTATTTATTTTTTTTTTAAATAATTTTTTTTTGTTTCTTTTAATACATGTATTTTTTTTTTGTTTTTTTTTTAATTTTTAACAATTTTTCATTTTCGCAAAAAGAAAATAAGGAAAAAAATTTTAATTTTTCTTTTTTGATTTTTTTGTAAAAAAAATCCTTAAAAAAATTATTTTTTTTTATTTTATTTTTTTTTTGCTATTTTTTTTTAATATTTGGCAAAATGCAATATACCATTTACTCTGAATAGTATACAAAGCATGTCAAAATTCCGCTCCCCACTGTAACTTTTGAACGGCTTAAGATATCAACTTGAAATTTGGAACATGTAAATATCATAACCCATATAACTTTTTGGTATATATTTGATATACTTGGAGGACACAATGGATGTATCCATTTAAAAAAATGTTCCCCCTTGCTCCCTGTCTCGATTTTCTCCCTAAGCATATCAAATATATACCAAAAAAATATTTGGGTTATGTTATTCAAGTTTTTCAAATTTTAAGTTAATATCTTAAGCCATTCAAAAGTTAAAGGGGGGGGGGCGGACTTTTGACACTCTCTATATAATGGAATGCATAGCATTACATATCTTCAACCTTTATGGCTTGTATTTTTTTTTTTTTATAGGGAATTACTCCAGACGAGTACCCACGATTAATCTGTTTATGTACCTTATCATTTATATCACTGGTTATTATCTCTGTTGCTGGACAAGAAACCTATGATACAGTAAGTTTAAAATATCCGGCCAACATTTTTTGCGCCGCATTCACTGCGCCAGCATCAACCGCTCCAAGAATTTACCGCGCCCAAATTACCCTCGCGTGTAATATTCCGCACCATACATAAGCGAGCCATTAAAACAACAACAAACCATATTATGTTTAAATTTTTAGGATCCAAAAAAATATTTATAGAAAACTTAACTGATTTGTTTCTAAATTTATCAAAATAATTAGTTAATTTACCAAAGATATATGTTTTTTTAAGAACTTAAATGTTTAGGACCACCAAACCAAACCAAGTTACAATTATGTAGAAAATTTTCCTAAAACTTTTAGAGCAACGTTTTTACATTTTTTCAAAAATAAAAGACAAAACGCAAGAGCATGCAGCTGCACCCTTAATTTTTTTAAAAAGATGTTTAATAATTTATTAAATTTATGAAAAATAAAAGACTCGAAATGTTCCAGGTGAGTCAACTAATTGTGCATAAAATGCAGGCGCTGTTAGATACAGCGCAATAAATGGGGGTGCTATACTGCCCTGCTAAGACAAGTTGTCCTATCTAAAAAATTAACTTTTTGCGATAAGCACACCATTGTAGTGCTTTACACTAGCCCCACGTTCCTGCTAAAAAGAAATGTCCTATCTGGAACCCAAATCCTAAAAAAATCCTAAGTTGTTTGTCCTATGTGGATAATTTTCAATGTTTTCTAAATAAAATTGTCCTAGCTACTCCCTACTAGAACAACAAGTCAGGACTAGGACCTACTTTACAGATCTTAGTAATTTAATAGGACTTTTTAGATCATTTTGTCCTAACTTTCCCAGATAGATCATTTTTTTTTCGAAGGATATCACGTATGAAGCAGAACTCAACGCCATATTTATTTAAACATGTTTTTAAAAATTGCAAACAAAAAAAATAAAACTGGCTATATTTCAAAACATTTAATTTGCAGATAGGCAACTTGTCTTTGAGGGGCAGTACAAATGTCTCGACTCGGTATATACCGGGTAATCCAACGAAAACTTTAACCTTGGATAAAATCGAAACTAGGGGGGGCATCTTTGACATGTAAACAATAATTGACGTAAGTACCCCCACCAGTTCAAAAATCTTAAATGGAAATGTGGGTCATGTAATACGTTATTGAAAAGGTTTTTTAATTCTGGTTACAACAAAGGTTTATTTTTTCAAATCGGTTCAGCAGTTCTCGAAAAAATGTATAACAAAAATTTAGAAAATGCATTAATTAATTAATTTAAACACATAATATTTTTAGACTTATGTTAAGTTTCGGTTCACGAAAAAAGAATTTTTAAAAATGATTTTATTAACTTAAATACAGAAACTTATAAAGAAATATTAAAGAAACACGTTACGTTGAATGACTGAAAATAATGAATAATAAATAATCCTAAGTTTAACTTATATACTAAAATTATCAGCTGAAGTTGCAGTTCTCATAGTCTGTGAGAACTGACTGTAAACAGTTCTCGGTAACGGACGTCGCATACAGGTAAAAAATTCCAAAAAAAAATCATGAAGCCTCCAAAGTTGTATATTTATAAACCTTATAGTGTCCTCTAAATGATGTATATACATTTTTTTGAAAATGTTTGCTGTCTTGCTTAAAAAATTAAATTTAAGTGGCACATTGCATATACAATATCTTACACTTAATTTTTTTTAGGGCTGTATTTTTTAAATTTTAAAATATAGTACAAATATGGGGTATTAAATCATAGAAAGGTATTATCTCCATTAGAGTGGGTCGAAAAACAAAAAAGTTTTTGGATTAAGATCTAATAGCAAAAAAAAGTTGTAGCACATAAAAAAACCATGTTTAAAAAAAAATTGGTCCAAATTCATTGAATAACTTAGGAGCGCAAAGAACACAAAGCTTTTATTTTTTTAAAAAACGTGCAACATTAAGAACAGGATAACTTGAGAATGGTTTAAGATAAAGACTTAAAAATTGAAACACAGATTTTTAAACTCAAAATTTAATATTGATTTTTTTTTGAAAAAAATTGATGTCCCACAAGTGGGACAAAAGGGGCAAAATTTATTTTTTTGCAATAATGTTCTTAGTTTTAAAGTTAGGTATATAAAATTATATATCAATAAAAAGGTCTTGAAGAGACCTACAAAAAAGTTTATATCAATTTTTGGTGTAAATATTACCGTTTTCAAGATATTTGAGAAAATAAATGAAGAAAACATAGGGAAAAAAATAAAATTTTATTTTATTGTTTACGTACCAAATTTTAATTAATAATAATAATTGAAAATAATTGACCGATAGATGGCGTAAGGGTTCAATAGTCTTCCAAAAAAAAAAAATAATGTATACTATGATAATCATTTTTAAAATATAACAAAATTTGGGAAAAAGAAAGCCAAATCTAGTATTTAAAACAAGACTATACATATTTACTTATATCCTATTAGGGTTTATTAATTCTTAGAATTGCTAACACTCGAGTGCACCACTTATTTCGCAGAAAATTAAAAAAAATTTTAATGAAAATTTTTAAAACGAGAGTCAATAAAAAGAACTTTTAATATCTATTTCTTAGAATTATTTAAACTTGCTTCATTTTTGCAATTAACTAGTGAACATTGAGAGTTAAGACATTATAAAATTGTTTTTCGTTCTTACAAGACCTGTCGGAAAGCATTCGTGTAAAATTTATCTGTTAAATTAATATTAGTTTTTTAATTATTTTGAAAAGTTTTGTCATGGGAAAAACTAGTAAAAGTGTGTGTCCTATTTTTGGTGTTTCCAAGGACTTAATTTCATACAGACTCCCGACTTACGAAGACGTAATAAGATGTTGGTTGGAAGAAAAAGGTAAAACGAAAATACATTTAAAAAAACATAATAATTCTACAATACATAAAATAGTGGCGGAAAAAGTTTGTAAAGCTTATGAGAGAGCTAATGTTCCTCTAGTGTCACAAGTAAGAGTTGAACAAATGGTGGAAGCTTGGTAAATATAAAAGTATAATGAAAAGTTATAACAGAGATAAAAATAAGGCTTTTTGGATTGAAAAGGCAAAAAAATTTAAAGATACAGCGAAGAATAGTCTTTTTGACATTACAGCTTGTAAATGTGAAATGCTATTTAACTGTACCTACATTTTATTATGAGATCTTATATGCCAATGTGGTTTCAAATTAAAACAAATCCTTTAATAAAAGACGGGTCAAAGCACATATTTAATTTAATTAAATCAACAAGATACATGACGGAGGATTTAGACGAAAGAGTAGAAAAAAGGGATATTGCATATAAGAAAATTTTAGAATCAAGGCAAAAAGAATGCAAATCAGTGCGTATATTTATATGTCCTCAATTAAATTTTAAAGCAACTGATTATACAGATTTAATTGACTTTACATCCCACTTTTGTTCACCTCCAATTTTAAATAGTGTATCTACAAAAGAAATTGAAAATCTTTTGCTAACAAAGTCTATAACAAAATGGGATTTTTTAAAAATTCCTTGTCACACACAGGCGGTAGAACGTTGTGTGAAATTGGTCACGACAGTATCCAAGCAAGTTTGTGGCTACCAGAAAAGAGATGGTGTTATTAGAACCACGTTATTATCACGTTCTACCCTAAAAAAATTTGACACAAAATCTAAATTTTAAATTTTGTTTAGGAAATATAAATTTGAAATATTTCATACAGTAGGCTATTTTTTTATATAAACAAAATTGTTATATAAAAGAGTTCAACGGCAGCCATATTTAAAAGTTTACAAAAGTTTTACAAGATGAGACTGCTGGCAGGCGTACTCCGTGTACTAAGAAATCTATTATAATAAAATGTAGGTATATATTAAGCACTATTGAGGCGATTGAAAGAATTCTATAGTGCACGAAGTCTGCCTGCCAGTAGTGTCATCTCATAAAAATTTTGTTAGCTTTTATATATGACTGTTGCTGAACTCGAAAGTTGTCTTTTTTTCTGTTATATTTAAGTACGTAACCAATAAAGTAACATTTTATTTTTTTCCTATATTTATTTATTTATTTTATTAAATATCTCGAAAACGGTAACATTTACATAAAAAATGAATATAAACGTTTTTGTAGGTCTTTAAAAGACCTTTTTATTGATATGCAACTTTATATACCTAACTTTAAAACTAAAAACGTAATTGCAAAAAAAAAATTTTGCCCCTTTTGTCCCACTTGTGGTACATCAATTTTTTTTTTTTTAAATAGATATCAAATTTTGAGTTTAAAAACCTATTTTTAAATTTTTAAGTCTTTATCTTAAACCGTTTTCAAGTTAACGTGTTGAAAAGTTGTACGTTTTTTAAAAAAAGATAAAAGCTTTTCGTTCTTTGCGCTCCTAAGTTATTAAATGAATTTGCACCAATTTTTTTTTAAACGTGTTTTTTTGATGTGTTACAAGTTTTTTTTGCTATTAGATCTTAATCCGAAAACTTTTTTGTTTTTCGACCCACTCTAATCTCCATGTCCGGACGCGTCATGTCTAGGGACACTAGATCTAGGTCTTAAGTTAGCAAGGCTAACATAAGACCTAGATCTAGTGTCCCTAGTCATGTCGCGTCCGGACGCGTCAGGTAAAAAAAATTAAATTTTTGGAAAAAAATCAGATTTGATTTCTTTTGTATATTTTTAGGTTTAAAACAATGAAATGAACCTAAACAATAGAAAACTACTAAAATATTCAAATTTTTCAATTTTTTTAAATGGCGTCTTTTTTATTTTAGTTTTTTTAACAGCCTAGTTGAGGTTAAAAAAAATTTTTTGGTCAATTATGTAATTTTTTATATTGAATTTAAATCTGAATAAAAAACACCCCCATTCCATTTAAAATTTTTAAGTTACCCCCTCTCCCGCCTAAGGGTGTGGATGAAAAAAAAAACTCCTTTGATAAAAAGGTGTCCCCCTTGATATTGAAGCTTAGTACCAAATTTCAAAAACCTATCTTATACGGTTTCTGAGATATCGACTTTTCACCTTTTAAATGGCCCGGTATGCAGTGTGCCACTTAAATTTAATTTTTTACGCAAGGCTGCAAACATTTAAAAAAAAATATATTCAAATCATTTAGAGGACACTAAGGTTTATAAATATTCAACATTCCGCGCTTCATGATTTTTTTCCGTTTTTTTTTTTTGGTATTTTTTACCTGTGTACGTCGTATCTCCAGACCTATGTCAGCAGTCCTAGTACCGCACGTTCAACAGATAATGCGAGATATAACATTTATGTTTTTTTAAATAATAATTAAAAAAACACACATAATAATACCTGTTTTTTCCTTTTTTCGAAAAACCAAAAATTTTGATTTTTTTTAGAAAAATTTTACCTGCTACAAACGGGTATTATGTGTTTTTTTACTTACATGTATGTAAAAATATTATGTTTTTAAATTAATGCATGTTTTAAATTTTTGTAATAGGTTTTCTCGAGGACTACTGAACCGATTTTAAATACTTTTAATTTTAGAATTCTAAAATATAAAAGTAAAAATAAAGCTTTGTTAAAGTTTTCGTCGGTATATCCTGCGCGTTAATTGCGGTTATTATGGTCGTCAAAAAAATCTTATCTATACTAAGTATAGTACAACTGCTTAGCAATACAAAACTAATACCAATAAGCTAAACACGATGTTACTATATGAATAACCCCGCACATTTACTGGAGAAAATGTCTTGCCGCCGATTTGCTGAAATTTTATTATATTGTAGTCCTTAGTTTCCCGAACAAATCTCGCAGGTTCACACTCTCGGCTGATCAACCGCTTTGGAGCAAAAATACTAAAAAATATTATTAACTGTCGAACGAATTGTACCGGAGATTTTATTTTTGGTATTATGTAATGTAATGTTTTTATAAAATTAAAAAGTATCCAGGTCAAAGTATTTAAAAGTTATTGAGAAAATGACACAGGCCCACAAAAAAATTTATTTGTGCTGGAGTTGAGACCCACCTTTTCTTATGTATTTTGGATTGATGAACACAAATCTGTCATAAAAAAGGCACTTCATGGGCTCATTTTTTTGATAGATTCATATTCAGCATCCCAAATACATTAGAATAGATGGGTCTCAACTCCAGCACAGGAACTTTTTTTTGTGTGCCTGTGAAATAAATGAATAATTTAATGATGCTTAATGTTTTTAAACGGTCATTGCACCAAAACGGTTGATCAGCCGAGGATGTGATCCTGCCAGTTTTGAGTGGGGAACTAAGAACAACAACAGGTTAAAATTTCAGTCAAAGCCCCGAAAATCCTCAGTAAATGTGCGAGGTCCTTTGGCCATTAATAGCTAGCCTGAAAATGGATTTTAGGCTAGCCCCGCACATAAGGGTATTTAGGCAATCTGGGCGGTCAAAATAATTTTTCAACTTAATTCGATTTAGGTGTTTTTATGTTATCGTAAAGGATATAAAAAGTAACAAAATATTTTTAACTATACCGGGTGCCACATATAAAAGTTTCAACCATTAATAATTTTTAAATCAAATGTTTAAAAAAAAATCCTCGAACAGGTCGATTTTTGTTTCAAAGGGCACATTTTTTGATGATATTAATAATTAATTAATTAATTAATTAATTGATTGATATTTTCTACCGGATGAATTTTACCTGTTTTAAAGTACATTCTAAATAAGCTATTTCCAAATCACCAGGTTATTTTTATTTACTTTTTTAAATTTATTTTACTTATTGGTTGTGACATACCAAGATACATATACTTTGACGCACGGATCTGTGGCTACGGCAAATATGTAAGGAATGTGTGTGCAAGTTAGAGGCCCGTTGTAGACACGCACGCCTTATAACTCTTTTGGCGGAAAGAAGAGCGCGAATGATTCCTCCCCCTTTCATGCGGAGAATTATATCAAAGGCACTTTTTAAAGATTATCTTAACCCCCTGGCTACAAAATTATTGTATGAAACTATGAAAGTGTCTGAATGTAAAAAAAGAAATATACTTATATGACCCGGTGAGCTAAAAATTAGTTTTAAGGGGTCTTTCTACCTTCAAATTTTAAAAATATTTTGTTTTTAAACATTTCTTTTATATAGAAAGAAAAAAGATATCATTGTGAAATTTTTTAAGTATGTTTATTTATATTTAAAGAATACAATTTTTTTTAGATTTTTAAGTGCCATTTTTTTGCCATAAAATTGTTTTGAAAAACATATAAAAAAAAAACGTAGTGGCCATGATTCCGGCAGTTTGGATCATCTGAAAAAAAAATAAAAACGGAAAATTGTTCAGTATTAAAGTCGCTATAGCCCTATTTAAAAAATAACAAAATGGCGGACGTTTTTCAAAAAATTTTAAATAATTTTCAAGAAAAACGTCTGCAGTTTTCTTATTTTTTGGCCAAAAATATTTCTTCTAGATAGGACTATAGCGACTTCAATTCTAAATAATATTCCGTTTTTATTTTTTTTTAGTAGATCCAAACGCCCGGAATCATGGCGACCACCGTTTTTTGATGTTTTTTTTTTTGAAAAAAAAATTATGGCAAAAAATGGCACATTGAATATCTAAAATAAATGTATTCTTTAAATTTAAATAAACATACCTACAAAATTTCACAATGATATCTTTTGGTCTTTTTATATAAAACAAATGTTTAAAAAGAAAATGTTTTTTTAAATTTGAAGGTAGACCTGTTTTAATACCTATTTTGCACTCCTGGCACACAAAGGAACGTTATCCAGAACCTGTAAATTTGGAAATGGCACATCTAAAATTCAGCCGGGAGAAAATAACTTGTTGAAAATGTTCACCAGATTTTATACTAATGTGTTTGTTTTGCACTACCTATTCTAGGGCGTTGAATTGTATGAAGAATTAAAAAAGGTAAATTGGTACCTATGGAACCACGAAAACAAAAAAGCTTTTCTAATTTTTATGGTCAATGTTCAAAATCCTCTAGAAATTAGAGTGAGCGATAATTTAAAAGTGAATTACAACTTGTCAATAATCGTGAGTAAAATACTGCTGCCAGCAAAATAATACTTTCCCCTATAGGCCTAGATTCATTAAAATTAAAAACAAAAATAAAAAAAAAATTTAAAATTTTTCAAAACAAAATTTTTTTGTAAGTTTCTTTTTTCGTAAAACGAAAAATAAATTGGAAAAAAATATGTTTTTGAAAAAAATTGTTTTTACATCATTTTACCAATCCAGTTTTTACGAAAAACAATCCCAGCCTAGAACATTAGATAATCAGCCTGTGGTCCAAATTTGAGGCCTTTAGCCCTAAGCTTTCTTGAGTGATTTTTTTTTTGACGGAAATCATATTTTTATTTATATAAAAAGTTCAGAAACATAAAAAAAGCAATAATTTTTTTTCGATTTTTTTTTACTAATTCAAGACTTTTTGTATTGGGGAAAGTTAAACTTTTAACGTGCCATTTTAATTAATGATTTAGGCACGGTGTTTTTTTGCAAATTTTAACTTTTTGTTTCCGACCCCTGATATTTTTATAAATAGTTTAAAAAAAAATCGTATGGGGCGATAGTTTTTCGATAGACACTTTTTTCGCATTTTCCCGACGTTTTATGGCATTTTCAGTCCGATGATGCCAAAAAAATTAATTTTCGATCGACTTAGCCAATAAAACAGGAAACATCAACGCCCTTTGGCGTTGGAGATAAGCAACGTAATGTAGTGACAGTGATAAATAATAATTATATTATTATGTTTAAAATATATATTGAAGTTCAACTACGTAATATGTACACAGAAAAAAAGGATATCTTGAATCAAAGCAAAACGATCTTGAACCAAGGCCTCCATGGCTTTCGATATGTTCAACGCCATGACTATCTTGAATTAATTCCGCCGTGATCTTGGCATTTGAGGTCCTAGATTTAAGGACATTTCCTTAAATCAAAGCCACTTAAACCATTTATTTAAGATCATATTATCTTAAACCAAGTATGTAATTATCTTGATTCAAGATCATATTATCTTTATCCAAGATCATATTATCTTACACCAAGTCTTGGTTTAAGGTAATATAATCTTCGATGAAGATAATTAAAATCTTGATTTAAGATTATGATTCTCTTGATTCAAGATCATATTATCTTAAACCAAGACTTTGTGTAAGATAAAGACCCCACAGTCAGGTTCCACGGTTAATAGAATGGTAAATATTTTGAAAAAATTTCCCACACATGTACAATATTATTTTGCAATGAAATATGTTAATCGTGTCAAACTAATGGCGGTTATAGGTATAAATTATTTAAAGCTACCCGTGAATTTTTTAAGTAAATTTAAAAATCCCCATCGTTTGAGGGTAACAGATACAAATTTGTCCATTTTAAAGCAGATAAAACAATAACACACCTTTAAAGACAACTGACGGCAAAACAAAAAAACAAACCTAACTTCACTCCCGCGCATATCTTGCGCAAATTGTCTGCCAGCCAACAATAACAACGGGCGAGTCTACTGTATAGCTATGTGGGGTGAGGCCGTCAAACTCTTTACCGTAAGACAACAGGGGCTTTGTCAAGATAATAACTCTTGCTTCTCTGTTACTATTTTAAATGTCATGCATTTAAGGAAAAAATCCTTGACACAAGGATTTTTCTACCACAAGAATAATTACAGGAAACCAAAGTCACAGATAATCTTAAACCGAGGATACATGATCTTAAAAGAAGTTTATTACCTCGATTTAAGGTAATATAAATCCAAGATAATTTATTATCTTCTGCCAAGATAACCTTTTTTTCTGTGTACAATGTACATAATACGTTTTTTTTTCAAATTTATTATAATATGTACATTGTACATATTATTATAAATTGAAAAAACGTAAAAAAACGATCAGCCCCTACGATTTTTTTTGTATTTGCCTACATCTTATGAAGTATTTAAACTGTAAAAAAAAATGGGGGTCGGAGACAAAAAGAAATAAGTTCGAGAAATTTAAGGAGATTCTACGTTAAAAAATATGAAAAAAAGTTCCTATAAAGGGTGGTCGGGAAATGAGGTCTAAGGGAGCCGCGGCCCTTCGAAGATGGACATTTTGAATAAAATTTTAATGCTGTAGGACGATTCTTCATTTAAAATTAAGCCAAAAAGTATTCACACCAAAACACCTAAATTTAACATTAAAGGAGATATAGCCTTTTAAAAAGTAACATTTTTAGTGGTAAAAAATGTTACTTCCTCTTAATTGCATTTTTTTTAACGGTTGTTCCTACAGTTTACACTATATGACATTTTTTATGTATTTTTACTGAAGGAACCTATATTTGTTACAAAAAAACCAACAAAAAAAATATACATAAAAAGTTTGGGGCAAAAATTTGTTAAGCCACATATTTTGTCCGTCTAGGCACGTCTCTGGATAAATTAAAAAAATAACATAAACTTATTGCCCATATTAATACTAGTATATATGCAAAATCTCGTCGCTCTAGCTTAAAGGGTACAAGAGTTATTAATTAAAAACCTTATTTTTATTACAATTTTAAAGAGCCGTAGCTCCCTTAGGACTCATTTCCGGACCAACCTTTATAGGAACTTTTTTTTATATTTTTTAACTAGAATCACCTCTTAAATTTCTCGAACTTATTTCTGAATAACCCTGTATAACCCATAAACTACCGTAGATCAATAAAGTTATACTAAGTATTTCTTGAAATACGTGCTCAATTTTGTGGCTAATGCCATAAAAACTGTGAATTAAACCATATAACTCCTTGTGGCGCACTGACTTTTAAGTATTTTCGATTTAGATTTCGATGTTAAATATGATATTTTGTTTTAGAAAGTATAGGGCAGAGGCGCCAGCAGTATCCACTGCAGGTCACCTAACATATTTGCAATTTTTTCGGCCCACAGACATACAAGTTGGCCTCAAAAGCCTTTAAATATAGGGAAAAGTCGACAAATAGAAAAAAATCGAAAAAATAAAAATAAACACAGAGAGACAGACATTTTTTTAATATGGTCCGGCCCACCCCACTGGCTACAGTGTAATAATAGTATTAATCTATACCTTTTTTTGTTTTAGATTTTAAAATCAATATACACGTTAGCTACAGCTATGCATGAATTACTTTAAAGGGATTTAACGCACAAATACACTTATTTACTTATTTAACTGTTTATTTATGTAATAATATATGGTTGCAATTAGTTATAGGTAATTAAAAAAATGTTTAATACAAAAAAATTTTCAGGTTACCATAAACATGTTATTTTCGAGAAAAAAAAACTTATTTACAAACCATTAAAAAAAATACACATATACTGTTTTTAAACCTGTTTTTACTGCTCAAAATGGGTAAAATTTATAGTTAGGTAGACTCGTATTTAAAGACTAGGTTTCAGTTCAAATCAAATTTATTAAAGTAGATAGTGTTTGTTATACATAAAATATAACATTTTAATATAAATTAATGTAATTAACCCACAGAGCATATAATTGTAAAAATACACCCCTAAACAAACCTATTAGGTTTGTGTTGGGGTGAAAAAAAAAAATATATCTTTTAATGTTAGTTGGTCATGAAAAGTAAAAAATTAAATAAAATACATAAATTAATAACATTATTAAATGAGGCGAGGTGTGCGAAGTGTTTAATTTAGGAACAATTGTTTTTTCTTATTGAAAATATAGTCAGGAAAAAAAAATTAAGAGAGACAGAAAATTATTATTTTATCAGAATTTATATAATATATAATATCTCAAAAAATATTTATAATTTTTCTGAAATAAAATTTTTTAACTCACATTTTTGTTTATTATTTTTTAGACTTAATAGAATTAGGTACTAGATTATAGAATTTAGGGCCGTAAAAAACATACTTTTTCTTCAAGCGTAGTTAAATATTCATATTTTATAACTGAACACAGTACTTAGAAGTGATCTATTTTTTTACAGTAATTAAATGAGTTCATTGTTGTACGCCGTAAAAAAAAGTAAGCAGCACTCTTTGATCTTGATGACAGCCATACTTCAAACTTGTTTGTTTATTATGTAAACAGGTGGTTGACTCGAGATTCTGTGCAAAAACCTTGTGTGAAATTGATTAAAAATGATTGCAGAAGAATATATGGTTTATACACCTACAAATCTCTCCAAAATTACAAATGCTACATTAGACAAGCTACCATCAAAATAGCGAAAAGTGTACGATTTAGCCTACGAAAAAGTTTAAAATGAGCTAAGGAGGGTTTAAGTTTATTTCGAAAGGGTTTTATTGGCCTATTTTAATAAAAAAAAAACATACTTTATTACTGAATAAATTAAATACAAAAATTAATATTTAAAAAATATATATAGGACGCTTGAAGAAAATGTAGTATGTTTTACTCAGAGAAAAAGCCTCTGAATTTCCATTATACTGGGTGTTTCACAGTAGACAGATCACACGATTTGTGGCGTTATTAACAAAGATATCAAAATGAAATTTTTACTAGTTTTCTTTATTGTTTTGGAGCTAGAGCTCCGCAAAAGCATTTTATTGCACATAACAGAATTTTAAATGCCAAAATTTAAGATAATAACAATTTTTCTTTATCATATAATACTTTTTTTACTAAAAACATTTTTCAAGTAAATTTTTAATTAAAAAAAAACTTAAAAATGGGATTTGTAGTTTGGAATTACCCCATTATCGTAAAAAGTAGAATGCTTTGAAATTAAAATGAAAAGTATGTATGTCGTTCAAGTTTATCATACAAAAATTATGTACATAATACAATTAAAATGCAAGATTTTTATAAAACCTTATGAAGAACTTATAATAAAAGTGTTTTATCGAAAAAAGACACGAAATTCATGATAAAATTATAACAGTGATTTGGTGTTACTTAATTTTTATTATAATTTTAGTTTTCAGTTTAACTGAAAACTAAAATTTTAATATTAAAATTAAGTAAAATGGAGCGATCCCTTTTATAAGAAAACCAAAATGCAAGAACACACTACTTTTGTCTTGTACCCTCACTTTTAAACTATGAGCGTGTTATAAATATTACACAAATAGATAAATTGATCAAAAATAATTTTTTTATTACATAGATTAGTTTTTATTTTTTAATCGACCATAGACTCTTATACGAACGTGATAAGCCTGCGCACAAGATGCATGATGGCACATTAAACCAATCACCATCGTATGTTATGTATTATGCTTCGTATGCTAGCCTCTGGCTGTACCTTAATGTACCTATGATCTGTTTCTTCAAGCAAGATAGTAAATTAAAAATCGCACAGTAAAAATTTTTACAACAGGTTTGAATAGTATATGTTCGTGTATAGAATATAGTTATGTTTTATAAAATAAACTATGAAGTATATTCACATATCAAATATTCGAATCTGTTTTAAAAATATTCACTGTGCGATTTTTAATTTACTATCTTGCTTGAAAAAACAGACCGTATTTAGTTAGAGTATAATAAAATTGACTAAATTGCCATTTAATTTAATTTTATCATCTAAAAATTTTTAACAAATTTAATGTTTTTAGTAAAAAAAGAAGTTGTTAAATAAAGTTATAAAAAAAGTTTTCAAATAAAAGTTTTTTTTTCGGTAGACAAAAAAAAAATAAAAAAATTGAAAAAAAAATCGTTTATAAAAAAGTTTTATTTTAAGTATTTTTTTTGAAGAAGGAAAAATTTCCAAAAAAAAATTATTTTTCTTTTTTTGAAAAACAAAAAAAACTTATATTTTTGAAAAAAATAATTAATTTGCAATCATTCTAACCTATAAAAAATATTATTCATTTTTTTTGAAGGACGCAAAAGGGCCATTTTTGGCCGAACACAACCGATAATTTCTATGTTGTGTATTAGTATTGTATCTAAAACATATTAAAAATTCAATTTTTTTCATGAGGTAGAACAGTTAAAAAAAACTGCGTCAGATACGCATTTGGTCATGTACCGTTTTTATTAAAAAATCATTTAAACTACAACGTAAAGTATAAAAATAATTAAGAATATTATTTGAAATGTCAAAGAAAAATAAAAAGAAACAAATTAACCCAATACACACTTAATTAGTATACTAATACTAAATTAAGCAGACAAAAAAAGTAAAAATAATAATAAAAAAATTATTAAAAAAAAACTCATAGAAAATAATTACTTTACTTTCAAACGAAATGAAGGTTACACAAATATTCTTTCACTTTATATGCTAAAAAAAGGCTTAACTAAGGGCTTAACTGAAGGGATAATTAAAAAAATTAACAAAAGGATTAAGCTATTAAACAAATTAAAATCTTTAGCAGTAACTGAGAAATAGGCATTTAAAAAACGTTTAACTTTTTTTAAGTTTGTTGAACTTTTCTCGAAAACCGTTAAAAGTATCTAAAAAAACTAAATATTTTTAAAATCTGCGTAAAAAACTGCACCATATAGATATATTATGTTTGTGGAAAACAACGATCTTTAACATTTTTTTTCAAAAAAGCTGTAGCATTAATCTTAGAATCTACAACCAAACTTAACAAATGGAGGTCAAATTCGTGTTCAGCATCAAAAAGTACATCGAAAATGATATATCAGACAAAATGGAGGCATATGTTTTTTTGTCGAACAGTGTAATTAGACATTAAGAAATGCCATTATAACCCTGATTACTCTAATTATAAGTATAACCTGATTTTATTTTATTGTTGCTATCTAAAGACACGTGTGTACCACGATGGTAGAGTTTCGAGAAGATTTTGGTTTAAATGACTCTCTTAAAAGTAAGTGATTTCACTTTTTCTTTTTTTTTAATATACTATAGGGGTATTGAGAATACTGTATTATTTTATTAGCAGAAGTATTTTCAATACAATTACTCGTAGGACCAAAACGGCTGCCACACTCTAAAAATAGTCACATTTGGACTTGGATCTTTATAGGGTTCCAAAGGGTTCTTATAGTCGTATTAGCCCTAGAAGGGTAAAATGCTTTTTTGTAACACGAAGGGTAACATCAGTGTAAGAGGCCGACTTTTTTAATGGCATATATTTTTGTGAAAATGGACAAAAAATAATATAAACTTATTTTTTGTTGGTTATTTACTTTATTGTTAAAGACATTATTGTGACAAAAAAATTAAATTTTAAATTCTTTAAAAAATATATGAAAAAGAACGGAGCAGTGCTACTTTTTGACATAAAAATGAAATACTTAAAGTAAAACAAAAATAAATTAAATATACTTTCTAAGTTTTTTTAGAAAGGTTCAAATTAAAGTTTAAAACAAAAAAAAATATTTGAATAATTATAATTATAATAAAATAATTATTTTTGGAGCAATTTGGGCACATCATTTCTAGATACCCCAAAGGATTTTTTTTATTAAGTGCAGGAAAATCTTGTTTTTATATTTTTTAGGTGCATAAATAATTGCAGTTTTTCATTTTATCTCATTTATTTTTCCACATTTTCCTTTTTTTCCATACTTCCCTAATTTTCCATAATTTTTCCAAAGTAAAGATCTAAGCCAAATCGAATTCCTGTTCTCGAAAATAATCGTAATGGTAATGGCAATTTCGAAATTAGCCTAGTTCCGTTTTTGAATTTTTCAATTATTTTCTCATACCGAAAAATACGAAAGGGTTGAATTTCGTCAAATCCTTATCGCCGTAAATCAAAATTTACCTCTATGTCATATTTTAACTTTTCCGAGTTCTTCCGAATTTTCACAAAGTCAGGAAAGTTAAATTTATTGTTTGTATCCGAAAATATAAAACTGGGCCTATGGGTTTGCTAAGCTGGCAAACTTTCACGAAAATAGTCCCATTTTTACGCGTTTTAAAAGTTGTATTTTGTTTTCTGGGTTTTTCCGAAATTTTCCAAACTTTCCAGCCATATCTATTTTCCATGCCCAAAAATACCTGGAAAGCGGATTTTGACAAAATTGTTACAGCCGATTTTGAAAAAAAAAACAAATATAAATATACTTATTGCTCAAATAGTTAGACTAAGGATAACATCCGTGCCGCGGCATGCCGGCCCGGCAGTGAATCGGTCACCGACGTGCTCAAATTACAAGCTGTTTATTGGATATAGTAAAGAAAAGGATGCAATTCGCTTGCAAAACAACTTTACACTACGATATTTCAAGAAATCTTTGACATAGAGACTTGAAATTTGGAACAAATATTGTTTACTACTTAGAAAATCTTTGTTCCAAATTTCAAGTCACTGGGTCAAAGCGTTTTTGAAATATAGTAGTGTAAACTTGTTTCACAAGCGACTTGCATCTTTTTCTCTTCTATAAAGGTGGATTTGAATTAAGAAAATGGGCAAGCAACTGTACCGAATTATTAACACATTTTCCTGCATATACAGGGTGTGATGTGATTTTGATGATGACTCCACCATAAAAAAATTAGGTCTTCAATGGAACCCTAGCTCGGACAATTTTACTTATAAAATAGAAACGTAAAATCTTAACTGTACGAAACGCATTATTTTGTCAGAAACCGCACAGACATATAACGTAATGGGATTTCTCGCACCCGTCATTATTACCGCAAATATTTTGTGCAATTATAAAAAAAAGTCCAAACCACCCCCCGTAGAAGTTATCAACAAATGGAACACCTTTAAAAATGACTTAGCTACCGTATTATTAAAAATAAACATATCGCGATATATACCCGCACTAAGGGAAAACACACTAACTACGATTTAGTCGGTTTCTGTGACGGATCCGACAAGGCCTGTGCGGAATATAAACTACGGATATTCCGCACAATTTAAACCCGCAAAAAAAGTACTTAGTTTGCGCTAAATCGCGTCTTGCCCGGCTAAAAGGCTTTTCCATTAATTAATACCATATGTTTAACTTGGATAAAATATTCACCGCATAAATGGCTTACTTTCTTAAGCACAAGTCTTATTCAGGTCGCCCTGAAATCTTGGCACCATGTTTTCACCACGTGTAACCTGACTAATTGCGCTAGTAGGGGATTTTTTGCATGGGAGTTACTGCGTTTTTCCTTGAAGCGGCGGGGTCCAGGTTAGCTTTGTCAGCCGCGAGATCCGTGGCCCGTCGCGACGATAAATTCGAGTTGACGTATCGATTAGTGTTGCCGCCTAAGGCCTATAGTCTTGCTATCGTCTCGTTATCGTTGAACAGAACGATAGCGAGTGGTGGAAAAATATCGTATTGTTGTAACGATAACGAGAGGCCTCTCGCCCGTAACGAGACTGAAGCGAGAGCGATAACTATCGTACAGTCAGAGACAGTCGAAAGTTGAAGCCACCTAAAACCAGATAAATATATTTGACACAAACGTCATTATTTAATTTTTGAATTTAATGATTTTTTAAATGCAAATATATTCTTTAATAGATATTATGCACCTTACATTAGCCCATTATAAAAGGCTTTTATCTTTTAAAATTATATCGCAGGCAGAAATTGCTTCAATATTATCCTATTTTTATAGCACATATAAAAATATGTACTCCTGGCAGTTGCACTAAGCACCTAGTTAGGCTTATAGTAAGTACGGTAGTATCTGACTAATACGAGGGGTAATTTAAAAGAAGGCCAGAGCTGCTGTTAGTAAGATATGAGTGCTAAAAATCAATTTTAATAGTCTTTATAAATTTTGATTTCCCAATTTTACTTCTCATAAAGAAAGTATTAAAAAAAAAGCAAGGTAAAAAAAGACCTTAATCATTTTATTTTTTCCTGAAACATCGAGAAAAATCAAAATAAGCAAAAAAAAATAATATTTCCAATTTTTACTTTCTCATAAAGAAAGTATTGTGATAGAAAAAAAAGCAAAAATTTTTTACCTAAATCATCTTATTTTTTCCTGAAACGTTGAGAAAAATCAAAATAAGTAAAAAAAATATATCCGTCTGTGTGTCGGTCGGTCTGTCTGTCTGTCTGTCTGTCTGTCTGTCTGTCTGTCTGTCTGTCTGTCTGTCTGTCTGTCTGTCGGTCTGTCTATCGGTATCCACGATAACTTAAGAACGCTTTGAGTGAGCGACTTGAAATTTGGTATGCAGATATTTTTTATATTATCTTGGACAAGTTCGTTTTTGATCAAAATCGGTTTGAGGGAAGGGGGAAAATGAGGGTTAAATTTTTTTTTTAGCCATAACTTGTTTATTTTTATATTTTTTTGTAGCCCCTCCTTCTTCCCCAAATTGTAAAAAAAATCTGGACTTTTATTATTTACAATGAAAGAAACCACCTCAAAGATAGAATAAAGTAACAGAAAAAATTTAATTCATTTTTTTTTGGCTGTAAATAATAAACAAGTTATGGTTAAAATAAAAGCCCCCCATCTTTCCATTTCCCACAAAGCGATTTTGCTCCAGAACAAACTTGTCAAAGAGAATATAAAAATACATTTGCATACCAAATTTCAAGTCGCTAGCTCAAAGCGTTCTTAAGGTATCATGAATACAAACAGACAGACAGACCGACAGATAGACAGACAGACCGACCGACAGACAGACGGATATATTTTTTTACTTATTTTGATTTTTCTCAACGTTTCAGGAAAAAATAAGATGATTTAGGTAAAAAATGTTTGCTTTTTTTTCTATCACAATACTTTCTTTATGAGAAAGTAAAAATGGGACAGCAAAATATATAAAGACTATTAAAATTGATTTTTAGCACTCAAATCCTACAAAACAGCAGCTCTGATCTTTTTGCCTTCTTTTAAATTGCCCCTCGTATTAGTTAAATACTACCGTACTTACTATAGTCCTAGTTAGGTACTTAGTGTATCTGCCAGGAGTTTTGTATCTGCTATAAAAATAGGACAAGCGGTTACTGCCTGTGATACGATTTTTAAGGATAAAAGCCTTTTATAATGTGCTAATGTATGATGCATAATGCCTATTAAAGAATATATTTGCATTTTAAAAATCATTAAATTCAAAAATTCAATAATGATGTTTGTGTCAAATTCATTTAAATAATATTAGATGGCTGAAATATTCAACTTTTACGCAGGAACGATAACTATCGTTATCGCGAGAGGTAGGCGGGAGGTAGGCGATAACGAGAGGCCTCTCGTTATCGTTTGTGCGAGACGATAATTTTTGAACTATCGCATCGTAGTTTCGATACGAGAGGTACTTATTGGCGATAACTATCGCTTTAGGCGGCAACACTAGTATCGATACAGGCGAAGAGCGTAGGATTGTGCTCACCGCGGCGGTAGTAACTGCCCTATTTTATACACTGCTATCACGCTACTCGTCGTTAAGTAATTACCACGGGTCGGATCGAAGTAGCCATTACCGGGGGCATGCAAAAATTAGAATTTTAAAAAACTCTTTTTTCAAGTAAATAGACACTTTAAACTATTGTTCACCAAGCGGAATGTCATGTCGACGCTGTTAAGACTCAGTGAGTCACTTAGTCATGATCCAAGACTCATGGAAAAGGACATTTTTTATCTTGAAAATTGATTCTCTTTTTAAAAAACGAATAGTTAATACAAAAATATTTTGTTTTTTTATTAATTATTCGTTTTTTGTAAAGGGAAACAATTTTCAAAAAAAAAAAAAATAAGTCTTTCTTCATAAGTCATGGACCATGACCAAGTCACTCGCTGAGTATTAACAGCGTGACATTCCGCTTGGTGAACAATAGTATAAAGTGTCTATTTACTTGAAAAAAGAGCTTTTTTTAATTCTAATTTTTGCATGCCCCCGGTAATGGCTACTTCGATCCGACCCGTGATAATTACATTCGTTTTATGCTTCATAAATAATACTCTGGTTACTAGCCTCAAAGACTGACTGAGTGATGACACCAGGGAACTGGTTCCTCCAGTCATCTTGTTCGCAACATAGCAAAAACACCGGTTCCGATCTGCGATTTTCGAGAGCCAAAACAAACCCATAGGGTAAAAAGAAAAATAAAATACTTACTTACTCACTTACGTACTTACTAAAGCTGTAGACTACATAGTGTATTCCCAATAGTAGGCATAGAGAGCTCCATTTACTAATCCAGTGATTTGTACTAAATTAGCATGCGGGTACTACCCGCTAAGGCTGACTGTCAAATCACTACTGAACGCTATGATCAGTTTTGATTGACAGATGTAGTTGGAATCATTCCTCATCAGGGTTTTAAGATGATTAGTTTTGATTGATTTAATAAAAGCGAGGGAATGTACTTTTCGTGGGTATCAGGTCTATTCACGTGCGTAATCAATATTGCTATTTTGCCAATATTGTTAGGTTGCCGCATGCCATTTTTGTCAAAATAGCAATATTGTTTACGCACGTGACAAGTGACAAATATTAGCCGTTCAGCAGTTTGCTAGCAAAACTTATCATTTGATGACTTTTGATTAGTTTCGCTGTTTCCATTGAACGCACTAATTCTGAAATACTGAACCGATTTTAACCCTTTAGCTACTGTATACAGAATGTCCAGTAAATGATGTCATAAATTTTAAGGGGTAATTCTACATAACAAAATATGAAAAAGTTCCTATAAACATATGTCTTAAAATGCGTCGTAAGGAAACTAAGCCCCGTTGAAAATGGCTAAAATATTCGGTATTTATTTAATAACTTAGGAACGCTTTAAGGTACAGCAACGAGGTTTTAAATGTAAACTAACCTTAATAAGGCCCATCTTCGTATGATATCTTCATGTACTTACTTTAAACAGGGGTGTGCGAAACTTGGGGCCTTATTGGTTTTTTGTCCCAAACTATTTTCTGTGTAACTTTTTTATAATTTTATTTTTAGAATACGATTCCTCAGGTCAAAATACATAAAAAAAGGTAAAGCGTTTTAGAGAAAAATTAATTTGAGGGTGAAATTTCACGGATCGAGGACGAAAAATTATTAATATGTTTAAAACTAAAATTATAATGATGCAGGGTTATTCTAAATCAAAAACTAAGAAAGTTTCTATACATGTAGGTCGAAAAATCGCCCTTTAAAAATGGTGCATTTTTAGGAGCCCATAGCTACCTTATTATTGGTTTTTGGAAGTACCTGTATATGAGGTTTTGTTTTTCTTAGTTTTTGATGTACATTTACCTTGCATCATTGAAATTTAGGTTTTCAATATTTTAGTATTTACTTTTTCGTCCTCGAACCGTGAAATTTAACTTTTAAATAAATTTTTCTCGAAAACGGTTAATCCTACAGTATTAGAAAAAGTTACAAAGAAAAAAGCTTGGGACAAATAATAAGGCCCCCCAATTTCGCATGCCCCTGGTTAAAATAAGTTCATGAAAATAACACGAAGATGTAATGTAATGGGCCTTATTAAGATTAGTTTACATTCAAAACCTAGTTCCTGAGTTATTAAAAACAGATTTTTTTTAGCCAGTTTTAAAGGGGATTAACTCCTTTACGACGCATTTTTAGGCATATGTTTATAGGAACTTTTTTTCATATTTTCCTATCTAGAATCGCCCCTTAAAATTAATGACCTGTATATTTACAAATGTATCTGTCTAAACGCAAAATAAAAAAATGTCGTAGAAACTTAAAATTTGGTATTTAGGGATACAATGACAAACAAAAATCGACAAAACCAAAAAACAAGATGACCGATCTGTCGAAGTGACATTTTTAGAAACTTGAAAATTGGTAAGGGTACAATGACAAACAAAAAACGACAAAACCAAAAACAAGATGGCCGATCTGTCAAAGTGACATTTTTCGATAAAATAATAAACAAAAATCGACGAAGATGGCCGACCTGTCAAAGTGACATTTTTCGAACCGGAGGTCGTGTAAATTTGAAACTCTATATGTAGGGGCAACAAAAATCGAAAAAGTCAAAAAACAAGATGGCCGACCTGTCAAAGTGACATTTTTCGAACGGGAGGCCGTAGAAACTTGAAATTTGGTATGTAGGTAGGTACAATGAGAAACAAAAATCGACTAAACCAAAAAACAAGATAGCTAACCAAAAAACAAGACGGCCGACCTGTCAAAGTAACATTTTCCGAACGGGAGGTCATATAAACTTGAGATTTGGTACACGGTGCGGTGGTGCGACGGTTTAAATCAACTTCAAATTAACCCATTTCTGTTTCTATACGTCGATTCTATGAGGCATAAGAATGATTTTAACCAAAAATAAAAAAAATCTATCGAGCACTTTTTTTTTATTAAGCAAAAACCCCGTATGTTGGACACTTACCTTTTATTTGACTATTAATTAAATATTTACTCAAATTATCATCTTTTTTTTGTTTTATTTTGTTTAATATATGTTAATTGCAAAAAATTCTTGCTAAAAAAAATGAAATTAATAATAAAAAACCCCTTATATAAGACTACTTCCTTGTAAATAAAGAAATATGTATAATTGTACAGAATTTTATTTTTAAATACATAATATTTTAATCAATAGCCTAACAGAATATTGGTTAAACATTATTTACGACCAGTTTATTAATTTCTGTGACAAAAGAAACCAGTATGTAGAGCAGTTCAATCTTAGACATGTTTTTAGACGTGCTTTTTACCTTAAAAAAATATGTACCTCAGTAAACGGAATTTATAAGCGACAAAGCAACATAGTAGGCTTAGCCTAAATGTCATCCGAAAAAAAAAACAAAAAAATAGTTGTAACTGTCAATTTAGTTTCTTGTGTTTTCGCTTAAAATAATATTTAATTTTTAAGTAAAATTGACTTGTTAGATACAATGAAGGTAAAAAAACACCCTTAAAAAAAGCGTATTAACACATAATGAAAATAGAAGGGTTTTGTGTGTAGTTTTTTTTTTAAGTTAAAAAACTATTTAATATATCAAGTAAAATAATTAATGTGCTACGATCAGAAATACCAAACTATAGCGAAGACGACCAATATTTTCCAAGTTCAATATGTGGTTACTGTCTGCAAGCTGTGTATAATATCAAGAATGGTAAGGATACAAATCTAAAAAAATTTCAATACACTGACAACAAAATAAAAGAGCAGAGGATAAGTAAGGATCAACCTGTTTGCAAGTATTCACTCTGTATTTGTGCTAGAGCGCCGCTGAACCAAAAGGACAAACGTCTACAAAATTTAAGGAATTTTACTAGTGATAATGTTCAAAGGCCAAGAATAACAAGAAATAATAGAGTTAAAAAACGACCCGTTACATGAAAGTATGTTCAACGTGCTTACTTAAGATTGAAAGAGGAAAATCGCATGTTTGTATAAAAAGAAATATTTACAAAAATATTAGTAATATGATGGCAGAACATGGAAATGGAGAAGAAAATTTAACTTCTTTCACTTCTTTCAAACAGAAAAGAAAATGAAATAATTCAACTTCGTACTACTTCGGGGAGGCCCTTACAAATTTCCATAAAGGCGAAAAATCAATCTTTGAAGTATGTTATGGAATTAGAAGACGTTGTGAAATTTCAATCCGAAACAAACTCAAGTGAAAGTCAGGTAAACAAAGTTCTACAACTTTTACGCGAAAAAAATGGAAAAACTAGTGTAGAGGCCAACTTGATAAAAAATCTTCAAAAAGCACATAAAAAAATTAATAATTTTTTTACTTCCACCACAAAAAAAATATTAGTTGTAAAAGACAAAGTAGAAACATGGGAAGAAAGATCTATAATTTATTGTGAAAAAGTACAGGAGTTGATTAATTTTATTGCCGACTCAAGGAATTATAGGGACGGTTTTAGCATTAAAATGGGTATCGACTTAGGTCAGGGTTTCTTAAAATTTTGTATGACTCTAAGTTTAACAAATAACTTTCAAGAAAATAAGGTATATTTTTCCGATACTGGTGTTAAGAAATTATTCATTTTGGCAATTTGCAGCAATACGCAAGAATATTATTATAATGTAAAAGTAATATGGGACCTTTTGAAGTTGAACGATCTACAAGATGATTTTGTAGTGTCAGCAGATTTAAAAATATTAAATATATTAAACGGATTACAGGGGCACAGTAGTTTACACCCTTGCACTTGGTGCAATATTGATAAAAATAATCTTTTTGATATTGGTATACCTCGTTCGTGGGAAAAGAATGAACAACACTACAAAAGTTGGTGGAAAGAAACCGGAGGAAATACAAAAAAATCAAAATTTTATGAAAACGTAGTACACCTTCCAATATCTGATTTAAAAACAAAAAAAATTGATAGAATTTTTTCCACCTCCGGAGCTCCACCTGCTTCTTGGTGTTGTAACTACTTTAGTCAGTGCTATGGAAAAAGAATATCCAAAAACTTTAAGTAATTGGGCAAAATTTTGTAGAGTAGAAAAAGATTTTACTAGGGGAGCGGGTTATTCTTTTAATAGAAATGCGTGTTTCGGAATTCTTGTAACTATTTTACTAGTTTTTATGAAAAGTCCTGGACTTAGGGGATGCTTAATTAAGTAGAATAGTACGAGGTTAAAAACAAACAAAAGTTGCTTTGGAACAAAACTTGAAACTACCTATTTAGAAAAGATTGAACAATTTGAAAAGGATTTTAAAGATTTACCTATTAAACCTACCCCAAAAATACAGGCAGTTATACATCATGTCAGGGAATTCATGGAAGTATCAAAAAAACCCCTGGGTTTTCTCTCGGAGCAGGCATTTCAATATGTACATGCATATTTTAAAGTGATTTGGGGTAGGTTTAAAATAAATGCTATATCAAATCCAAATTATAGTACAAATTTATTAAAAGCCGTTAGGTATTATAATAGCTTGCACATATGATTAAACTTATTTTAAACATGCCATTACACAGGCCTACAAAATTTAACTTTTTCCCACTTGGGATTAAAATGATATACTAGTTTACAGGTATATTCCCCCTGAAAAGGGCTATTTTGAGGCTTTTTCGGGTCGACAAATCCAAATTTATTGTCAAAAAAGTTTGCTTAAGTCACATTTTTAAAATATACAGGGTTATTCTTTTAAATGGCACCCACTTCTGAATGGTACTAGATATAAACTTCAAATTTGGAATATGTATAATCACACAACAACCCACAACAACCCTCAAATAACCCTTTTTGTTACTGGGGAAAAATATATGTAAACTTGTGTTATTTATAAGCAAGTTAATAAAAACATTTTTGTAATTCTAGTAACAACCAAACGTGATGAAAAATATCTGTCTGTATATTTGTTATCGATAGAAATGCAAAACACAAAAAATATAAAAGTTTTTCTGGGGGAAGACAAGAGTTAAAATTTGAAATCTTTTGTTATTTTTAAATGTAATTTGGTGAGTTGATTTTAAAAATTAAGTCAGTTTTTTTTACCCCATCAGAATAATTTGTTTAATTTTAGAAGACTTCATTTTAAAAAATATTTTACTGAGGCACATATTTTTTTAAGTAAAACCGAGGTTAAAACGAATGTCTAAAAACATGTCTAAGATTGAACTGCTCTACATATGAGTTTCTTTTATCACAGAAATTAATAAACTGGTCGTAAATAATGTTTAACCAATATTCTGTTAGGCTATTGATTAAAATATTATGTATTTAAAAATAAAATTCTGTACAATTATACATATTTCTTTATTTACAAGGAAGTAGTCTTATATAAGGGTTTTTTTATTATTAATTTAATTTTTTTTAGCAAGAATTTTTTGCAATTAACATATATTAAACAAAATAAAACAAAAAAAAGATGATAATTTGAGTAAATATTTAATTAATAGTCAAATAAAATGTAAGTGTCCAACATACGGGGTTTTTGCTTAATAAAAAAAAAGTGCTCGATAGATTTTTTTTATTTTTGGTTAAAATCATTCTTACGTCTCATAGAATCGACATATTGAAACAGAAATGGGTTAATTTGAAGTTGATTTAAACCGTCGCACCACCGCACCGTGGATATGTAGGGGTACAATGACAAACAAAAAACAAAATAAAAAAAAGTGAAATTGAAAGGTCCGCCTGCTTGTTTTTTAGTTTTGTCGATTTTTGTTTGTCATTGGAAACAAAATACAAGATGGCCGACCTGTCAAAGTAAGCAGCGGCATCATTGTAAAACCCCGAGGTCAGATAAATACCTCTATTAAAAGACTAAAGCAGAGAAGACCACCTTATGGGTCGAAACCCTCGATTATTGAGAAATAGATAGCGTAGCGCTGCCAGCACCCTGAATAAGGGATGGAGATCTAGTTGACTTCGGAGGAGGTTCGTAATTAACAAAGTAAAATATATCAATAAAATTTAAATAAGGAATCAATACTTAATTTAGAATATTTAATAATTAATACTTCTGCGTTAGTTTACATCAATAAACTTATCTTTGTCGAACATGGGTAATAATCCAATTTATATAGAACACTTTTTATTAATACATTTATTTTATTCTGCGGCGATTACGATTTAAAATTACTATTTAAAAACAAAAACATTTTTTAATTTTGAACGGTACTTGGCCAGCCTACTAATACACCAAGTTTTTCTAATCTTTTAAAAAACTCTTTTACAATTTTCAGCAGGCAAGCCCTAAACTCACAAAGCGCGTATCGAAAAATCTCTATATGAGTCTCACTCACTCGAAAAAGTCCAAATGAGTAACTTCTAAATAAATAAACAATATTGTTTTTTATAATATTCGAAAATAGCCTGGAGGGTTACACGGTTCAAAAAATTTCAAGGTTGGCCATCTTGTTTTTTGACTTTTTCGATTTTTGTTTGTACCCCTACATACCGAATTTCAAGTTTCTACGACCTCCCGTTCGAAAAATCTCACTTTGACTGGACGGCCATCTTGTTTTTTGACGTTGTCAATTTTTGTTTGCCATTGTACCCCTACACACCGAGTTTCAAGTTTCTAGGAACCCCCGTTCGAAAAATGTCCCTTTGACAGGTCGGCCATCTTATTTTTTGGTTTTGTCGATTTTTATTTCTCATTGTACCTGTACATACCGAATTTCAAGTTTCTACGACCTCGACGACCCATTCGAAAAATGTCACTTTTACAGGTCGGCCATCCTTTTTTTTTACTTTGTCGATTTTTGTTTGCCATTGTAACCCAACATACCGAATTTCAAGTTTCTACGACCTCCCGTTCCCGGCATAATTTATCAAATCGCTTATTAACGACAGCCGTAGTTAAAGGGTTAAAAATTAAAACGTTGTTATAACTGCCATTAACTTTTATTTAAAATGATATGTAATAAGAGGTCTAGACCATTCTCAGATTTTACCAATAGTTGTTCTTACCAAAAAGTTAAATATATGACCATAATTACAATTACATATATAAAGTCAAATATTTCGAGAAAATTTTCAACGATTTTAAAAAATTTAACATCATGATAATCATCATATATGCTGATTTTTATAAAAATAGCTTTTAAATTATCTATCACGGCGCCTGCCTGGGTGGATTTAGTTCGATCATCTGCAACCCTATTTTTTTTCCATAAATTCATTTAGGGCGTCCTATAGATCATATTTACAAAAATTTTAAAAAATCTACCGATCCGTTCGTTTTTTATTTAAAAATATATATCTAAAAGATTTTTTAGAGGGTCAGTTTCTAGAATTTCATAGTGTAAGAATAGATTTGGCTGTAAGTTATATGATCGATAGTACCATCCTCTGGGACAATGATCGGGATATAAAAGTTTTTAAATCCTGCTAGTTTCAGAGCAACAGCCGATCAAAGAGGTTGCTGCATGAAAATATTACTGTTTTCGGCCATCTTTACAAACCTACATAACTTTTTTGGTTTTTAACAGATTTTAACCGACAAGGTTTTAATTAAATCTTTAGAAGAAGAGTGCTATTATTAAAAATGTTAAAGTATTTAATTTTGCATTGACTTCTGGATATTTTTTTAATTTAATTTGTCACAGGACATAGGCCCATATATTCTTAAGAATATATCCAACATCTCCTGTGCAAAATTTAGGGACAAAATATTATCCAGAGCCTGAATCACGTAGTAGACATTGAAATAGAGATTTTTTTTTGATTTTTTCATATTTTCGAAAAATTATTATTTCCAATTCGATGTACTTTCAAACCTAAGAAAAACATATATTCAATTTTTCGATATTTTCTTTAGAATATATGGGCCTATGTCCTGTGCAAAATTTGATAAAAAAATATCTAAAAGTCAACGCAAAATGGCATTGAATTGTGAATTTTTCCATTTTTTTTTTTCAATTTTTTTAATATTTGTCCTTGGTTTATCTCATATTAGATTCTTTTTTTTTAACAATACTTAGAATAGTATCACACATATACATGGTTTATAAAAATAAAAATAGAAATGAAAAATAATAAAGGAGGAAAAAAATATGGTGGACACAAAATTCAAATTTTTTCGATTTTTGTCATGTTTGTAGACTTTGTCAAAGACTGAACAACAAATAGCATTGAATATTTTAACATTTAAAAAAAATGTTTTCTAAAGATTTAATCAAAACCTTGGCGGTTTAAATCTGTTAAAAACCAAAAAAGTTAGAAGGGTTTGTATAGATGGCAGAAAACAGCAAAATTTTCATGCAGCAACCTCCTTGATCAGCTCTTGCTCTGAAACTAGCAGGATTTAAAACTTTTATACCCCGACTTGTTTTCCCTGAGGATGGTACTATTGATAATATAACTTACAGCCAAATATATTTTTCATTCTATGAAATTCTAGAATTGACCCTCTAAAACATTAATATTTAGATATTTTTAAATAAAAAACGAAAGGATTTTGGATTTTTTAAAATGATTTTTAGGACGCCCTAAATGAATTTATGAATGAAAACTAGGGTTGTAACTAAATCCACTGAGACAGGCGCCGTGCTATTAAATGTCCTACATTACTTTTTTCTAAATTCCAATTTTGGCAAAATTACAAATTTTTAAAAATTCACGTATTTGTCCCCTGTTATCTAGAGATTGAGTAAACCGATTTTTTATTGCAAATCACCACTGTATTGACCATGAAAAAAACCTTTAAAATGACTTCTAACATGCTCTGTTTTCTTGAATCCTTAACAACGACAGCATATATATTCCGAACTTATATATAAGTTACGTATAGGTTTACGAATACTTTTAAAATGTACAAATAATCAAATAAAAAAATATGGATATTTTTAATTTTCACCCAAAATTTTTCTAGGGACATGCCTAATCGATTCATGAAGAAAATTTTCGCTTGGTCGAAAAAAAAAATAAAAAGCTAAATATATATACAATATACAATATATATAATAACAATTTTTAATTTTAGGAGAATCATTGCCAGTACTGTACTATTTAACCATATACCCTATGACTTTTAGAATAACGAAATATTTTCTTGTTCTTTTGCTCACTGTTCACGGAACAGTTCAATTATTAAACACTTGGTTTTTTATTTTGCAAATGAATAGTAGTTTTTTTATTCAATTTGGACCCGTGTACTTTAGACAATTTTATGTAAGTATGTTCCCAATGGAAACTTCCCATATTTATAGCAAATTATTTTATCTAAATTTAGCGACAAAGTTAGTTTGGTTACAGTTTAACAACTATGTAAATAAACGATTTTAAATAGTTGTTTACATACAAAAATATTGAGAAGATTATTTTTGTTTAAGTAAAAAACAACATATTTATACATTTTCCAAAAACGAGGTTTTTAAAAGAAGGGTTTTGGAAATACAGAAGTCAAACATTTCAAAACCTTTCTTTTAAAACTCTGGTTTTTGTAAATTGGTATAAATATATTGTTTTGTAAATTTTAGTTATACGTGATACTTAATTAATAGAAGGGTTTTAACTTTAAAAACTTTTTTATCTGAATTTATTTGTTTTCTTTGTTGCATACAATAACAAAACACTTCGCGATCTCCAATGACCAGTTTTAACTTAAAAAACAGAAAATAAAAAATTGGGTTCCAAAGCTCCCCCTCTCTTCTTTGCACGTCCCTGGTTAAAATTACAAAAAAAAACATAAAATGATAGCTTTTATCAATGTTAAAGCATGTGCTAAAATCCGTTACTATAGTTCATAGGGTTCCAGAAATATTAAATAAAAACTACTTTTTAGATGTAATCTTGGAAGGGTCGTAGCTTCCTTAGGGCCCGTATCCGGACCAACCTTTATAGGACATTTTTGTAATATTGAGAAGTTTTTTTTTTAATAAATTTATCATCTCATCATCATCTCCATCTATACGCGCTAAGTCAACCCCCTATCTCTTTCAAGCACTTAAATAAACGTAGAGAGCTGGTATTTCGTACACATGCTTATCTTTCATAACAAATAATTGTATTTAAAAAAAATACCCTGAACCAGGACTCCTAAAATTTAGATAACCCTATTTATATGCAAGTTTAAAAATAAAATTACATAACTTACTCATTTCATGACAATAAAATGTTCTTATAAATTGAACACAGCCAGTCCTCCCCTATCACCCTTATATGATTAAATTAACCCCCTCTTTGTTTCACCTACTTAGAATAAACACATTTGATACACATGCTTATCTCGGTTGACAATAAAATTTATGTAAAATAGAGCCCCCAAAACCCCTAACTCATAAAATAGAAATAAATCTTTTCTTTGCCCAGGTAAAATTAATTAAAATTAAAAGTGCATTACAATAGAGATTCCTTATAACTAAAAAGTAGGAAACAACATATTTATACATTTTACAAAAACGAGGTTTTTAAAAGAAGGGCTTTGGAAATGTTGGCAGAAATCAAACATTTCAAAACCTTTCTTTTAAAACCGGTTTTTGTAAATTGGCATAAATATATTGTTTTGTACATTTTAGTTATACGTGATACTTAATTAATATATTAATTAATATTAATAGAAGGGATTTAACTTTAAAAACTTTTTTATATGAATTTATTTGTTTACTTTGTAAAATATTTGCTTCATACAATAAAAAAAACACTTTGAGATCTCCAATGACCAGTTTTAACTTAAAAAACTTGATAAAAAAAAAGAAAATAAAAAATTGGGTTCCAAAGGGTTAAGAGAGACCTCTCTTCTTTGCACGTACCTGGTTAAAATTATCAAAAAAAAAAAATTACATAAAATGATAGCCTTTATCAATGTTAAAGCATGTGCTAAAATCCGTTACTGTAGTTCATAGGGTTCCAGAGATATTAAATAAAAACTACTTTTTAGGTGTACTCTTAGGTAGTTTCCTTAGGGCCTGTTTCCGGACCAACCTTTTTGTCTCTCTACTAAAGTTTTTTTTAGTTTATGCCTTCTTATAAAATAATATTATTATAATTATAATTTTAGGCCATTGTGTCTTTATGGTCACCTATATATTCAGAGGATTTGATGCTTAATCTCCAGTTATATATATCGCAGCGTACCATAGCGTATAATGACATTTGCTTGGACTCTACCAGAAAAAAACGAATAAAACTAGCAACTAGACTGGCAAGTTCGATCTCAATCGTTATGATTTTGTTTGCTTTGATAACTGGATATTTAATATTGCCCATAGGTGGAGCTAAAAAGGAAATGTATTTCATTTCTTGGTTTTTAGAAAAATATTTTTTTGAATATGCGAATATTTTGGGATTTTTTTACTTTGCCAGTTTTATTCCGTTGTCGATAATTATGGTTTTGGTACCACTTCTGCTAATTTATTACTCTTTGTACTATATTTTTCAGTCATATCTTATTATTGGGGCGGTAAAAGTTCTGTCAAATGGTTATTCAAATGATTTAATTTTATATGATGATAAGCAGTTTCAAAATAAAATCAAAAATCGACTTCGTATACTTATGGACTGTCACATAATGCTTTCTAGGTATTACATTTAAATATTATACAGAGCGGTCCAAAAGTCACCCCCCCCCCCCCTCTTAACTTTTGAACCAGTTTAGATATCGACTTCAAATTTGGAACTTTTAAATAAGACAACTTATACTATCATTTAGCATATATTAATTACTTTCAGCTCTTAAAATGTGGGCAGGGGGGCATGGGGGCACATTTTTTTAAATGGAAAGGGGGTCGTGTAATACATCATTTTAAAGCTTATAAAATTCTCCATTTAACTTTTTATGGGTATTAATGTCAAAATTCCTCTAAAAAAAAACAAATAATTTTTTAAAAATGCCTAATTTCATCATAAAAAATGTTAATTATACTTTTTAACTAATTTTAGTAGACATAAATAAAAATTTATAAAAAAAAACTTAAAAAATCAATAGTTTTAGCACAAAAAACTGAAAAATCAAAACCTTACAAACATTTTTAAAAAATTTAAAAATGTTAGTTTAAATAGAGAATTTTATAACCTTTAAAATGATATATCACACGACCCCCCTTTCTATTTAAAAAAATGTCCCCCCATGCCCCCCTGCCCACATTTTAAGAGCTGAAAATATAAAATATATGCTAAAAGATAGTTTAAGTTGTCTTATTTAAGAGTTCTAAATTTGAAGTCGATATCTCAACTCGTTCAAAAGTTAAAAGGGGGGGGGTGACTTTTGGACTGCAATGTGTTATAATAATGTCCTAAATGTCTAAATAAATGACTCAAATAATTATTTGAGTTTATATATTTATAATTCATAATAAATAAATAATTACTATTAATTATTGGTAATTATTTATAATTATATCTAATTATAATTTATCTGTGTATACAAGCATAAATTGTCAACATGTTTTTTATTTAAGGATTTTTATTATATCAAATAAAGGAGTATATTGGCCCATGGTTGCGCATTCGCTTGCTGCCTCTGTATTTGGATTTAGTATAATGTTTTACATTTTTACGGTTAGTTGGATAAGTACAATGATAAAAGTTTATTTGTGTCAACTAAATATTTGGTTGGATATGGGCAATTTAATTATTTGGTTGTGACAAATAAATTTAATTTATGTCAAATAAATTATTTTGTTCCCATTAATAAATCATTTTGAAATTAAAATATTTGTTTACATAAGCTAAATATTTATTTGACTCAAATAAAATTTGTTACTCACAACCAAATAATTTAATTGGCCATATCCAAATAAATCCTTTTTATCAGTGTATACATGGTGATTCAGAAATAATTGCTTGTTTTTGAGAAATATTTTTTTTTATTTAAATTAAACCTGTAAGCAGTACCCAACTGATGGTTATTTACTATGCTTTATTTTAATAAACAGTATTCGGCGTAAACTCAGTTGAAAATAAACACAGAAACATAGGCTTACGGAATAATTTTGCCGAATTATAAGGGAAATTTTTATAAATCGAACATTTGACGACTAATTTGTTACCCACAACAATATTAACTATACATATTAACTATACATACGCATATATATTTAAAATAGCGTCGGAAAAAAAAATCGATTCAGAAAGAAAAAAATTGGAAAAAAAAATCTAAAAAAATTCTTTAGAAAACCTTAAATCCAGCCTACAGACGACGCATCTGTAAGCTTTCTCATCGCGCTTCAAATTTGCAAAATGCAACGTTGTCAGATTTTGTCGATTCCGTATTTACTGTTTGACAAAATAACTTTTATCGTCTTTTAATCATCATAGAATTTTATCAACAATAATTATAAAGTACCGTAAAAAATGTTAAAATAATAACCAAAGATGTACTTGCCATATTCATAATCTTCATCTACAAACTATTTAACAGATGTTGTTTTTAACAGATACTGAAACTTAACATTATCATTCTCACACTTGCAGATTTTTTAGTAGAAAAAATACCATATCACTAGTAGTGATTCACTACCACTGTTATTTAATTTGATGAAAAGAACTTATCATAAGTGTTTGCACGTAAATAGTATTTTGTTAATTAAAAACAACTTTAACTTATCGTCTTACATTAAAATTCCCACTAGGTACATTACTTTACGTTATAATTACTTAATTTATTCATTTTTCTATGAATTCGTTTTGTTCTTGATGCTTATAAAAATGCATTTTTTTTGTGCAATTCGAGTTAGACGTAAGTCGGAGCTTGATAAACGTGCCAAGATGCGCATGCGTAGTAGACGGCTTACTGTTTTTCAATAAAAGTGTTTTTTACAAAAAAAACACCAAACAGGCCTAAAACCAACGTTTAGGTAAAGAAACACCCCCATTAAAAAAAAACAAAACACCAAACGCACCAAACCAAACTCCGCACGTTGTGCTGCCATTAGCCGCTGGTTTCAATACAAGCGTCACTTTACGTTAACGTTGGTTTTGCACCTGTTTGGTGTATTTTTTTTTGTAAAAAATTGATTTAGAATATTGCATTGAAAAATGGCCAGCGCAGCTCGGCACGGGAAAATGTTATAGGAGTACCTTTTAAATTTTATGTTTCTACTGTTGGTATCACTTATATTTTTCAAAAAGTCAAAAAGTAAGGTTATGTATCACGAACGTAGAAAAAAATTAAAAGCCCGTCAATTAGGCCATAGCAGCGAAAAACGACGTTAAATGATTAAACAAACAAACAAAGCCAGGTGGCTAGAGAAAGATCACGAGTTTACCCTCCATGATAAATTATAAGGGGTTGTTCTGTGATTTTTAGTGTAAAACAATTTTGTTGTTCTTTAAATTTCAATGATATCCAATCTTTATGGATTATGTTCAACATGGAATAGGCTAAAACATCGAATGTTTTTTCAAGGAAGGTATGTAAACGTTGATTGTAGTTTTTTAGTAAATACCTTTCATTTTTGTGTTGTTTTAGCTTTTAATAACTGGTTTGGACTTTTTGAGCAGAGATACCAATACAAACTTAAACCCAAAACATCATAATAACATAAAGGACGTAACTGTGATACTGAATTGTTTAATAATAAATAATTGAAATTCCATATTATGGCAATGGATTTGGTAAGTAATAGTACTGTAATTTCTCACAAGTATGGTTTAGGATCACAACTATAGTCCATGTTTTAACTCCACCCCAATAGGATATACAGCAACATGTTTTCAATGTTTTTTTTTTAAATATGCTGCTCATAGGTGTGTGGCTGGAGTATACTTGTGTGGTTTTGGACTATTGTTGTGTGAAATTACAGTATATTAAAAGTTAAATTAAATAGGGTAGTTTGTGTGTTCAATCACAAAGTGCGGTCTGTGATTATAAGTTTGATGGAAAGTGACTTTAGGTCTGTTCGTTGGTGCTGTACTGAACTACATAGGTTTAAGTACGGAATTTCCTATGAAACATGTAGGTCTTTATAGGTTTTAATAGAGATTTTACTACATCTTTATAGGGAAATCACTGTCTAAAAACATACAGGGTGATCATTTGAAAATGATCCACCCCAATTATCTTGCAAACAAAGCATTACCTAACTTTCAGCTACCTCAACATTAGAATCTTAAACATCAACCCCCATCTTGTAATAGGTTATTTGAAAGAGCTAAAAAATGCTGTAATGGTTAAAATAAAAATTAAATACCTCAACCCTTAATGGTGGATGATTTTATTTTAAAATAATTTGAAGAAAACATTTACAAAAATAGCTTAATATTTAAAAATTTAGTTTAATTCATGGTGGTTGTAACTTCTACCCTTTAGCTACCAGCCACTCCATAAAAGAGCCTAAAAATGATATCACAGCCCCCCAAAAAAATCATGTGCCAGATACTAGAGCAACGCATTTTTATATTTTCGGGGTCGCTAAAACTGGATCTGATCTCAGAATTGATTCTTCAGGTCACAATTTTTTTCTACACATTAATACATCTGAACTTAACTACCCCCCAGGATAAAATAATTTCAAAATTTGTAGAACGTTTGGTTATTCGTAAAAATTTTCGCCTGCGGCGCTAGAGTTCCTTGTATTTTTGTAAATTTTTTAAATAATTGCAAAATTTATAGAACTTAAGCGCGAAATTCGTAAAAATTTTCGTTTGGACTTTTTAAATAATTGCAAAAGTAGAACTTAAGCGTAAAATTCGTAAAAATTTTCGCCTGCGGGGCTAGAGTTCTTTGTATTTTTGTAAATTTTATATTTAATTAATTGTAAATTAAAAGACTGGTTTAAAATTAAAATAGACCATCAAATTTGTAAAAGCTTTGCCTGCGGTGCTAGGGCTTCCTTACGTTTTTTCTTAATTCAAGAATATAAAATTTTATTTGAGATCCATACAACAAAAATGAGAAATCCCAACAACCCTTTACACAATCCCTCAAATGCTTTCCTTTATGAGAAGACTGGCCTGGAACCAATAGAAGATAGATTAAATCGTCTGACAACAAACTTTGCAAACAAAGATGCAAACATAGAAAAACCGCAAGAGTCAAAAATAAGATACCCTGAAAGACCACTCTTTGATGCCTTAAAACTGTTAAAAACAAACTAAATTACCTGTGATATTTAAGTATTCTTTTTTTTATATTTTAAGTTTAAATTTATATAGTTTTTTTTTTTCTAATAATTTATTGTAGTCATAACAAATGATAACTAATAATTTTGTAAAATATGGGCAGAAAGACTCCGGTTGGAAGTTTCCAATAAATATTTTTATTATTAAAATTTTATTTTTTGATTTTACCCCACTCCCCAAGACCATTTCCTGGATCCGCCGCTGCCTAAAACGTCGAGAAAAATCAAATTAAGCTACAACAAACATTTTCTGTCGGTTTGTCTGTATCCACGATAACTTAAGAACGCTTTGAGCTAGCGACTTGAAATTTGGTATACAGATGTATTTTCATATTATCTTGGACAAGTTTGTATCTCAACAAAATCGATTGAAGGGAAGGGGGTTAAATTTTTGTTGTGGTCTTAATTTTATTATTTAGAATATAAGAAAATTAAAAACCACATACTTTAAAACGAAACAAAAAATGCTATTATTATTTTTTTTATCATTCACAATAGAAGAAAAATTCAAAAATACACCTAAAAGGTAAAATAAAGTTACCTAAAAAAATTTATTATCATTTTTTTCCATGACCCCCCCTCTCCCCAAAAGGTAATACATTGTTTCTGGACAACTTATTTAGTATTTCCAATGGAAGAAAAATTTAAAAAGCACCTAAAAGGTTAAATAAAATTACATAAAAACTGTTATTATCGATTTTTCAAGACCTCCCCCCCCCCCCTCCCCAAATTGTAATCATTTTTTTCTGGACAATTTTTTTTATGGGAAAGTATTCTCGCTCATTCCAGACGGCTGGTTTCCTAATACTAAAAAATCAGTTTGACAATTATTTTGACAGGATTCGATAGCCCAGTCTGTCACTGACCCAAAATAAGTGTTCAGGATTCCACAAACAGAGGATCAAAGGGGGTACAAAGTTTTAGGCCCCTATCCTGTGAGGGGGCCCGTCAAGCTTAGTAAAGTTTAACAAATTTTCGAAAAGAAGTCAACTAGTTACATAGAATCAGTTAAAAAACTTTACATCACAGAAAATTTTACAGGTTTTATTTAAACTTAACGGAGGTCCCCATATAAACTTAAAAAAAATTCTTAGAGGGTCTGATCAGCCTTTAGCAAAAAATGGCTGTGTGAAAAAATTTATGGGAAATAAGTGCAATGGCAAAATGACTTTCAATGTAATCCAAACAATTTTTTTTTGAGTTTGTTTTTTTTGGCGGGGGGGGGGGGACAGCGATTTTTCTGAGCCTGGCTGTGACAGGCACTATTTACAAGGGCACCTTGTTAAGGGGCAAAGGCGCCGAGTCGGGAGGCGGAGGTCATGGCCCCCTGGACCCATAACATGGGGCCGGCGCCCCTTGGAATCTAGTCTATACTTTAAAATGCTATAAGCTTCTACAACTTTAACAAATCCTACTTTTTTTTTAATTTGTATTATAATTTATACAAATTATAAAAAAGTTTGCTGAAGGCCACTCACTAGGGAGCATGTTAGGCAACATGCTTCTCAACATGCTTGTCAACAAAACCCACCGAGCTCACACATCAGGAAACATGTTGGGCAACTTTTATTATATTCGGAGATATTTAACTTTATATTTGTTGAAAATCTTTGGGCGATTGCCTTCACATTTTGATCAGTATCTTATACAGCACAAATCCAAATTTCCCATTGCACGTAAAAATAGCCCCCTGATTGTTTGTTTGTTTAATCATTTAACGTCGTTTTTCGCTGCTATGGCCTAATTGACGTAGCCCCCTGCTGGGATGTAAAGAAGTTTTGCTAGAGTCAAAACAATACGAAAAAATAAATGACCTAACCTAAAAATACCAAACAAAGTGTAGCCAACTGTAGAAATATAAAAACTGGCTTTGGCTTATGAAGCTACGACTTACGTTCTAATTCGATTCTCAGAAAATTATTTTGACCAGTATTTTTTGCAATAAATCATAGTGTCAATAATAAATAGTTAATAATCATTGCAGTGGTTTATGTGCGTTATTTTCCTGTAGTGATTAGACAATTTTTGTTTAATATTTCAAGTTTAATACCTATTCCGACCATTCTAATACAAAAAAGTGTTTCAAAGTGGAAAGTGTTGTGTACATTTTTTTACTTTATTATTTAATAAATCTTATAGTGATTCAATCGCTGTGGTTGATAATTTAAAAAAAATTGTGAAAACTTCTTGTTAAGATAAAAAACAAGGGATGGGGAAATAGTTCGATGGCATCCAGCGGATACCTAAAATATTATTATTACCTAGGTGATAATAAGATGTTTACTTCATGAAAACATGCCCCTATTTTACTACGGTAGGTAAGTTTAAAAAAACTTTTCTTATCGAGTGAATCTGCCAACGTTGGGAAGATTTCATACATATTTGCTACAAGGTCACCATTAATTTAGAGAATTTCACAGCGTGACATTGACGTACGGCCAAAAGGTACATTTTTTTCAAAAAAATCCCATTCTGAAACTACTGCACATATTTTTTTAATTTTTACGGAAAATGTTAGTTATACCATGAGCTATTCGTGTATTTTTTTTTCCGACGCTATTTCAAATACACCGTGTATATATATATATATATATATATATATATATATATATACAGGGTGGCCCAACTCTACTTAGCACTTTGGCTGCCATGTTGCCATGTATATATATATATATATATATATATATATATCTCCGTATACACACTGGCAGAAACCAAATCGCCACATGTACACGTCCGTATACAAAAGCAAATATGCGTATGTTTTTAAGTGTATACTGGAGTAACACGTTTTACGTATTTTTCTTATAGGATAGCATTTGACGTACTCTAATTTAATACGAAAATAATGTTAGCTTTAACTTTCAACAAAAATTATTAGTAAATGTAAAAAGTCATAGCAAACATTTTTCGATTTAAAGTAAAAAAACATGTGGCGTGGAAAACTTCATTTTATTTTGGCGTGGCGGCCAATTCATTCATTTTTCTCAAAAATAAAATTCATTTTTCTCAAAAATAAAATTCATTTTTCTCAAAAATAAAATAAAAAAAGTTTTTTTTTTAAGAAAACTTTTTTCGACAATTTTTGGTTTTTCGCAAAAAGAAAAAAAAAAGAAAAAAAATTGAAATTTTTTTTGTATTTTCTTTTTTTTTCGAAAAAAGTTTTTTGTTTTTTAAAAAAAGATAATTTATTTATTTTATTAATAATTTTTTTTTGTTTTTTTTTAATATTTTTTTTTGTTTTTTTTTTTTGTTTTTTTTTTTTTAATTTTTAACAATTTTTCATTTTCGCAAAAAGAAAATAAGGAAAAAAATTTGAAAATTTTGGAAAAAATTTTAATTTTTCTTTTTTATTTTTTTTGTAAAAAAAATCGTTAAAAAAAAGATTTTTTTTTTATTTAATTTTTTTTTTGTTATTTTTTTTTTATTTTTGGCAAAATGCAATATACCATTTACTCTGAATAGTATACAGAGCTTGTCAAAAGTCCGCTCCCCACTGTAACTTTTGAACGGCTTAAGATATCAACTTGAAATTTGGAACATGTAAATATCATAACCCATATAACTTTTTGGTATGTATTTGATATACTTGGGGGACACAATGGATGTATCCATTTAAAAAAAATGTTCCCCCTTGCCCCCTTGTTTTTTTTTTATTTTTTTATAGGGAATTACTTCAGACGAGTACCCAGGATTAATCTGTTTATGTACCATATCATTTATATCACTGGTTATTATCTCTGTTGCTGGACAAGAAACCTATGATACAGTAAGTTTAAAATATCCGGCCAACATTTTTTGCGCCGCATTCACTGCGCCAGCATCAACCGCTCCAAGAATTTACCGCGCCCAAATTACCCTCGCGTGTATTATTCCGCACCATACATAAGCGAGCCATTAAAACAACAACATATTATGTTCAAATTTTTAGGATCCAAAAAAATATTTATAGAAAACTTAACTGATTTGTTTCTAAATTTATCAAAATAATTAGTTAATTTACCAAAAATATATGTTAATTTTTTTTAAGAACTTAAATGTTTAGGACCACCAAACCAAACCAAGTTGCAATTACGTAGAAAATTTTCCTAAAACTTTTAGAGCAACGTTTTTACATTGTTTCAAAAATAAAAGACAAAACGCACGAGCATGCAGCTGCACCCATAATTTCTTTAAAAAGATGTTTAATAGTTTATTAAATTTATTAAAAATAAAAGACGCGAAATGTTCTAGGTGCGTCAACTAATTGTGCATAAAATGCAGGCGCGGTTAAATACAGCGGAATAAATGGGGGTGCTATACTGCCCTGCTAAGACAAGTTGTCCTATCTAAAAAATTAACTTTTTGCGATAAGCACACCATTGTAGTGCTTTACACTAGCCCCATGTTCCTGCTAAAAAGAAATGTCCTATCTGGAATCCAAATCCTAAAAAAAACCTAATTTGTTTGACCTATGTGGATAATTTTTAATGTTTTCTAAATAAAATTGTCCTAGCTAGTCTTTACTAGACGAATAAGTCAGGACTAGGACCTACTTTACAGATCTTAGTAATTTAATGGGACTTTTTAGATCATTTTTTCCTAACTTTCCCAGATAGATCAAATGCATTTAGTATTAAAATTTATTGTTCTGACAAAAATAATATATATTTTTTTTTTCGAAGGATATCACGTATCAACGCCATATTTATTTAAACATGTTTTCAAAAAGTGCAAACAAACACAATAAAACTGGCCATATTTCAAAACATCTAATTTGCAGATAGGCAACTTGTCTTTGAGGGGCAGTACAAATGTCTCGACGCGGTATATACCGGTTAATCCAACGAAAACTTTAACCTTGGATAAAATCGAAAGTAATGAGTTTTCGAAAAAATGCCGAGACAGGTCTATTTTTATTTTAAGGGGGGCATCTTTGACATGTAAACAATAATTGACGTAAGTACCCCTACCACTTAGGAGCTACCAGTTTAAAAATCTTAAATGGAAATGTGGGTTATTGAAAAGGTTTTTAAATTTTGGTTACAACAAAGGTTTATTTTTTCAAATCGGTTCAGTAGTTCTCGAGAAAATGTATAGCAAAAATTTAAAAAACATTCATTAATTAATTTTAAAACATAATATTTTTACACTTAAGTTTCGGTTCGCGAAAACAGAATTTTTAAAAACGATTTTATTAACTTAAACATAGAAACTTATAAAGAAATATTAAAGAAATACGTTAAGTTGAATGATTGAAAAACAATGAATAATAAATAATCCTAAGTTTAACTTATATACTAAAATGATCTGCTGAAGTTGCAGCATAGTCTGTGAGAACTGACTGTAAACAGTTCTCGGTAACGGACGTCGCACGCAGATATAAAATTCCAAAAAAAAACGGAAAAACATCATGAAGCCTCGAAAGTTGTATATTTATAAACCTTATATAATGATGTATATACATTTTTTTTGAAAATGTTTGCGGTCTTGCTTAAAACATTAAATTTCAGTGGCACATTGCATATACAATATCTTACACTTAATTTTTTTTAGGGCTGTATTTTTTAATTTTTAAAATATAGTACAAATATGGAGTATTAAATCATAAAAAGGTATTATCTCCATGTCCGGACGCGTCATGTCGCGTCCGGACGCGTCAGGTAAAAAAAAATGAATTTTTGGAAAAAAATCAGATTTTATTTCTATTGTATATTTTTAGGTTTAAAACAATGAAATGAACCAAAACAATAGAAAACTACTAAAATATTCAAATTTTTATTTTTTTTTTAAATGGCGTCTTTTTTATTTTAGTTTTTTTAACAGCCTAATTTGAGGTTGAAAAAAAAACTTTTTTGGTCAATTATGTAATCTTTTATACTGAATTTGAATCTAAATAAAAAACACCCCCATTACATTTAAAATTTTTAAGTTACCCCCTCTCCCGCCTAAAGGTGTGGATGAAAAAAAACTCCTTTGCTAAAAAGGTGTCCCCCTTGATATTGAAGCTTAGTACCAAATTTCAAAAACCTATCTTATACGGTTTCTGAGATATCGACTTTTAACCTTTTAAATGGCCCGGTATGCAGTGTGCCACTTAAATTAATTTTTTTACGCAAGGCCGCAAACATTTTCAAAAAAATATACTCAAATCATTTAGAGGACTTTTGAAAGGTTTATAAACATTCAACATTCGACGCTTCATGATTTTTTTCCTTTTTTTTTGGTATTTTTTACCTGTGTACGTCATGGGAGTATCTCCAGACATATGTCAGCAGTTCTAGTACCGCAAGCAGATAATGCGAGATATAACATTTATGTTTTTTTTTAATAATAATTTAAAAACACACATAATAATACCTGTTTTTTCCTTTTTTCGAAAAACCAAAAATTTTGATTTTTTTTTAGAAAAATTTTACCTGCTACAAACGGGTATTATGTTTTCTTTTTTACTTACATGTATGTAAAAATATTATGTTTTTAAATTAATTAATGCATGTTTTAAATTTTTGTAATAGGTTTTCTCGAGGACTACTGAACCGATTTAAAAAAATAAAGCTTTGTTAAAGTTTTCGTCGGTATATCCGGCGCGTTCATTGCGGTGCGATTTTTTGCGCGGTAAATTATGCGCGGTTATTATGGTCGTCAAAAAAATCTTATCTATACTAAGTATAGTACAACTGCTTCGCAATACAAAACTAATACCAATAAGCTAAAACCCTTTCGAGACGGGTGGCCAGGATCGGACTGGAAACATTTGGCTCAGTCGCAGCACGATGTTACTATATGAATAACCCCGCACATTTACTGGAGAAAATGTCTTACCGCGGATTTGCTGAAATTTTATTATATTGTAGTCCTTAGTTTCCCGAACAAAACTCGCAGGTTCACACTCTCGGCTGATCAACCGCTTTGGAGCAAAAATACTAAAAAATATTATTAACTGTCGAACAAATTGTACCGGAGATTTTATTTTTGGTATTATGTAATGTTATGTTTTTATAAAATTTAAAAGTATCCAGGTCAAAGTATTTAAAAGTTATTGAGAAAATGACACAGGCCCACAAAAAAATTTATTTGTGCTGGAGTTGAGACCCACCTTTTCTTATGTATTTTGGATTGATGAACACGAATCTGTCATAAAAAAGACACTTCGTGGGCTCATTTTTTTGACAGATTCATATTCAGCATCCCAAATACATTAGAATAGATGGGTCTCAACTCCAGCACAGGAACTTTTTTTGTGTGCCTGTGAAATAAATGAATAATTTAATGATGCTTAATGTTTTTAAACGGTCATTGCACCAAAACGGTTGATCAGCCGAGGATGTGATCCTGCCAGTTTTGAGTGGGGAACTAAGAACAACAACAGGTTAAAATTTCAGTCAAAGCCCCGAAAATCCTCAGTAAATGTGCGAGGTCCTTT
>OY294045.1:54363143-54441174 GCA_958510825.1 Brachypterus glaber | reverse complement strand
TTTGGTAACAGTGGCAAATTATAGTGATTTAAGCTATAGATTATAAGGGACACAATAACTAATAATATTAAAAATAAATTGGAAACGATTATATATATTACAGACACGATTATATTTATTACAGGCTCTATTATAAATTTACAGAAATTTTATTATATAATAAAAATTATTAGCACGGACAATAATTAAATCTATTTAAGCTATAAATGCCATACTATTTGTTATATTTTATTATTCACTAAACAATTAAAGTATTTCATATAAATTTTTACACTGACTGCCATAATTGTAAGAGAAAGCCTTGTATTTATATAATAAGCGATTATAATTTGCTTGGTATGTGTGTTATAGCTCTCCTAGCTATAATTTTTTTTTTCCGTGTGATTAATAGAAATATTATATTAATAACACTAGGCAACCAATCTCAACTTTTTTTTTGCCCCGATCGGCAAGTAAATTTTTCTTACTAATTCGAGGGCGTAGAAACCGAATCTGACCTTAGAAAAATTTCAGCACCTAAAATTTTTGAGATATAAGTCCAGGAAATAATGACGTTTTTTTTTTCAAAATCTTAAAAAAAAGAGTAGGATTTTCAAAATTTTAGGGTATATAAAAAAAAATACGAGGAATTTAAAAATCTATATGCCAAGAATCTATTGTCACAGTAAGTAGGCGAAAAAAAAAATAAAAAGCTTAAAAAATAAAAGTGCAGAGTTTACTTAATTGCTCATTTATGTGCAAAACTATCAAATTTGTAAAAAAAATATTATAGGATTGAATTTGTGGATTATAAAATTCTTTACACAAATATTTATACAAATGTTTTTTTATTTTTATTCGTAAAAAGTAAATAAATGAAAAAGAAATAAAATTAAAGCACACAGTGTAAACTTCTTTCCCGAGCCCAAAAAATATATTTTTCTTATCAATTTAAAGGAGCAGAATCCGAATATGAACTTAAAAAATCCAGGACGTCTTATTTTTTAAATTTAAGTACAGGCAATTATGCCAATTAAAAATAATTTATAAAAATCATCATAAAAATGTTACTTTATTACATAACATATTTTTAGTTCATTTTTGACCCCCTAGTGATTATTTTTGACGATTTTTAGCATGGGTACGTGTCGCTAAGCTTGTCCCCTTATGCACCCCTCTCCTTATCCTCCACCCCTAATTAATTTTGTCACAGGATACATTTTTTTTAAAAAGTTTTTCCGTATTATCCCTATTTATTCTACCTATGAATTTAAAGTTTCCATAATGTAAGTTGGTTATTTTTTAACTAATATTGAATCGCCGAATGTAAATTTGTCCTCAGAATATTTCTCCCATGATTTTAGAATAAAAGAGCGCTAAAATAATGATATTTTACCATTTATATCTCATATTTCTCGGAAACTTTAGGTAATAGAAATATTCTGAGGTCAGATTCGGTCTCAGCGACCCAAAATTAGTTAAAACACATATGACTCCAATCAGGGCAAGAAACCGTGTTGCCTAGTGTAATCAGGGTAGCTCCAGGTTACTGTTTTGATGCCACCCTAGGGCATTTAACAATTAAGCAATTTTTTGAGCCCCTTTGTAAGTATATTATTAAAAATCACAAAAAATGAGATAAGCCCCTTTGCAAGGGAAGAGACGATATGTTCCAATTTTTAAAATGAAAACGGACTATTAAACACCTACATACTGTACACAGTATCTATAACACATAGTGCGCCGCTATACTTTTACCCTAATTAAAACTTATGCATAAAGAACCACCATAACTTAAAGCTCTGGTCTCACCTAATTAATAAAGACATTAAGAAATGCCATTATTTAGTCTGATTACTCTTTTAATTACAAGTATAACCTAATTTTATTTCATTGATGCTATGTAAAGATACCATCATGGTAGAGTTTCAAGAAGATTTTGGTTTAAATCAACTTGCTCGAAGTAAGTGATTTCAATATTTTTTCTTATATACAGGGTTATTCAGAAATAAGTTGGAGAAATTTAAGAGGTTATTCTATTCTAATATGAAAAAAAGTTCCTACACGGAAAAAAAAAATTATAGCTAGGAGCGCTATAACACACATACCAAGCAAATTATAATCGCTTATTATATAAATACAAGGCTTTCTCTTACAATTATGGCAGTCAGTGTAAAAATTTATATGAAATACTTTAATTGTTTAGTGAATAATAAAATATAACAAATAGTATGGCATTTATAGCTTAAATAGATTTAATTATTGTCCGTGCTAATAATTTTTATAATATAATAAAATTTCTGTAAATTTATAATAGTGCCTGTAATAAATATAATCGTGTCTGTAATATATATAATCGTTTCCAATTTATTTTTAACATTATTAGTTATTGTGTCCCTTATAATCTATAGCTTAAATCACTATAATTTGCCACTGTTACCAAATATCTTATAAGGTATAGCGCAGAGCCCACTAATTTCTTTCCGTGTATAAAGCTTGGTCCGGAAATGAGCCCTAAGGGAGATGCGGCCCTTCGAAGATGGACATACTGAATGGGGAACAAAAAAAGCACCAATAAAATTTTAATGATGCAGGGTGATTCTTCACTTAAAACTAAGCTAAAAATATTTTTGACCAAAACACCTAAATTTAATATTAAAGGAGTTATAGCCTTTTCAAAAGTAACATTTTTAATGGCACAAAATGTTACTTCCTCTTAATTGCAATATATCTAGGGAGTACGCCTTCGCCAAATTTCAATTATTAATTAACTGAAAAAGGCAATCGGCGCCAGTGAGGTTTGAACTCACGATCATTAGCTCAGTGTCAATGCTATATCGATGCCTTAGACTGCTGAGCTAATTCTCCCATTAACATTTTTTATGTATTTTTACTAAAGGAATCTATTTTTATTACAAAAAAAAATACACATAAAAAACTTTAGGGCAAAAATATGTTAAGCCTCACATATTTTGTCCGTCTATGCACGCCTCTGGATAAATTCAAAAAAATAAGTTAACATAATCTTATTGCCTTTATTAATACTATAGTATATATGCAAAAGCTCGTCGCTCTAGCTTAAAGGATACAAGAGTTATTAATTAAAAACCTTATTTTTATTACAATTTTAAAGACGCGTAGCTCCATTAGGACTCATTTTCGGACCCACATTTATAGGAACTCTTAAATTTCTCGAACTTATTTCTGAATAACCTTGTATACTGTAGGGGCAAGTAGTAAGAATACTGTACTACTTTTTAAGCAGAATTATTTTCAGTGATACAGTTAGTCGTAGGATCATCACGGCTGCCACACTCCGAAACAAAATCACACTTGGACTTTGATCTTTATAGGATTCCGTACGTAAACGAAAATAAAACCTTAAAACGTGGCTTTCAAATAGACTATACCTACTATACTATAAAGGGTTAATAAAAATTTAGTCGAGCTATATTTTTTTAGATTTTTTTTTGCCAAAAAATTAAAAAATAAATTTTGACCAAAAATTTTTTTTAGAAATCCGATCTAGGGTATCATACAAAAGGTGTTTTATTCGATATAAAAAAAATATATGAAATTTTCCAAAAAGTGTAATTTTTTATATCCATTTCGGAAACTATAAGAGACAAAATTCCGGAAAAATAAGATTTTTAGGCCTTGAACTATTGGATATAGAGGCACGAAAAAGAAAAATAAATAAAAAAAAACTATGAACTGAAATGAAGTGTGCAAGTCTACTCGCACTGAAATAGTAATTTCCAGTATAGTCCGCAAATTTTCTTGGAAATACTTGAAAAAAGTCCAAATGTGCGTTACTTTGTTTTAGAATGCGGATGTGGAATGATTCGGCAATAACTACAATAATCGCAAGTTTGTGTATTTGAAATTGGGTCCGAAATTTTATGGGGTTTTCAAAAAATATGATATAACATTTCTATAAACATATGTCTAAAAATGCGTCGTAAGGGAGCTACGCCCCTTTGAAAGTGGCTAAAAAAATCGGTTTTTATTCAATAACTCAGGAACCCTTTAAGATATAGCAACGAGGTTTTGCAAGTGAACTAATCTTAATAAGGTCCATCTTTTTAAATTATTTTCATGTACTTATTTTAACCAGGGGCGTGCGAAACGGAGAGGCCTTATCAGTTTTTTGTCCCAAACCTTTAAATTATTTTTTCTCAAAAACGGTTAGTCCTACAGTGTTACAACAAGAGCACCTTTTTTATGTATTTTGACCTGAGGAATCATATACCAAAAATAAAATCACAAAAAAGTTACATAGAAAAAAGTTTTGGACAAAAAACTGATAAGGCCTCTCCGTTTCGCACGCCCCTGATTAATATAAGTACATGAAAATAATTTAGAAAGATGGGCCTTATTAAGATTACTTTACTTGCAAAAACCTCGTTGCTATATTTTAAAGGCTTTCTGAGTTATTAAATAAAAACCGATTTTTTTTTAATTTTAGAGCAAAATAGAAAAAAAATGTATAAAGCAGTCGTTTCATAACACGTTTCTAGCGCACTAATGCGTTAGAAAACTCGCAAGAGGCTCGTTTTCTAAAATTGTACTCGTGCGCTAAAAACTTATGTTATGAAACTAGTACTTTAATATACTATTAACCCATTAAAGCCTAGCATATGATTTATCATACATTTCTTCAATTACAATAACCAAATACTTTCTTACCTATAAATAGCATAATAGTTTTTTGCACTGAAACCCAAAAATTCTGCGTCCTTAGTGGGTTAAGCCATTAAGGACAGAGATAGAGATAATTTGAAATAATCTAAACGAAAATTTTAAATAATGACATGAACGATATGAAAATTTAAATAATATAAATGAAATTTTCAAAAGAAAATCTAAAAATAGCATGATTAAAAACATAATTTAATAAGATTTAAAATAATGTAGGCACCAACATTTAAAAAAATATTCACCCTAACCCCCGCCCCCATTGCGTCCCCTAAACATATCAAATATACACCATTTTGTGCTCACATTTTAAAAGCCCATATAACTATTGTTTAAAACTTTTTTTGATATGAGGCAATGCCTCATATCAAAATATGCCTTATTGAGGCATTTTGCGTTCAGCGTGCCAAGATTTTGCACTCATCTCATGTCTCCAAACTTGGAATAGTTTGTCAGATATTTAATATGAATATGTTCGGAGTAGTGTAAACCTAAATCAGAGCATTCAAAACTGGTCAGCAAATTACGTTTCCCCCATTCTTTCGCCTTTAAGAGAAAAATGAAAATACATACAGTAGGAATACCATGAACTGAAATTAAGCCAATTAAAAAATGAAAGGGAGTAGTTTTGAGATAACATGATTTTTATATCTCGCTAAAAATGTTAGTTTATGTTTTTAGCATAAAATTTAATGCTAAAAATTAAAGTATGTCATGAGCGTGGAAAGGAGATTTTAAAGCATATTTGATTTTTTTTAAATAGATAGGATATATGCGCTGTTAAATGTCCCAAGTAACACAATTTATTACAACCAGTAACATACAGGTTCTAAAACTTTTATTAAATATCTTTTATATTACCTGTAGTCTCATAACGGTTCTACTAGAGAGATAGTATTCCTACTAGAATTCGAAGGTGTTAAGAGTGCGGTACCGAACTAGCAGTAGCATACAGATTACCATGTTGCCGTTATAGAACTCTGCATATATGATTCACGTTAGCGACATCTGTTGCCAGCATAGATAAACCATATTTCTTCTTCTTCCTTTATTTTGGCCTTTTCTCAGTGAGATAATTAGCCAATAAACCATATTTATAAATACGGTTTTTATATCTTGGGGACAGACGTCGCTAACGTCAATGAATTCACACAGTAACATAGTAGTGGTATATAAGAACAAAGTAACTTTAGGTCAAATAATGGTGGCCAAGTCACCTTGGATTCAGGCAACGGTGACTGCACGTTAGTCTTAGATTTGGATAAATTTTGGTTTATGGGTACTATATAACATCAGGAAAGGATATGTCAAATGATTTTTTCCAAAGCCACCTATTTTCGGAGATATGGTATTTTTAATTTTTTTCAAGAAATCGTGAATTTTCATAAAAATTGACTTTGGCCTTTAATAACTCAAAAACTATTGTAGATATTTAAAAACCGATTTCACTATTAAAAAGAGCATTTTTCCCGATCCGATAGTGTTTTGCTTTTATTAGGTATTAAGCAAAAACTTTACCTCTAATTTTCTCAAAAAGGTCACAATTATTTTTTTTCAAACTTTCAGGATATTGCCCTTAATGTATCTACTCTCATAATATGTAATAACTATGGTGATTATTTTTTTTCACAATTTTTGTTTTATGCAATAATATACCAAAAAAATTTCGACCATTTTTTTAATTTTTTTTTGAAGATCAGTCGTAGTAGGTTTTAAAATCATAGCCGTAACTAGAGCTGTTTGCTAGTTTTTTTGAAGTTTTTTATTAGATTAAGTAAACGAGGAAAAAAGTATAAAAAATAAAAACGACGAGGCGCTTCTATTTTTTATACGCCGTCTCATTTGACGCCGAAGTGGCGTCCCTCCTAACAAAAAGTAAGCGCTGCAGGCAGGAATTTTTACTAATTTTGCTAAAATTTAAATTTATTACGTTTTTTGGTTATAAAAGCTTTATGTATGCTTCAGCGCCAAGGAAAATTTTAAAACTGTTTAAAATTTAACATTTACAAAAATACAAGAAAGCTCTAGCGCCACAGGTGAAACTTTTTATGAATTTGAAGCTAAAGTTTTACAATCTTAAATGAGAAAAAAAACACCTAAAAAAGCTATAGCAAAAAAATTTACAAATTATATTTTTATCATATGATCTGTTTTAATTTTAAAACAGCATAATCAAGGAAAAATTTTCCAAGATGCAAGAAAGGTTTTATGATAAGACTCTTCTCGCCGCAAGCAAAATTTTACGAATTTCCCGCTAAAGTTTTACATTCCTAAATAAAAAAGAGTACTAGCACTGCAGACGAAAAGTTTAACTTTGGTGGACTCTTTTAATTTTAAAACTGTTTTAAAATTTCACAAAAACCGAAGAAATATCAAGCGCCGCAGGAGACTTTTTTTTCCTAATTTCATGTAAAATTATTTAAATTCTTCAATTTTCTTATTTTTGGCGTATGTTATGAAACTAGTACTTTAATATACTATTAGAAATTTGAAAGGTTATAGGAAAATTTAACGGGGAAATAATAGTAGGTTGGTAACCTCGACAGTGATTGAACAGTGAAGTTCTGTGTTGTATTACAAGCGCCTAAATGCAGTTCTCTGTTTTTTTATGAGGGGGCCTTGGTTTTCGTTAACGTTGGTTTGGCTTCTGTTTGGTGTTTTTTTTAATGTTTTTTATTTAAAATAACATATTGGAAAACGGTCAGCGCATGCCCGTGCGCATGCGCAGTTTATCAAAACGCTGCATACAGAGCTGCACATTAGGGTGATGCAAAAAATTGCACATTTTTTTATTTTTTGGAATTTTTTGGGGGCCCAAAGCTCAAATTACTTTATTTGGTTTATAAAGAAACTACGTAAAATATTATCCAAAAATATTAACATTTAGAGGTGGCTCAAAACGGTTAAAAGTGGGAGAATATGTTAAAAAATATATATTTCTTGCATAGGAAACCGAATAACTGCAAAAAAAAATAAAACAATTTTAGTATATTAATGTTTTTTATAAATATATGTCATATACATAATATATTAACAATAATAATAATAATGCTTTCCCCGTACTATGACAGATAATTGCTAAGAGAGTCTTGGTTTATCAAAAAAATAATAGTTTTTTTCTGAATATTTTTTATTGGATTTTTTTATTGTGAATTTTAAATGCAAAAAAATAAATTTCTGCTTAAAAAATTATCTGTCGGTTTTTATGCCTGACTTGTAAGATCAAATGAAAAAAAAAATGTCTTTTTGGACAATATGTAATCAGATCGAACTACAAATTACCAAGGGTTTTTAGCCTTAAAGGTCGCGTAAAATGATTTCCCAAAAACCTAAATTTATCTAGAGATGACAAATATAATTACCCTTACTTATTTACAACTTAATAAGGTTGATATTTGTCATTTTTAATGCCCTGTTTACTGTAATTGATATTGGAAGTAATTTCGAAAAATCCTATTTTAAGGCATAAATTTCAATAGTTGATTGTTTAAAAGGTTTTAAAAACGGTGTATGTTTTGCATTGGCCAAATTATGTTTTTTACTTTTAAAAAGCACACTTAGAACTAATTAGTTATGGTATTTATTTCTCACACACTTAAGCTATTGGGGCAAAATTGAGTCTTAAATATGCTATTTTTAGTCGTTTTTCGTTGTTTTTGAAGGATTTCAGACTCTTTTATTTATAGGAAATATATATTATAATTAAATAATACCACTAATTTTTAAAATATAGATATGTGTTGTAACTAACTAAAAAAATAAAAATCTTAAATTAATATTCCCTTCCAAAAAAAAAAAAAATTAAAAATTTGTCGTTTGTTGCTAGTGTAGGCTATTTTAAATATTTATAAAAATAGGTCAAATAATAAGAATTTTAAAAAACTTTTAAATGCGCTAAAAAGAAATAATTTTAAATTTTATAAAACTTTTTTAATCAATAAAATAGCTTAAAAAATAAGTAAATTACGACATGTTGAAAAATAAGCTCGCGGCGTGCAATTTGGTGCATTCTAGGGACACGAATCATGAATCACGATCTCTACTAGAAACAGTTGATTTTTTTTTTAAATTACAATATTGTAATGTGGTACTATAGAGTAGTACTAACTATGATATGAATTTGAAGCAGATCGGTTACAGGTTTATAGGTATAATGCACTAACTTTAAGGACGTGGAACGTTCTAAACTTTGAGCTTTTTGAGCCACCTCTAAATTTTAAAATTTTTTAATAAAATTTTATCTAGTTTCTTTCTACACCAAATAGAATAATTTGAGCTTTGGGCCCCCCTAAAAATATCATTTTGAATTTTTTTGCATCACCCTACTGCACATAGACGCTCCTGTTGTATTTAGTATTGTAAAATAAGCGATTTTTAAACAATTCAATAGGAAAATATGGTTTAAACTAAATATAAACAAAAGTACGAAGGAGATATTTATGAAGAATAAAAGAAAAATCTATATTTATGTAAAGAATGAAATGAACTACTTAAAATCTTCACTGAAATAGCTGTATATCAAATAATACGAGGCAATTAAACAATAAGTAATTATTAAAAGAGATAACTCGTCTCTAATGTGAATAATACATTACGTAATGCCGTTACGCGTCCCATATGACCGTAACAAATGCACGGAAAAAAAAAATTATAGCTAGGAGCGCTATAACACACATACCAAGCAAATTATAATCACTTATTATATAAATACAAGGCTTTCTCTTACAATTATGGCAGTCAGTGTAAAAAATTATATGAAATACTTTAATTGTTTAGTGAATAATAAAATATAACAAATAGTATGGCATTTATAGCTTAAATAGATTTAATTATTGTCCGTGCTAATAATTTTTATAATATAATAAAATTTCTGTAAATTTATAATAGTGCCTGTAATAAATATAATCGTGTCTGTAATATATATAATCGTTTCCAATTTATTTTTAACATTATTAGTTATTGTGTCCCTTATAATCTATAGCTTAAATCACTATAATTTGCCACTGTTACCAAATATCTTATAATGTATAGCGCAGAGCCCACTAATTTCTTTCCGTGTGGTGCTATATTAGGATATTTCACCAAATTTTTATTACTACCAGTTATAGCCATTGCTAATGGAGAATGATATACCACTGATATACCACCGTTTTATATTACATGGGGTATGTCTTCTTAAATGGACAGATGGATTTGAAAATATGATGCCATGGTATATATACCAGCTATTACTACAACTATTCCAAGTATGGACAAAATCCGTGAGATGAGGGCAAAATCTTGGTTTAATTAATGGACCAGTCTGTTTAAGTAATCAGGGTTGTTGATTTTGTCTGGGTGGACAAAACTGGACGGAAGCAATCAAATTTTGGCGGACTGTAAAAAATCTAAAAAACTGATTTTGTCCACAAATTCTGGTAAAAATCAAAATAAAATAAAATTTTAAATTTTATATAAATAATAAATACGTATTTATACATAGAAATATTGAAAAAACAAATTGGACAAAATCAAAATAAAATTAAATATTAAATTTTGAAACACGTTACTATTTTTATTAAATGCGTATTTATACATAGAAACATAAAAAAAATGGACAAACTCTCGGACAAAATCAAAATTAAGTTAAATGTTAAATTTTAAAACAAGTAATTACTTTTATTAAATACGTATTTGTACATAAAAACTTAAAAAAACCTTTAATTAAAACAAAACATAAAATAAAATATATGATATGTGATTAAGTTAGTTAACCTAATAATCTAAAAGTTCTGTTTGAAATACTTATATATTGAAAATAATCCTCACTTATAAATTTTAAAAATTGATTTTTTTCTTAAATTTGTTGCCTTTCCATAACTTCTAAGTTATAAGTTATACAGCATGAATAAAAACAACAACAAAACTCAAAGTAGCAAACTTTTTGTTTTCTAAATCCAACACAGGCTTAAATTTAAGCTGCTGAATTCATCGGCACTATATTCATTAAGGTGCCCAGTCAAAATTAAAAAATGGATCTTTTTAGGGTCCCATCCCCTATAAATATTTATTTAGGTCAAAAACTAACCCTCAATTTTTTTCAGATTTTTAAAAAAATATTTAGAGGTCGCGCCCGGCGGGTTTTTGAGAGAGAAAACATGTTAAGCCTTTTTATTATTATTTAAATATAAAAAGATTGAAATCCGGCGATTTTAGAAGGGGAACTTATTTTTGAATAATAAGGGAATATACAAAAAAAAATTACCCTTTTACATGAAAAAATGGCTTTACCAGGGTAAAAACATTTTAAAAATTGATGTATGAAGCTTATTTATGCTACAAAAAAGGTTACTTAGAAATTTTTCTCATAGGTCATTTTTTTTTAGAAATTCATGAATAGATACCAATGGGGCGTTATCATATTTATTTTTTCGAGATAAAGAACAGGATGTCAAAAAAAATATCATCAATCCCGTAAAATGTAAAAAAATCACTTTATTTCGATTAAAGAGATGATATTTGGGCCAAAGAGCATAATAATATGTACAAATTGCTTTGAAATGTATTTATTTTTATAACTGGGTGTTGATTTTTTTTTTTCGGATTTTAAAAAATAAACGTCTTACATTTTTTTTTGAAAAAAAAAATATTTAATGTGTTTTATTACCTAATTTAACATATTACAAGGCATTTTGAAAACATTTTTTATTTATTTTCTACAAATCTGACATTTTATTGCAATTTAATGCATTTTTTTAACTTTTATTGAGATATTTAATTATTTTTTGGACACCCTGTACTTTTTTTCAAAAAAGTAAGTATAAACCCTGAATTCAGACATATTGGAGAATACCCTAAAAAAAAATTACTCTTTGGAAAAAATTCTAAGTGCAGTTTTTTCTAGCCTTTATTAACCTCATTTGTCAATTTTTACCATTTTTACCTCATAAAAAATCCGTTTTTTTTTTAGAGGGACATAAAAATTGAGAATATTCCTTTATTATCCAGAAACTTTTTTTTTCCATATACTTTCAATATCAAAGTTTTTATATCCTTAAAAAAATAAAATCCCTTCACATGATTTTCTATTTAAAAAAACGCCGGGCGAGACCTCCAAATATTTTTTTAAAAATCTAAAAAAAAAATCAGGGTTGTTCTGTCATCTAAAGGAACAATTCTGAGTGAAGGGACCCCAACAATTTCGTAGGTCCTGGGCACCCTAATATTCATTTATTTGGTCTGGTTTCCAAGGTAAATCAAATTAAAAGGCCAAGAATAATAATTTTTAATATTTTCAAACCCATTTTTCTTAAAATCCTGAGTATAAAGGCAAATTCTGAAGCCAGATAGTATTCAGCGCTTCAAAGTGTATAAGAATGGTATAGGACGGGATCAGGGCCGGCATTTCGGCGCCCTGAAGCAAGCCTTTTCCTATGGCGCCCAAAAAAAATACCTTCAAGAAAAAAAGCTTTGTGCCTGCCTGCTTCTACCAAACTTGGCTTCCATTGATTCATAAAAAGGCCGGCTCTGGATGGGATATATCAGACCTACAGATGAAAATTTCGCGGCGGCGATGTTTTTGTAAATTTTAGCCTGGAGCGGCGGCACGCCACCCACGAAAAATTTACGACGGCACGCAGTCGTCGCCGCCGCGGCGCTGCTCTGCTAAAATTATTTTTTTAAGAAAATTTGTAGGAAAAATGTTAAAATAATTTTAAAGCTTCACCAAATGAATCATTTTAGTTATTTCCAGACGGTGTTCTGCGCCGCGCCGTAAATTTGGCGGCGGGGCACTATATATGCCGGCGGCGGCGTACACGCACACCTCTAGTTGACTAGAGACTAGACCAGTCAGACCCCAGTTGGAAGTTGAAATATTTTTTCCGAGACCATGTGATATTATAAGGGATAAATTTTGATTTTGTCCAGTTTTGTCCAATTTTGTCCAGTTTTGTCCAATTTTGTCCAGTTTTGTCCAATTTTGTCCGGTTTTATCCACCGGCCTGGATAATTTCAAAAAAAGTGTTACTTTTTCACAACCCTGTAAGTAACCTAAATATTACGTTAAAATACCATGTCTGCTGCTGCTAGGTACCTAACTCGCTGGAAAACTTTTTAATTTCAGGGGAACCATTACCAGTATTGTACTATTTGACCATATACCCTATGACTTTTAGAATAACGAAATATTTTCTTATTCTTTTGCTCATTGTTCATGGAACAGTTCACTTATTAACAACTTGGTTTTTTATTTTGCAAATGAATGGAGATTTTTTTATTCAGTTTGGACCAATTTACTTTGGACATTTTTACGTAAGTATGCTCCGATATTTAAAGCAAATTTTATTATTTATATTTGAATTACCCGAGTAGAAACTAAGGTTAACTAATGCTAACTTTGCATTGTTTTGTTCCGTTGGCAAACTAACGTTACTGGGCTAATGATTTTTAACGTTACTTGGTTATGATTTCTCAACGTTACTTTGTTATTGTTGCGACAACCTTAGTTTGGTTGATGGATGATTACTTTAATGTAGAAAATAGATTGCATTTTCATAAAAATCGTTGAAGAGTATCGATAGTGCACATTTAGTAAAAATCCACGTCGCGCCGTAGCGGGTCCAAAACATGTTTTTTTTTTAATTTTCACCTTCATCCGAAATTGATATCAGTTATTGCTAAGGGATCGAATACGTGTATAGGAATCTAAAAATTAAAAAAATCGATGGAAGAAATTTTGAGTAATACCGAAAAACCCCATTTTTGATTCTCAGAACGTGAAAGATGTTTAAATTGCAATTTTCTCGAAAACCGTTGGCCCTACGGTGTTACATAAATGGTACCTCTTTTATCTATTTTTAAGTAAGAAAACATATTTTATTAAAAAAATGTCAAAACAGCTAAAAATTGAAAAGTATGGGGCAAAAAGAGGCAAAGCCCCCCCATTTTGCACGCCGATGGTTAAAGTTACCAAATTAAAATTACATAGAATGTAAGGTCACGTAAAAACATCCTATGTAATTTTTATTTGGTAACTTTAACCAGAGGCATGCAAAATTGGTGGAGTTTGCCTCTTTTTTGCCCCAATGTTTTTGGTTTTAGCTTTTTTGAAATTTTTTCAATAAAGTATGTTTCCTTGATTAAAAATAGATAAAAAATATACTATTATGTAACACGGTTTTCGAGAAAAATCAATTTAAAAATCTTTCACGTTCTGAGTATCAAAAATATAAACTAAAAAATTCGTCAATAAAAAATTTAATTCTGCAGGGTGATTCTGCATCAGAAACTATAACATAAAATGTTTATTCACAAATGCCCACAAATGTAAGTGAGCTTAAGGAAGCTTCCATAAAAAAAAAAATTCTCAAAATTTATTCCATATATTTTTTTTTTAAATTTTAGTTTCTTTTACACGTATTCGATCCCTTGACAATGACAGACATCAATTTTGGATGCAGGTGAAAATTTAAAAAAAAACATGTTTTGGGCCCGCCGCACTATGTCGCAAACGGACCAAAAAAGTGTCCAAAACTATTTTATCCTTGTAATTGATAAAAAATATTTTATTTTTAAATAAAAACACAAATTCGTTTTTTCTCTTTAATTTTTAAGTGCATAAAGGGGCTATCAGATTTTTTTGAATGTAAAATGAGGATCTATATAATTGCTTTTATTAATACATATTCGTATTTATCCTAAACAGAATAATCAAAACAACAAATATTATTGGCAACTTTATGTAAAAACAGTTTAACAGCCAAATAAACAAGATAATTTTGAAAGAGCTACAATCCTTTTAAGGAGTGATTTCTATAAACATATGACCAAAACCGAGTCATAAGAGACCTATCCCTTTCAAAAGGGGTTCCAAAAATTCAATTTTTATTGAATAACTCAGAAACTCTTTGTGCTGTACCAACGAGATTTGCAAGTGATGTATCCTTAATAAGGCCTATCAGTCGATGGTATTTGCATGTGGTTATTTTCACGATAGTCTGAATCAAAAAATTAAATATTACATGTTATTTTTGAATCATTTTAATTACGGGTAGCTACACCCAGTTCAGCACCCATAAATGTGCCTTAAAAGTAAGATTTTCATTTATTTTGTAAAAACTAGGGTGTTTTTCTTTTAATAACATTTAGTTTTGATAATTATCAACGATTTAATAATTTAAATCGTTTAAAAAATAGCTACTTTAAAAAATTTTAGAGGTTACTTTGATTTTCTGCAGATTGTTTTCGATATACCGCAAGCTCAAGCCAAAGAATCCATAATACCACAGATTCCATAGAGGTTTGGCTTTATTTTGGTACACATAACTTTACTAAGCATTACTAAGCACGAAAATTCATGCAAATTTAAAGATTGAATGCCCTGATAAATAATATACTACAATTTCTCCTGCCATACGGATACTTGTGATATTTTTTTGGACAAGTTATTTATATGTACGTAAAAAGGCATATTTTAAAATATGTTTGCCCAAATTTTATTCATTTATCTAACGAAATGTAGATTTTAGAGGCATTTTGGCTAATAAGTACAAAATATTAAATTATGTTAATTTCTTGACTTGACATGAAAAAAAAATCGCTACATCCAGATTATCATATTTCCCTGGCTAAAAATAGTCATTCATTATGAGGAAAGGTCCAATAATGATTATCTGATACATAACATGTCTCAAATCTTAAAATAAAATTAGGACTTTTGGACACTTACACGGCCTCTATAACACATAGTGCGCCGTGAACCGTATAAAAAGGTAGTATTTTTATCTCTCTACACAGTTTTTTTTACTTTATGCTTTCTTCAAAAATAATAATAATTTTAGGCCCTTGTGTCATTATGGTCAGCAGTATATACAAAGGATTTGATGCTTATTCTCCGGTCATACTTATGGCAGCACAATAGAGCATATAATGACATTTGCTTGGATTCTAGCAGGAAAATACGAATAAAAATAACAACAAGACTGGCAAGTTTGACCTCAATAATTTTAGTTATTCTTGCTATGATAACTGGATATTTCTTTATGCCCATAAGTGGAGCTAAAAAGGAAATGTATTTCATTTGTTGGTTTTTGGAAAAGTATTTTTTTGAATATGCGAACATTTTAGAATTTTTTTACTTTGCCAGTTGTATTCCGTTACCGATAGTTATGGTTCTAGCACCAATTTTGCTAAGTTACAGCCTTTTACACTGTATTTTTCAATTATTTCTTATTATTGGAGCGGTCAAACTTGTTTCATATGGTTATTCAAATGATTTAATTTTATATGATGATAAACAGTTTCAAAATAAAATTAAAAATCGACTACGTATACTTATTGACTCTCACCAAATTCTTTATAGGTAATAAATTTAAATATCATATTATACTAATGTCCTGACTATTTGAATAAATAAACAAAACTGAGTGTTTTAATACATTTTTCTATTTTTCGACTCTTATAAACTCATAATCACAAGCATTTTGCGTGTTCTTATAGGCCCAAAAGAGGTCTGTACTTTTTTTTTCTTTTGGGTTGGCAGCAGACAAAAGCCTATCGCTTGACGTTTTCCGTGCAAATGTCAACGTTTAAAGTTTAATTTTCTATAAAATTTTGTGTTTAGTCTATTTTTTACCGTGTTAAAATTGTGTCTTGGTTACTTTCTGTGAAAAAGAGAAAACTAAAATATATCAAAATATGATTTGTTCTTAGAATTTTAAACATAGCAAAAACTGTAATGCCAACGCGAAACAAAAATCCCTTAATCAATTATCAATTTAAATGTGTTTTTTTAAATTTTAGCAAAATAGAAAAAATTGTATAAAGCACTCGTTTCATAACACGTTTTTAGCTCACGAGTACAAGTTTAAAAAACGAGCCGCTTGCGTATGTTATGAAACTAGTACTTTAATATACTATTATAATTCATAATTAATAAATAACAACAAATAGCATAAATTATGTTTTTTTTTTATTTTAGGATATTTAAAACATCAAATAAAGGCATTTATTGGCCCATGGTAGCGCACTCGCTTGCTGGCTCTATACTTGGATTCAGTATAATGTTTTACATCTATACGGTAAGTTAGATAAATGTATTTTCTTTGGTTGACAAATATGATTTATGGTGCAAAGAAATACTTGCAACTATTCCTGCGCCATCTATTTATACAATTATTACAAAATATTAGAGTTATAAACAAAATACAGGGTGAAGGGGCTCCATAATCTTTTAATGTCCTGTTCTCAGAGTCAATGACTACAGCAGTCAATACATCGATTTCTGCGTTTCCCACTGCAACAGTTCTTCGGCTTTGCCTAGTTTTTATATTAGATCATATATATAATTAAAGAAATCTTAATAAAAATTACTAAATTCAGAAATCATTCGACTTAAATGTATAAAGAAAACATGAAGTTCAGCAAGCACCAAGAAATGTATGTAAACAACAATCATTTCTTGCAGTGTATAAAAGTCATGCTTAAATTAGAAATCATTTAATCAAAAGTATGATATTTAATAATTAATAAATGAGATTAAATGTTTAAAAAAAAATAAGTACCTAAAAATGAACAAAAGCCAGAAGGGCATATAGTATTAATCAATACTATATCAGATCTGATAAAGTTTACAGTTATAAGAATATTGAAATAAAAGAATTTAAAAATATGAAATATTGCTTTCAAAAGTTTTCAGAATGAGTACTTAGCTGGTTTCTGCAAAATCCATGAGGTATGAATTCCATCGTCTCCATCTGTGCAAGTCTCCCCTATGCTGATGAATTCTCAAATGAAAGAAAAAAAAAATATAGGCTGTCCCATCTACTTTGGAAAAATCATCTTCCAGGATAAAATGTACGATTGAAAATGTTGTCCGGGATAAAATATACTTTTGAAAATTATGTCCAATGTAAAATTGTCTGCTAGACGGTTACATAGAATTTATCTATGCCGAAAAATACAGAACCATGTTCCAACAGAACATCACTCCATGCGGAGAACTTGTATATCAAATATACCAAAATAAACTTCAACTTAAATTAATGTAATTCCATATTAATGGTATAGAAATGGTAATTAATTAATGGTCTAGTAATGTAGTAATAATGGTGCTAAAACAATAATTATATCTCAGAAATATTCTAAGAAACAGAAAAACTTAACTTACGTGTCATTCTAAGTCTTCGATGTCCATCGAAACGTTATAAATGCGTAATTGTAGAAAATAACAGTTATAATATCTTCCGCATTGTTTAAATATTCATTTTCACTAACTTTAAATAAAAATACATGAAGGATTACTTCGATGATTACAGAAAATAAACACTCGTCAAAATGAGACCACCATTGTACAGAGTTGCTTCAAGAAGGAGGAAAATCGACCTTATCAACCGGTATGAACCCTTCAGGTAAATAAAATCCTATTTCTGAACTATTAGCGACATCTATGCAAGTCATTATCAACTACAGTTTTACCGTATAGGATTCCTAATAAAGGTAACTGAAACGACACCAAAAATAATAACTAATTAAAAGAATGTTTCCTAATAAATCCGTATTAGTGATATCTAACCTCAAAATATTACTCTAAGAAACAAATATAAACAATACTTATTGTTTATCAGCAAAACTAATAAAAATACGAACAGAATACTAAGTGTCCTGTGAACTAAGTATAAACAAAATACTGAATCTAAGTGAGCAGTTCCAGCAAACTATTTTCAACAAATTCTGGATTATCCCGAAGCAATAAGCATATGAAACTTTCCAGGAGAGACAAGCTACAAATGAAAGCCAGTGAAATCCAACCCTCAATAGACTCTGAAACATATAAAAACCAGGTAAGTCCATAGACAAATGCACTATAGAGAAATAAGTCATATGATTCTTTATTATTAAAAATCATATTCTAATTATGTTTTCTTTATGTTATTTTCAGGTAGAACTATGGAATAGAGACTCATATGGTTAGAATTCAGTTCCTGCTACAAAATAGTCCCAGATACAAAATAGTTCTGTACGTACGTAACTATTTATATACAAAATAAACATAAATTATAACGTAAGTAAACGAATAGTTTAATTAACCCTTGCTATATTACAAAGTGACGATTTATATCGTTACACATGCCCCCTCCAAAAATAATAAAAATATTTAATATTCAAAAAATATTTTTATACCAAACTCTATAACTATTTAACTTAAATAGCTAAAATATATACTATATTTTATTTAATAAATCAACAAAAAATACAATACTTTATGTAAATCATTTGAAATACTACTTGATAATTAACAATAGCTAAGCTTGATAACTACGTGTATCATCCGCCTACTCTTATGTAGAACATAATTTTGGGACTTTATCGGTGTGTGTCATAAACAGGTAATTGTCATAATCAGGTAATTGTCATAATCAGGTAATTGTCATAATCAGTTTTGTTTTTCTTTTTAGCTAAGTTTTATCAAGATAAAAAAAATAGAAATAAGACTTGACTGTGTGCACCAGAATTCTCTTCTACAAAAAATATATTTATATATTTTTTTTACTACTATATACAAAAGTTTTGGGTACCCTTTAAATATTTTCAATACATTGATATTTTTTAAATATCATTCCGAATAATACTAAGAATATATTCTTATTTAATCAAATCTAGCCAACTGAAATGTCACTATTCGATCCAAAATATTTCTTTAGATCTTTAACATGCCAGTCGCCTCTATGACCATCTGCATTTTCCAAAATATACACTAACTTTGACTTTTTCGCAACAACTTTGCAAAGTATGTACTTTGGAGCAAGTTTTGCAGCAAAACTTTTACTAGCATCTGAGAGTACTTTGTTTCGTCTCCAAACTTTTTCACCTATCTCAAAATTTACTTCACGCTTGCGCAAATCATAAGTACGCTTATTACGTTCATAAGCTTCATGTAAATATTTCTTTACATCAACAAAAATCTCTTTAAGATTTCCCAAGTCTTGACTATACGAGTCTCTGTCACAAGGTTCTAATTTAACACCATCAGTTGATGTCATTTTGCCATAATAAGTTCCTGTGATAGGTACATTCCTCCCAAAATTAAGAAATGCCGGCGTATACCCCGTAACTTCATTTACAGACGTTCGTAAAGCTAGACCTATTTTTGCTAAATTTTTACACCATTCTTTTTGATTATCTTTTATATATGATCGTATAGCAGTAGAAATTGTGCGATGTTGCCTTTCCGTCGGATTATTTTGACTATGGTAAAGTGCATTAAACCAAATTTTCTGTACATTATATTCATCTGCTAATTTTTTAAAAACTTTACCAGCAAATTGTTTTCCATTATCGACAATTAAAAATTGACAGACTCCGTAAACTAAAAAAACTTCATTCTCAATGAATTTACATATTGCATTTGCAGTAGCTTCCCTTAAAGGATGTAATAATGTATACTTTGTAAACCAGTCTGACACAACTAAAAGATAACAAAAACCTTTAGAACTTCTGGGAAATGGTCCCTGCAAATCACATGAAATAACTTGCCAAGGATAATTTACTTCTTTTTCACGACCCATCAATCCAAAACGTGCAGAATTACTAACTTTTTGTGATTGACAAATATTACAACATCTTACATATTTTAAAATATCTTTACGCATTTTTGGCCAAAAATATGTTTCTGAAATTCTATGAAAAGTTTTAAAAAATCCCATATGAGAAGCTAATACATCGTCATGACATTCTTTTAGAACTTGTTTACGACATTTTTGAGGCACTAACAATTTCCACTCTATAATATTACTTTTTACTTTTGTCTTGGTCGGTATGAACTTATAAATATTATCATCAATAACTTTAAATTGCGGATATGAATCTGGACTCTTAACAATTTTTTCCCTCAACTGAATATAATATTTATCACTATTATAATCATTTACATTAAAATTAATTAAATTTACATCTGGAAAAATTGATTTTTCTGGTTCTATTCTATCCAAAGCTCTGGATAACCCATCAGCTACTACATTTAATTTACCTCTACGATATACAATATCCATATCATATTGCTGTAATTTTAATGACCATCTAGCCAAGCGACCAGAGGGATCTTTCATATTACTCAAATATTTTAATGAAGAATGATCTGTAATTACTGTGAATTTAACACCTTCAATATATGGTCTAAACCTATCTATAGCAAACAAAACAGCTAAACATTCCTTTTCACCTACAGAATATTTTATTTCACTACGTGTTAAAGCTCTACTAGCATAAGCTATTACTTTTTCTTGACCATCTTGCGTTTGTGTTAATATGGAACCGAGGCCAACTAAAGAAGCATCACATTGTATAACAAATGGTAAAGAAAAATTGGGACTTGCTAAAGCCGGAGCATTTATTAAAGATTCCTTCAACAATAAAAAAGCTTTTTCTGCATCAGTATTCCAACTAATGGCTTGTTTTTTACCTTTGCCCTTTAAAAGTGAATTTAATGGACTAACAATTGTTGAAAAATTCCTAACAAATCTACGATACCACGAAGCTACACCTAAAAATCGTTTTATTTCTGTACTATTTGTTGGTCTAGGATAGTTTATTATTGCTTCTACTTTTTGCGGATCGGTTCTTAAACCAAAATTATCAATTACAAAACCTAAATACTTAAGTGATTTTCTAAAAAAATTACTTTTTTCAAAATTTATTGTAAGATTAGCAGATTTTAATTTTTCATGTACTATTTGAAGTAATTTAATATGTTCCTCAAATGTTTTTGATACTATTATAATGTCATCAATATAAACAAATATATTTGGATAAAAGGAGAAAGGAAAAAGTTTATCCATTAATCTTTGCTGACTTTGTGTTCCATTTTTGAGTCCATAACACATTACATTAAATTCAAATAGTCCCCTACCAGGTACGGAAAATGCAGTTTTTTCTTTAGCAGTTTTTGTAAGTGGAATCTGCCAAAAAGCATTTTTTAAATCTATACTTGATATATATTTTGCATCGCCTAATAAACTTAAAATGGAGTCTATCCTTGGTAAAGGATGTGAATCACCTTTTGTAATAGAATTTAATTTACGTCCATCAAAACAAAAACGGTATGTACCATTAGCTTTTTTTACTAATAAAACTGGTGAATTAAAATCAGAATAAGATGGTGAAACTATATCATCTTTTAACATTTTATCTAACTCTTTATGTAAAATTTCTATTAAATAAGGTGACAAAGGATATTGACGCATTTTAAAAGGTTTATTATTTCCTGTATCTATATCATGTTCTATTAAATTTGTCCTACCTATTTTTTCGCTATATAATTCTTTAAATAAACTAACAAATTTATCTGCTATCTTTTTCTGTTCGTCTGTCAAGTCACATAAGCCTACTGAATTATCTTTATTTATATCCTGACTATCACTGTTATTACTGATCACATTCAATTTATTAATTTTATTATTCCAAGATTCATCAGAAAAATCCAGAGTCATAGAAAACAATTGTAAAAAATTCACACCAAAAATAAAATTTGTTTCCAAAGAAGGAACAACCAAGACTTGTAAAATCTTAACTTCATTATCTACTTTAATAGGTAAATAAACAACACCAGTTACTAACTGTTTAGATTTATCAGCTGTAGTAACATGCGGTATAAGACATTTATCAATTTTTAAATTAAATTTCTCTAAAATTTTAATCGCGTGACCACCAGCCACTGAACAATTTGCACCTGTATCAATCAAAGCTGTTATATTTTTATCAAAAATATTTACTTTAATATATGGACGGTTATCTCTAGGTAATTTAATAAAAGAACATTTATTAATTACAGACAAACTATACGGTTTATAAAAATTTTTAACTTTATCCAACCAATCTTTCCATTCATTCAAATAAAAGCGTTTATTTGTTTCTGTTACACTTGATTTTTGTAAAGAATTGATATTACTTTTATTATAATAAATGTTTTTACAAAAAGTAGTTTTGTTATCCTTTTTTACCTGACTGTCATTATTATTTTTAGCCTTTTTATTAAGTGAATGCCGACTAAAATCATCCACTTTCCTATTTAGTTTTTTTGTACAGGAAGGGCAATTTTTAAAAACTACATCTTTATATCCACATTTATAACAAAACTTTGTTCTTTTAGCTAAACATTTGCTAAAAATATGATTTGGTTGGTTACAGTTATAACAAATTACTTGTCTACTTTTATTATTACTACTATTACTACTATTCTGTGTATTATTAAAGCTTTGATTGGTACTTTGACTAATTTGAGAAACTTGACTACTATTACATACTGAACTTTGACGAGTAGAGGAAGATGGGGTAAGTTTGGACACTGTGGTATTATGACTACAATTACATTTACTACTAAAATTTTGATTTATATCCGAACTTAGGACATTTACTTTATTAACTGCTTTATTTTTTGCCACACTTTTACCTGCTATGCTCTTTTGTTTTAATTGATAAGCTTCATCTATTCTTTTACAACTGTCTTTTAAATCTTCTAAATCATTTATTTCTATAAGTGATAATGGTGTAAAATAATGTGGTAATATTCTTTCTCTAATCGTCTTAAGTCTAGTATATAAACTTGCAGCATGAATTAAACGTTTAAACAAGGTTTCCATAGCACCTATAAAAATTGCGATAGATTCATCGGGATTTTGATATCTAGAACGGATATCATCCCATGTTCTATCATCTATGTTAGCTGGAAGAAAATCTTTTTTTAATGCTTGAATTATTTGAGACCACGAATTTAAATTATCTTTAATTGAGAGAAACCATGACAATGCTGGTTCTTTGAATAAGTCATATGCGGATTTAAATAACATTTCGTCTGTAACATTTCTACTTATTTTCATATATTCAACTTGCTCAATAAAATTTAAAACATTAGACTTTCCATCAAAATTAATATTCCATTTATAAACTGGTACTGATTTTAAATAATCATTATCTTTTTTACTAGAAACATTAGGACTAAACTGTGTACTATTATGTAATGAAATATTATTATTTACTTGAGTAAGATCTGAATTTTTACCAGATTTTTCATAAAGATCTAAAATATCTGCTTCTATTTCTAAACAAGTTGCTTTAGTTATTTCTAAAAATTGAATACGTCTAACTTTATTTTCTTCTACTTCAGGAAAACGTTGCAGACGATTTGTTACATGTACTAAATAAGTTTTTAATTTTCTTAAATCAGCTAAACTATAATCACCATGATATTCTACAATTTCTGAAGATATACTATCTAAAATTCTATTAATATTTTCCACTTCACTGTTAAAATTAAAAGTCGGATCTACATATTTTACTTTAGGATCTTCCCTAGCTATGGCTCTACCTAAAACTTTAATTCTAGATGCTCTATTATTTTTTGCTGTTAAATGTCTTATACGAAGTTCATAATTTACCATTTCAGCAGTCAAAAATCTAATTTCCATTTTATCTAAATCTTCCATTTTGAATATTTATTTTCAAAATTTAAATTCAATTTACTCAAAATATTTATTTTATAATAAAATATTTATACTGTACCACAAATTATTTTTTTTTTGTGTACACTGCTCAACAAAGTTTTTGCATACTTTGGAAAATTTCCCAAATATGTCAAAAAAAATACTAAATTATTATTTATCTCAATTGGACAAATTAATAATTATAAATAGTCTCCAAAACTACAAAATTAGCTAATATTTATTCATATCCTTCGCATAAATAAATACCCTATTATCCATTTATTTCTATTGAATAAAAGATAATTTCTAGAAAAACTGAACCCACGCCAAAATTTCTCTATTCCATGTTATTCCATAAAATTCAGAAAAAACATAAAAAACACATATCTGATATATCTTATCAGATTAACTCTAATTTGACTTAATTTTCAACAAAAAATATTTTATTCAACAGTTATATGTAGTTTTTTTCAAAATGAACTTTAAGTTACACTGAAAAAAAAATAAGCTTTAGATTTTTACAAAAAATACACTGAGAAAAATGGAGTAAAATTAAAAAAACAAGTGTTCTATCTATCCAAATACCACGTTCTTGGGCGCCAATATTAGTGTACCGTAATTAATACGTTCACTGCCAACGGCTAGTTTTGACAGCGGAGCAATGGGTATGGGCAAGGGAAAAATAGAAAGAATTGATTAATGTTGTTAGGGGCGCCAGTTACTTTAGCTTTTACTCCTTTAGGTAAGTAACAACCTAGTGTAAATACTTAAGCTTTTCAGTTTGAGAAAATATAACCCCTAAATAAAATAAGATAATTCATTTGAGAAATTTATTATAAATAAACTTAATGAAAGCACATCAAGTAATGTATTAATATATATAAAAAATATGTGTAATTATATTAAGATATAATTAAAGAAATCTTAATAAAAATTACTAAATTCAGAAATCATTCGACTTAAATGTATAAAGAAAACATGAAGTTCAGCAAGCACCAAGAAATGTATGTAAACAACAATCATTTCTTGCAGTGTATAAAAGTCATGCTTAAATTAGAAATCATTTAATCAAAAGTATGATATTTAATAATTAATAAATGAGATTAAATGTTTTAAAAAAAATAAGTACCTAAAAATGAACAAAAGCCAGAAGGGCATATAGTATTAATCAATACTATATCAGATCTGATAAAGTTTACAGTTATAAGAATATTGAAATAAAAGAATTTAAAAATATGAAATATTGCTTTCAAAAGTTTTCAGAATGAGTTATTAGCTGGTTTCTGCAAAATCCATGAGGTATGAATTCCATCGTCTCCATCTGTGCAAGTCTCCCCTATGCTGATGAATTCATTTCTCAAATGAAAGAAAAAAAAATATAGGCTGTCCCATCTACTTTGGAAAAATCATCTTCCAGGATAAAATGTACGATTGAAAATGTTGTCCGGGATAAAATATACTTTTGAAAATTATGTCCAATGTAAAATTGTCTGCTAGACGGTTACATAGAATTTATCTATGCCGAAAAATACAGAACCATGTTCCAACAGAACATCACTCCATGCGGAGAACTTGTATATCAAATATACCAAAATAAACTTCAACTTAAATTAATGTAATTCCATATTAATGGTATAGAAATGGTAATTAATTAATGGTCTAGTAATGTAGTAATAATGGTGCTAAAACAATAATTATATCTCAGAAATATTCTAAGAAACAGAAAAACTTAACTTACGTGTCATTCTAAGTCTTCGATGTCCATCGAAACGTTATAAATGCGTAATTGTAGAAAATAACAGTTATAATATCTTCCGCATTGTTTAAATATTCATTTTCACTAACTTTAAATAAAAACACATGAAGGATTACTTCGATGATTACAGAAAATAAACACTCGTCAAAATGAGACCACCATTGTACAGAGTTGCTTCAAGAAGGAGGAAAATCGACCTTATCAACCGGTTTGAACCCTTCAGGTAAATAAAATCCTATTTCTGAACTATTAGCGACATCTATGCAAGTCATTATCAACTACAGTTTTACCGTATAGGATTCCTAATAAAGGTAACTGAAACGACACCAAAAATAATAACTAATTAAAAGAATGTTTCCTAATAAATCCGTATTAGTGATATCTAACCTCAACATATTACTCTAAGAAACAAATATAAACAATACTTATTGTTTATCAGCAAAACTAATAAAAATACGAACAGAATACTAAGTGTCCTGTGAACTAAGTATAAACAAAATACTGAATCTAAGTGAGCAGTTCCAGCAAACTATTTTCAACAAATTCTGGATTATCCCGAAGCAATAAGCATATGAAACTTTCCAGGAGAGACAAGCTACAAATGAAAGCCAGTGAAATCCAACCCTCAATAGACTCTGAAACATATAAAAACCAGGTAAGTCCATAGACAAATGCACTATAGAGAAATAAGTCATATGATTCTTTATTATTAAAAATCATATTCTAATTATGTTTTCTTTATGTTATTTTCAGGTAGAACTATGGAATAGAGACTCATATGGTTAGAATTCAGTTCCTGCTACAAAATAGTCCCAGATACAAAATAGTTCTGTACGTACGTAACTATTTATATACAAAATAAACATAAATTATAACGTAAGTAAACGAATAGTTTAATTAACCCTTGCTATATTACAAAGTGACGATTTATATCGTTACAATACATAGATATGGCATTAATGTTGATTTGTTTTATGTAGAACATATACAAAGCCAATTGTAAACAAACCACTATAGCGGTGAGGTTCCGAGGAGGTGAAGTAAAACATATTTAACAAACCACTATAGCGGTGGGTGGTGACCAGAAGCGGGAAGGTGAAATCTACCTGGATATAGCAATGAAAACATTTCGGTTTGGCGTGAACTCAAGGCGCATCTATGTATATATGATCTAATGTTTTTATTTTTACGGTTCCTGTAGCGGAAAATTGTACAGCAAGATGTTGATGATGTCTATCGGGAAACCGCTTTTTTCTTGTCTCTTAATAAAAAAAAATCTTTACAATTTTTGTTATTTACTGTTAAGCGTTCTATGTTGTTGAAAACAGAATAATTCTCAATTTCTATAATAACCATAATAAGTATAAATCTATTACATTTTTATAATTCCATGATATTATGGAAATCGTTACAAGCATTTTAAATATTTCTACCTGTATGAATTTAATAAAAAAAAATTAGTTGCTCTAATACAGGATCTTCGTAATCAATAACAAAATCTAAGGGATTTTCGTAATCAATGAGAAAGTCCTTAGCAAAATTACATATAACTGCTATTTTATGCTTATTTGCCATCATCAGTCCAATATATTGGTTTGATGGCTTCCGCACTGATCGAAGAAAAATTTTAATTCGTACTGAACTAAAACCATCCTATATTAAAAGAGTAAAATTAAAGAACCATAAAAATAAATATACCGTTGGATAGAATTGCTTTACCTTTCAAATGATGTACCATAAGACATTACTTTCTATTTAAAAATTTCCCCGTTTTCTCCCTTGGTGTTATTTTAAAGTTTAAAAAAATATTCATGTACAAATATATGTATTATAATATAATATAATATAATATAATGTATTATATAATATGCGTGTTCCAAATTTTAATTCGATATCCTACCATATATAATTTAAAAGTTAGAGTACTGTACGGCGTATAAACGAATGGAGATATAGAAATACTCACAAGAGTACAAATCATATCAAATGATAACACAGGTCAACATTTAGTTTGGAGAAAAACACCGGACCAGATTCAGGTATCCAGGGGTTTCTAGGGTCACTGATTTCGATGCCAAGGTCGGTCAAGCTGAGAAAAGGTGGTTGAAAAAATCTGAAAAAAATATAACATAAGTTTTTAGGGTCGCTGATTCCAATGCTAAGGTCAGTGAAGCTCTATCACGTCAGTTTCAAGGTCATATGAAGGTCAAACTGAGAAAAGTTGGTTGAAAAAATCTGAAAAAAATCATAAATAACTTCTTGAGGTCGCTGATTCCGATGCTAAGGGTGGTCAAGCTCTATCACGTCAGTTTCAAAGTCATTTGAAGGTCAAACCGAGAAAACATCTGAAAAAAATCATATATAAGTTTTTGGGGTCGCTGAGTTCGAATCCGGTGTTTGCTTATCCTTAAAAGGCATCCAAAGGTCGTTGCAAGGTCATTACTAGGAAATTTCGAGGTTAATTAGTGAGAATATGTCAAAAAAATTTATATAAGTTCAAAATATCAAAATATTTAAACCAAGTTTTTTCAAAAACGTGCCATTTCAGGCTAACTTTTTTTTCATATTTTGATAGTACCATGTGTTGGGAAAAAAGCCTATCAAAAAAAATCTGGGCGATTTTGAGAATTTGTTTTAAATCGACAATTACTATTTTTTCTCATGTTCTTAAGTTAAACTGTGTTATTGGTAGAATAAAACATATTTTAAAAATAAAATTTATTGATTTTGAGCATACATAGGCATAAAAGAAGCCACTAATGTTATCTAGAAAATTAGTGTTTGTCGCAATATGGCGCATAACCTTCAAACTTAAATTATAAGGTCAAACTAAGAAAAGGTAGTTGAAAAAATTTGAAAAAAAACATACTAAGTTTTTTAGGGTCGCTGATTCCGACGCTAAGGTCAATCAAGCTCTAACACGTCATTTTCAAGGTCATTTAAAGGTCAAACAGAGAAAAGAGGGTTGAACAAATCTGAAAAAAATCATAAATAAGTTTTTAGCTGATTCCGATGCTAAGGTCATTCAGGCTCTATCGCGTCAGTTTCAAGGTCATTTGAAGTTCAAACTGAGAAAAGATGGTCGAAAAAATCTGAAAAAAAATATACGTAAGTTTTTGGGGTCGTTGATTCTGATGCTGAGGTCAGTCAAGCTCTATCACGTCAGTTTCAAGGTCATATTAAGGTCAAACTAAGAAAAGGTGGTTGAAAAAATCTGAAAAAAATCATACATAAGTTTTTAGGGTCGCTGATTTTGGTGCTAAGGTCATTCAAGCTCTATCACGTTAGTTTCAAGGTCATATTAAGGTCAAACTGAGAAAAGGTGGTTGAAAAAATATGAAAAAAATCATAAATATATTTTTAGGGTCGCTGATTCTGATGCTAAGGTCATTTAAGCTCTATTACGTCAGTTTCAGGTCACATTAAGGTCAAACTGAAAAAAGGTGATTGAAAAAATCTGAAAAAAATCAGATAGAGCTTGACCGCCTCTAGCATCGGAATCAGCGACATCAAAAACTTATTTATGATTTTTTTCAGATTTTTTCAACCATCTTTTCTCAGTTTGATCTTCAAATGACCTTGAAACTGACATGATAGAGCTTGACTGACCTTAGCATCGGAATCAGCGACCCTAAAAACTTATTTATGATTTTTTTCAGATTTTTTAAACCACCTTTTCTCAGTTTGACCTTCATATGACCTTGAAACTGACGTGCTAGAGCTTGAGTGGCCTTAGCATCGGAATCAGCGACCCTAAAAACTTACGTATGATTTTTTTCAGATTTTTTCAAGCACCTTTTCTCAGTTAGACCTTATTATCTAAGTTTCAAGGTTATGCGCCATATTGCGACAAACACTAATTTTCTAGATAACATTAGTGGCTTCTTTTACGCCTATGTATGCTCAAAATCAATAAATTTTATTTTTAAAATATGTTTTATTCTACCAATAAGACAGTTTAACTTAAGAACAGGAGAAAAAATAGTAATTGTCGATTTAAAAAAAAACTCTCAAAATCGCCCAGGTTTTTTTTGATATGCTTTTTTTCCCAACACATGGTACTATCAAAATATGAAAAAAAAGTTAGTCTGAAATGGCACGTTTATGAAAAAACTTGGTTTAAATATTTTGATATTTTGAACTTATAAAAGTTTTTTTGACATATTCTCCTCACTAATTAACCTCGAAATTTCCTAGTAATGACCTTGCAACGACCTTTGGATGTCTTTTAAGGATAAGCAAACACCGGATTCGAACTCAGCGACCCCAAAAACTTATATATGATTGTTTTCAGATGTTTTCTCGGTTTGACCTTCAAATGACGTGATAGAGCTTGACCACCCTTAGCATCGGAATCAGCGACCTCAAGAAGTTATTTATGATTTTTTTCAGATTTTTTCAACCAACTTTTCTCAGTTTGACCTTCATATGACCTTGAAACTGACGTGATAGAGCTCCACTGATCTAAGCATCGGAATCAGCGACCCTAAAAACTTATGTATGATTTTTTTCAGATTTTTTCAACCACCTTTTCTCAGTTTTGTCCTTCAAATGACCTTGAAACTGATGTGATAGAGCTTGACCGACCTTGGCATTGAATTCAGTGACCCCAAAAACACCTGGATACCTGGGTCTGGTCCGGTGTTTTTCTCCAAACTAAATGTTGACCTGTGTAATTATTATTATAATAAATAGACCGATGTTAAGAAAAATATAATTAAATGTTGGATATGACAGGTAATTTTACAGTAATGTCCTAAGAACAAAGGAGCACAAAATACACTAATTGAAGCAAAAATGTTTACATGATATCCTCCACACCGCCTTACTAATCACTGAATTCTAATATACACCTGACTACAGAACTATAGAAGTGCAGAGTCTTCGCTGCAGTAGTAAGGGTGGGGAGGCTACAAGCCAGGCAACTAGGCCATTATGGCCCTTTTTGCCATCAGCAGCGCAGACTAACTTAAAAGTTTAATACAATCCCTGACACATAATTATTATTTCTTATTTATAACATTTTTTTTTCATAGGGAATGACTCCAGATACGTACCCCCGAATGGTTTGTATGTGTACCATATCATTTATATCACTGGTTATTATATCTACTGCTGGACAAGCAACCTATGATACGGTAAGCTTAAAATATCGGGTAGGGACGTTTTCCGCGCTAAAATTTACCGCGCCGCATTCAGTGCGCCAGCATTAACCGTGCCGGGAATTTACCGCTCCAACATTAATCGCGCATTTCATTTCTAACTCCAAAAAAGTGATGAAATGTGTTTCAACTTTTATGATCTTTTTGAGATAAGCAACGAAATGCGACCTGACCGAGTCAAACCAACACCAGATTCGGATTCAGTGACTCAAAAAACGTATAGAAATGTTTGTCTCGACCGCAGAAACAGACCTTTTTTTAGTGTGCCTGTGTAATCGTTTCCGAGATATAGTCCATAAAATCTAACATTTTTCCAACCGTTTGGACTTTGCTTAAAAAGGCAAACATCATTCCTGTTCATAAAAAGGGCAGTAAGGATGAGCCTACCAACTATAGGCGAAATGGTTTGTTACCAGTTTTGTCAAAGGTTTATAAAAAGCTTCTCTTGGTGCAAGCTGTGGATTACTTTGAAAGTTAAAATTTTCTCTCAAACCATCAATTCGGCTTTCGAAAGATCATTTCACACTATACCTTATTGTTTTGAAAAAGGAGATTTTGCAGCTGCTACTTTTATTGACCTAAGCAAGGCTTTTGACTATGTGTTGCCGTTGATTTTTCTGCGCAAACTTTATTACTACGGATTTTCACCACAGACATGTAGGCTGATATTGTCTTATCTGTACCCCAGGACTCAGCATGTCCTCATCGAAGGTGTCTTGTCAGATAAGGTTTTTATTGATATTGGAGCTCAAGGGTCTTATTTTGGCCCTTTCTTTTTTTTAGTTTATATTATTGACCTACCTGATACCTGTATGTAAGGATTGGTGTAGTGGTCTACCTCGTCTGTACATGACAAGTCTACTACAACTAGTGTGAGTTCGATTCTCACTGGCGCCGATTTGCCGTTTTCAGTTAATTAATAATTGAAATTTGGCGAAGGCATAAGTGAAGTTGACACTCCCTATAAAAACTGGTTCGAAAGTCAGTATTTTTACATCAAAAAGTGTATTTTTTAAATTTTATCCGTTTTTAGATTACACTAGTAGTAATACACTACTTAACACTCAAAAATTTGCCGACACCATTTTAGTTGCGTCTGGCTATATTTGATGCCCTGATTTCGGAACCTTTTTCTATTTTTCTTGATCAGCTCGTGTTTTTAGCACAGTGGTTTTTTCTCTATAGTTGTAGTAAAAAAAATAAAGGTTTAATTATTTTTTTAAGGTGGATTGGTTCTCTATTAATAGAGCTCTAAGCCAAAAAAAGCGGATCTTAAATATCTATATTCGTTTGTTTTTTATAGGCTTCTAAATTCGCCTAAGATCGTAAGATCTGCACAAAGTTTATGCTGAAGTGCGCATGGGTCGTAGTGGGCTGACCTTTTTTTAATATATTATTTCTAAGAAAAACCAATTTTTTACAAAAAAGAACACAAAAGAGGCACAAAACCAACGTTAACGTAAATCAACACCCCCCATAAAAAAAAGTCCAAACAACAAAAACCAAAATAAACTTTGCCCAGATCTCAAGATTTAGGCGCTCCTACTGCGATGCACTAGAGATTTTTTAATAATTTCGTAACGTATTGTATAATAAGTTAGGAGTAGTTGAGATTTACTGATCGCTTTTCCACGACTCTTAAAATGGTTTTTGCATACTCAATAAAATAATACTTAAGATCTTGATTGCCTTTTGAAACTCTAGAATACTTTTTTACAGCTTTAAATAATAAACAGGAACCCCTTTTTTGTAATGAATTTGGTTGTTTCATATTCTTTTATTTTTCTCTTCCAATTCTTCAAACGTTGCAAATAACGCACCTTCCTTCATTTTATTCACTTAAAATATGAAAGTAACAAGTCTCGCACAGAGCGCGACCCACATACCTATCGTTCCGTGCGCACGGAGTAGCAGTCATTATCTATTTTAAATTATTTAATGTTTATTTAATTTAATTTTTATGTTTTAAATCAAGGAGAAAAAGTTTTTTTTTATTTTTCGTTTTGTTTTGTTTTTTTTTTTAATTTATTAAAGCAAGAAGAAAAAGTTTTTTTTTTATTTTTGGTTTTGTTTTTTTCTAATTCAATTTATCGTGTTCCTCTTCTAGAATTCTAAAAATAAATAAAATACTTTAATATTTTTGTTTTTTTTTTCGATAATTCCCGGTAAAATCTCCGTCACTGGATTAAATCTAAAACTTTTATAATAAACCGCACATATATAAAAATTAGAGTCGTATCTTTAGTATTTATATAAAAATTTTAGCAAATATATAGAAAAAATGCCAAAAAATCTAATTTTTTTAATTTAGAAGATAAAAAACAAACGAATAAATATATTTTAAATCTGCTTTTTTTGGTCTAGAGCCCCATTAATAGAGAACCAATCCACGGAAAAAAATGAATTAGACCTTTTTTTACTAAAATTATAGGCAAAAAAAAACACTGTGAGCTAGGTTTGGACGAGCTGATCGAGAAAAACGAAAAAAGGTTCTGAAATCAGTGAATCAAATATAGCCAGAAGCAACTAAAAGGTCCCTGGAAAATAAAGAAAAACTTTTTTTGTAGAGCACTGTTATTGTATATTGTAGTTTTTTGTGCATATTTTATCATTTATTAATTATAATTATTTGCAAAATTATTTTCTTATAGTTTTAGTACATTTTAAAATGAATCAGTTAACATATAAGTTAGCGAAAAAAGTAGGTACTGCTAAATTGAATAACCTTGTAGATGCTGACCTTCTTAAGAGGTTTTTTTCGAGAACCTGTCAATATGGAAATGACTAATCTAAAATTCAGCCGTGAGAAAATAACTTGCTGAAAATGATTACCAGATTTTAGACTAATGTGTTTGTTTTGTACTACTATTGCAGGGCGCTGAATTGTATGAAGAATTGAAAAATGTAAACTGGTACCTATGGAACAACGAAAACAAAAGAACTTTTCTAATTTTTATGGTCAATATTCAAAACCCCTTAGAAATTAAAGTGAGCGATAATTTAAAATTGAATAACAACTTGTCAATCATCGTAAGTAGTAAACTTTAAATGTATTAGGGCTATTAACACGTTACAGTGGAAGCCAAAAATCTAGAACATTCGCAAAAAACTTAAATTTTTTAAACATTTTTTATATAATCCATAAACAACTTTAGACCAATAAAGTTAAACTATTTTTTAACATACTTGCACTTCGTTGTATTTTTAATACTGAATGTTATTTGTTAATGCATACTTTTTATTTATATCGCCACCATTGGTATTTAATACTTTACTTGTGATATTAAATATGAAATGTGTGTATTGTATACAAATGTTGTCATACTAACATAGAGACCGTGCTGGTATATTTGGATCCCCACGCAACATGTGTTTATTAATACTGTAACATTTGGTAAATTATATTACAGTTATAGTTTGGTATGCTTTAAGTTGTAGTTGTTCTGTTATTGATCTAGTTTAAAGTATGTTACAGTATTTAGTAAAATAACAATCGGTAAATAATACCAAAACTTTGATTATTAATAATACAAAATATGCAAAAAGTGGATTTATCGTTTTTTGCATTTGCTCCACAAATATGAATTGTTTTTGGAAAGATTAGGGCAGAGACGTCAATAATAGTCACTGCAGGTACAGTGGTCACGAAAAAAAAATAATAGACCGAGTGACATATTTATTCAAAATGGCCTAGGCCAACCCCCACTGGCTATGGTGTTGTATTTATGTAATAATATTAACAATCAATAACTTTTTCTGTTTTAGATTTTAAAAACAATATACACGTTAGCTACAACTATGAATGAATTACTTTAAAGAGATTTAACTCACAATTACACATATATTTAAATGTTTATGCATATAATAATCTAAGGTTGCAATAAGTTATATTTTATAAATAATAAACAAAAATTAATACCAATTTTTTGTCCATTTTACTAAAAACAATCCCTACTAGAGCAATTGAATCATTCAGTTTAAAAAGGGGGTTATTTTCGATGGAGGATGTAATAAAGAAGTAGTACCTATGGAAAGTATTATGTTATTATCTTTTTAGATATAAAGAATATATATTAAAAATATTACAACTGCTAAATTACTAAGTAGGACTAAGTACTTGCAAATACATATATTTTTTAGAAAAAATTATTTTTTTTGTTTTTGCTTCTATTAATCTACAGAGTGTTCAAAAAATAAAAACTAAATTCACTTAAAATATACATACAGAGCGGTCCAAAAATCACCCCCCCCCCTCTTAACTTTTTAATCAGTTGAGATATCGACTTCAAATTTGGAACTTTTAAATAAGGCAACTTAAACTATCTTTTAGCATATATTTAATACTTTTAGCTCTTAAAATTTGGCAGTGGGGCATGGGGGCACATTTTTTTAAACGGAAAGGGGGGTCGTGTAATACATCATTTTAAAGCTTATAAAATTCTCCATTTAACTCTATATTTTTATATTAAAAAAAAATGGGTTTAAAATGGGGTTGAAAATGGATATTAATGTCAAAATTCCTCTAAAAAAAAAACAAATAATTTTTTTAAAATGCCTAATTTCATCATAAAAAAATGTTAATTATACTTTTAAACTAATTTTAGTTGACATAAATAAAAATTTATAAAAAAAAAACTTAAAAAATCGAATGTTTTAGCACAAAAAATTGAAAAAACTAAACCTTAAAAAACATTTTTAAAAAATTTAAAAATGTTAGTTTAAATAGAGAATTTTATAAGCTTTAAAATGATATATCACACGACCCCCTTTCCATTTAAAAAAATCTCAACTCGTTCAAAAGTTAAAAGGGGGGGGGGGGTGACTTTTGGACCGCACTATGTGTTAAAAAAGTATCACTATAATAAATGTTGGATCATTTAATTCTTATCTTTAGAGAAAAGCTAAGAAAAAATATCTAGGCTTTTTTAAAATAAATGTAGCAAAAAATCGAAAAAAAAGAATTATAAAAGAAAAAATCTATTTTTTAATAAATTAAAAAAATATTGTTTATTTAATTTTCTTAAATTTAAAGAGGCAAACCTAAAATCATACAGTAAGTATTCAGTCTACGAAAGAAATAAATAAAATGGTAAACGTTTCAAAAATAACTGTTTGTCTCCCCAGAGGATTTTAAAGAAAAATACTAAAGAAAATATTTTTTTTTTGAAAGGATGGATTTTTATGTTTTATGTTTATGGTAAACGTTTTGTATTAAACAAAAATATGTTGAATGATACAGAAAAAATATACCGGGTGTTTTAAAAGGTGGACGCCCCTATAACTTTTTTATTCTTATAGATAAAAGAATAAAATTTACAGGATGTCTATAAGATCATATTTTGAATTATATCATATAATGCAAGTTTTTTTTTTCACTTCCGGTTTAACCGGAAAAAACCTTTAATTTTGATTTTTAAATGGAACACCCTGTATATATTCTTCATTCAATTTAGGGTCACTTCATCTTAGTCTTAATTTGTTCTTTCGTTCTCTTTAGTTAGTTTTCGGTTTTTGGACTTGGCTTTTCTCTTTGGAAGAAAAAAACGAAAACCAGAGCAAAAACAAAGTCCAAAATGATCAAAAATTTACGTTACGTAATACTTGAACCTTCCCTTCCTCGGCAAAATTTAATTTCTGTCATATCACTAAGATATGGCTGTGGATTAATTAACTTTAATTTGTTTGAATAGAGTTGTCTGGGCAGTCAAAAAAATCGGTTATTTCCATTTCCCTTATAGAAGTTAAAGATGAATTTGCATTTCAAAAAATCATTAAAATCATACACTTTTTTTTTCTTTTTTTAACTCCATTTCGACCGCTTGATGGAAACTGTCTGCGGACATAAATGTGTGCCCTTTTTAGAAATATTTAACCCTTCGTTAGGCGTCTACGATCGTAGACCATGCTTTTTTTTAGCTGGGTAACTTTTTACACGGAGTGTTTACGCTTGCGCCCCTTCGAGTAGCTGTGCATTATGCATCAATCTATTAGATCACTAATAATTCACACTTTGAATGGGTATAATATTGTTTTTATTCATATTGAAACCTGTCTGGTCTACAATTGTAGACCGCGCGACTAACCACGTTACCTTTTTTATTTTTGCATTTTTTTATTTTGTGTAAGTTTTTATGGTTTCTTTTTGTGAATATTGTTTTTCAAAGTTAGTTTATTAGTTTAAAGATAAATTAAAGATACAATATGTCTTTACCACCAAAAAAAATAGCGGTTTATAGGAAGACACTGGCACGAGTCTTTTTGGGCATGAAAGAGCTCATACGTAATGTTTTTGATAAATAAGGTAATTTTCTGTTCTATAAAACTAAAAATTACTTTGGACACTAAATGTGCCTAAGAAAGGAAAATAAATCGAAAAAAAAATATGCTCAAAATATCATAACTACGATTGCAAAGAGCACATGTAGAAGGCGCATGAGTTACTAAAATATTGCATGATTTCGAGTCAAATTTTATAATGTTTTTTTCTTTTAATTTAGGTGTTTTTTATTTTTTTATAATCGTACATGTTAAAAAAAAAACAAATGTTTTAGTTTCAGAAAGTTTTTTAAGTTATTTTTATTTTTTTACAAATTACCGTACAGATGTAAAATATAAGTTAGAATTGTATATCATTTTTCTTTTACCCTTAACACTTACTAAAACAATAATAATTTGAAAAAATATGTAAATAACTTTTAAATACAACCAAATAAATAACATAAGATATTTGGTTTTTAAAAATATAAATGTGTTTTATTTTTAAACAAAAAATAAAATGGTCTACAAGTGTAGACGGCGTGCCTAAACACGTTACAAAAAGAGGCGCGCCTAACGAAGGGTTAATGATGATTCCTGAGACTAAAATTTTTGAAGAGTTGATAATGTAAACAAAAACACATAAAATGGCCCAATTTTTGTTCTGTGCTGCACAGTTGTACAGCTAAATCGTAATTTTATTAAATTTTGAATTCTGGAGTGAAAAACTGTAGAACGAGCTTATTAAATCTTCTTTTAACCTGCATGCAACTGCTTTATTCCAAATTACTGCCAGCGGTTTTCGTAGTGTAGATTTACCCAAAGGTACAAAACTTTCATTAAAACCAATAATCCTTTGAGTAAAAATACAAACTTTAAACATTTTTATTCTTGGGAGCATTATCCCTGATAACACACTTCATCCTAAGAAGGTTTTTTAATCGTTCCCTTGAAAAGGTTCTTAGCATAATGCTGTAAACATGCTAAGCATGTTCTTAAAAGGTGCACTGCTGTAGTAGCATAAGTGCTTCTACTCTAAACATTCTTAGGACGATTAGAGTATTTTGCTAAGGATATTCCCAAAACATATTCTTAATATATTCTAATGGGAATATTTTGAGAATAATGCTATAGTGCACATGCTAAGCATGATTAGAGTATTTTGCTAAGAATATTCCCAAATACATATTCTTAAAATATTCTAATGGGAATGTTTTTAGAATAGTAATATGGCGTCTATATTATTTTAATTTTGTTAGGTTAGAATTACAAATATTCTTAAAATTACTGTTAATAACATAAGTTTTACCCTTAAGTAGTAGAAATGGATGTATTTTTAGACATAAAGTGATTTTATATAGTTTTAGACAAAAAATTAAAATTATTATTTTTTGAAATGATAATTATTTGCTATTTTTTTTCTCTAAACATTGGATTTTTGTGTGGCGCATGATTTTTATGGCTGGTAGAAAGTTTGCTTTTACAGTAAAACTGCATATCGTATATGAGTCTTACCTGATGGATGCTATATCTAAAGATTTTTATATGCTTTAATTATTAGGTTTATCACAAAGACGTAAAAAATTTCGCCATGTCCAAATTTATGATATCCATAAAAAGGATCGAATATCATAAAATATATTTGAAAGAAAGAGAAAAACTAGATTAATGTAGAAATCTGAAATGCCTACCTACTTTGTTTGCGCATGCCCAATATTCAATATTATTACTTAAATGCATCAAATAAGAATATTTTAAGAAGCATGCTAAGAATATTCTTAAAAGTAAATTTACCTACTTCTAAGAACATTCTTAACATGCTACTTAAAACATTCTTATTTGATACAGCGGCTTACAAGAAGCTTCTTAGGAACTCCCAGCATGATTAAAACGGTATCCTTTGCATTTCTTTAATCGTTCTTAGAATATCCTGAGCAAAATAGATATACTTCTAAGAAGCATGCTGTCTTTCCGGCTATTTATTTTAAGAATCTTCTTAGAAGGCTTTTGTGCTATCAGGGATTACTTACTTTTTGCAGATCCGCAAATATGTAGAGTTTATTTTCATCGTTGTTTTCAGCATCTTTTCTATAGCATTCCCTTGCCGTTCTGGAGTTATTTATATGGACACTATAAGTGGTACACGCTTTACATCCTGGATCTGTGTTATCCTTGTTGTGGTTTGGATTATGTAATTTTTGTGTTTATCACATTTCACACTCTTCATGGCCCACATGAGCAAATTAAATATTTTGGCCTTTAAAGGCGCCTCTATAGACATTATATCCACAATTAAGATGTGGATACTTTTGATAAAAATATTCAACCATATTTTTTATGGATACATCGGATGGCAAGTAAAGTTTATTGAGAGCATGTTCTCGCCTAAAGTGAGATACTGAACGATTAACTGTTTTTATTGTAACCTAAAGTGGTTAAATAAAATTATCAGCAAACTTCATGAGATTCTCCCTTTTCGAATTTAAAAAAATAATGGTTTGTTTTATTCTTTTTGCTTCTAGAACTTTGTATATTGCAGTCTAAATGCAAGGTTGTATGCAAAATAAACATTTTTCTATTGGTTACTTCCATTTGCCAGTAGTCCTTATTCATGGCTATTCTTCTCCTTTCATCAATTTTATTTAAACATTGTTTAGCACAGGTTGCGTCGCATGGCGTTTTAACCTTTCTCTTTTCTTCTTTTGTTCTTGCCTTCTTCACTTGTATTTTGTTCTTTTGTTGCTTTTAACTTTCTTTTTCTTATGGTACCGTTTTAAGTATAATTTATATCCATTATTTTTCAAAATATTTAAAAAATAACTAAATGTCGTTCTTAAAAAAATGTTGACGTTTAATTTAAATGTCAAAATTTATTTTTATTCTTTACATGTTCACAAATGTACGATTTTAACATCATAAGCGGCAGCGTAGCTTTCTTAGGACTCATTACCGGACCCACCGTTATTTGAACTTTTTTTTTCATATTTTTTAACGTAGAATCACATTTTAAATTTCTCGAACTTATTTCTGAATAACCCTGTATATATAAGAACAACTATAATTAATAAAATGAAAAACGAGCGGTTTTTTGGAGATATTTAAAAAATAATAATTGGTTACCATTTTGTACGCCCTAAAAACAATTACTTAAACTTTTTTAGTTTCTTTTTCTATGACTACTTACATATTGTGGAGAGAAAATCCGATTAACTTTATTTTGTAATATGAAATTTAAAATTTAACGATTTTTGTTTAGTTTTTATTTTTTTTTTGGGGGGAGGGGGGTTAGAGGTATTGATTTCCCCCTTTCCTACGCATAGGTCTTGTATTTAAAATTAAACAAGAGATTAAAATTTTTATACTAAGGTATAAAATATTTTAAAAATAATAGTTTTTCACCATAAAAAATGAAATAAAACAAGATATTGGGAGAGATTGCAAAAAAACTATATGCAGTTATAAAGTACACCTATAAGGCTATATATTAGAGCAATTTAAATTTTAGGCATTTTTAAGCATTTTGCGAAAAAACCGACTATGTGCAGGTTTGAGAAAAAAATCAAAAACTAGAAAACCAGAATAGAAAGTGAAAGTATTATTTTTTTTATGTAACATTATGAAGGTGGGTCTTACTGGCCTTTGTCACAAAAGTAAAATTTAATTCAAGATCAGTGTCAGAAAACACATTTAATATTCAGTAATATGTAAACGTCTCCAGAAAAAGTAGCTATAAAATGGCTTCAATTAAATTAAATTAAAAAAAGGCTTAAATCTCATGTAGAACATGTTAAGGTATTAGAAAAAAATTGTATAATTATTTTATGATAGCATTTTTGGTTTTTACCCCATATCCGACCTAATACATAGGCTCGTTCCATAGTGGGCTCTTGAGTTAAGAAGCTCTTAACTCACGGATTATGCGTGCGTTAAGAGCCTTAACTCACGCATTTTCATTACAGCACTCTTTTTCAAAAAGAGGGCTGTGATGAAAGTTGAGTGAGTAAAGAGTTTTTTAAGTCACGCATAATTCGTGAGTTAAGAACTTCTCAACCTTATAGCAATTAATTTATTTTTTTGGACATATCTAAGGTTGCACAAAATAATTTTCTATAAGTATGTAATACAATTCTTTTTATGCCAACATTTTTGTCATGCAACCAAATCTGGGTTGCTGTTTGAAAAAGCCTTCCCTTAACATCTCGAAAACAAAAAAAACATAACACGATTCTGAAAAGAAGGTCAATTTGATTAAGTTGTAAAATGCTTTCTATTGACGTATTATGAAGGTGGTATTTTCAGTTATATTATCAGGGGTAATATCATAAGTGATACTAGGTTAGGTATCGGTGTTTTTTTACATAAATTTTACGAATATTAATCCCAATGACGAAAATGCAACGACTGCTTTAGCAGGAGTTGCATTTTCCAAAAATTGGGATTAATATGAGTAAAATTTGAAAAAAAAAACACCGGTATCTATCCTAGTATCACGAATTGATATTTAGGAAGAGAATATAATTTATTTTTAATACACATACTTCTTAATTATAACGTATTAATCCACAAATAAATTATATTTTATAAATTAAAAAGCAAACAATAAGCACGATTTTAGATTAGAGAAAAGAGGGGTAAAAAACCATCGTAGGGGTAGGGGTAAAAAACCATCGTAGGGGTAAGGTATTTTCACTTATCAGTACAGCATACTACATATAGATAAATTATATTCTCTTATTAATATTATAAAGACCTCATTTGTATCGATTAAGAGGGCCAGGGAAAAAAAAGTGGACAAAATTCTGAATTGTTGCATACGGCTATTATTGATACCGCTGATTTCGAATAAAATAATGAAAAAAAAAAATTTCGCCCCACTAGGTTGGTCCAAAATTTTATTTTGTTTTTCGATCTTTATAAAAATGTGTCAAATGTCTTCTTTTGATTATTTTTATGTAGACCAATGTTCATAACCTAAAAATTCAAAATGGTGGAGTCAATATGACTCATCGGTTTTTGAACCTTTACTGTATTTGCACGAAATCAGGGGTAATTTTTTTTGAAAAGTCTTCAGTTTTGGAGAAATACTTAAAATTAAAACACTTAATATGAAAAATATATAATCAAACTTAAAAATTTATTTAATCCCCTATTTTTGTGAAAATATTTATTTCAAGATATTATGCCATCTGTAAAATAAACTATTTTTTTTAATCATAGAATATGTCCTTAAGTATCATCAGATATGTCTAAAAATATATTACATAATTAGTAAAGTGTCTGTATCGTAATATAAAGGTCCTAGAAACGTGAAAATAGTAACTATCAGTTTAAATCATAAATTTAAAAAAAATATATCCATTTGTTAAGTGTGCTTTTCCATGGAGATTTTTCCTTAATTATAGTAATATTATTCTATGGAAAAAAAAGTTGCGGATTTTTTGCGCAACACAGAGAAAAATAATAAAGTTTTTTATATACGTATTTTTTTACGTAGATATTAACAACAGGTTAATGGTAATCCAATAATTTTGGCTTAACGCACAATAAAACTTGACAAAAATGTTTGATCAAAACAAAACCCAAAAATAGGGAGCTTCACAGTATGAAGTGAAGTCGAGAAAGTACAAACAGGGACGTATAAAATATGCTCTTACATACTTTTGACACTTATATTACAAGTCTTAGAAAATTACCAAAAAAGAAAAAACTTTCTTATTTACCTGAAGTACTTACCCTCTTAGAAATAAATCCAAGTACTGAAGACAATGACAATAACGATAGTGACGATGACGATAGTGACGATGATGACAATTAAAGTTCTGATGGTAGCTGTAATTAAAATCCTAATTTTATAAGGGGTGTTTTGTGATAAACAAAATAATAATAAAATAATTTAGTAGAAAGTAAAATATTTATTATAAAAATAAACTTTAATTAAAAAAATATAAGGTTTAATTTTTTCAAAAATTTCGTGCGTTAATCCAAAATTATTGGATTACCATTAACCTGTTGTTAATATCTACGTAAAAAATACGTATATAAAAAAACTTTATTATTTTTCTCTGTGTTGCGCAAAAAATCCGAAACTTTTTTTTCCATAGAATAATATTACTATAGTTAAGGAAAAATCTCCATGGAAAGGCACACTTATCAAAGGATATATATTTTTTTAATTTATGATTTAAACTGATAGTTACTATTTTCACGTTTCTAGGACCTTTAGATTACGATACAGACACTTTACTAATTATGTAATATATTTTTAGACATATCTGAGGATGATTAAAAAAAATAGTTTATTTTACAGATGACATAATACGTTGAAATAAAGATTTTCACAAAAATAGGGGATTAAATTAATTTTTAAGTTTGATTATATATTTTTCATATTAAGTGCTTTAATTTTAAGTATTTCTCCAAAACTGAAGACTTTTCAAAAAAAATTACCCCTGATTTCGTGCAAATACAGTAAAGGTTCAAAAACCGATGAGTCATATTGACTCCACCATTATGAATTTTTAGGTTATGAACATTGGTCTACATAAACATAATCAAAAGAAGACATTTAACACATTTTTATAAAGATCGAAAGAAAAATAAAATTTTGGACCACCCTAGTGGAGAGGAAATTTTTTTTTTAATTTTTTCATTATTTTATTCGAAATTAGCGGTATCAAAAATAGCTGTATGCAAAAATTCAGAATTTTGTCCACTTTTTTTCCCCTGGTCCTCTGTGCGTCGGTTTAAAGTTTAATTTTCTACAAAATTTTGTGTTTAGGTTATGTTTTACCGTGTTAAAATTGTGGCTTAATTACTTGCAGTAGAAAAAAAAAAGAAATTACTATAAAATATATCAAAATAATATTCGTTCTTAGAATTTTAAACATGGCGAAAACTGTAATGCCAATTCGAAACAAAAATCCCTAAATCAGTCATCAATTTAAATGTAAGTTTATTTAAATTTTAGAGCAAAATAGAAAAAATTGTGTAAAGCACTCGTTTCATAACACGTTTTTAGCTCACTAGTACTTTAGAAAACTCCAAACCGACGTATGTTATGAAACTAGTACTTTAATATACTATTTTAATCATAATAGTATATTAAAGTACTAGTTTCTTAACACCCGTTTCAAGCGCACGAGTACAAGTTTAAAAAACAAGTCGCTTGCGGAGAGTTTTCTAAAGTAATAGTGCGCTAAAAACGTGTTATGAAACAAGTGCTTTATAATATTTTTTCTATTTTGCTCTAAACTTTACATTTAAATTGATTACCGATTTAGGGATTTTTGTTTTGGGTTGGCATTACAATTCTCGCTATGCTTGAAATTCATAGAACAAACGATATTTATGGTCAGCTCTTCTCTTTTCTACTGCAAGTAACCAATCCACAATTTAACACGGTAAAAACTAACACTAGCGGTGTTTACATTTGCAAGGAAAACGTAAAGCGATTGTCTTTTGTCCTGTATTATCAACCCAAAACAAACAAAAAAGTACAAACCTCTTATAGGCCTATAAGAACACGCAAAATGCGTTTGATTGTGATCGTATAAGAGTCGCAAAATAGAAATATATATATTTTTTCTTGAAGTCTAAAAGGAATAAAATTTATTTTCTCATTTTTCTTTCTTTGAAAAAAGGTCTTGTGCTTTTCTGTAAACATTATAAAAATTAAGTTTTATAATCTTAAATTGAACAAAAAAAAAATGCAAGAAATCCCGCAGGAAATTTTTTTACCCAGTAAAATATCCCGTTTTAAACCCGCTTTTGATAGTCTATTTATATTTTAAAACATTTTTACAATTTAAAATTTTATGAGCGTAAGCGAAAACTATTACGAAAATAACGCTTAAAATCTTAAATCAAAAAAAGAACACGCAAAAAAGCACTAGAGTTGTAGGAGAAAATTTTTACAGTTTTGAGGATTAATTTAGATTTTAAAACAGTTTAATGATTTAAAACTAAAAGCAAAGAAGACAGGTTTAGCGCCGCAGGCAAAATTTTTAGGAATTTCACCCTAGTTTTACAATATCAAATTAAAAAGAAAAAACATTTTTTACAAATTTGAAGGCTTAAGATCCACTTGAACACGCAATATACATATTCCTTTTAAAATGTCATGCATATTTTTGCCCCTTGTGGTAATTTTCTTCTACAATTAGTAGATGGCGTTAAGCTAACTTTAAATTATTTTAATTATTTTAAATAGGTTACATGGCAGACTTAATTAAAAAATAAGTTTTGTCAATTTTGATTTTAAATAATTAAGAACCAATTGAAAATAAAACCAAAGTATTCTACAAAATTGCTTAAAAAAATAAACTTTTTCGATATCCGTAATAAAAATTACACATACACTGAAAAAATATATAAAAAACAAATGAAATTCGATTTTCTCAAGAATCTATCTACCGATTATTTTCATATATTGATCGTTGAAAAGAATTATAAAAAAATTCCATCGGTGCAAGGACTTTTGTTTTAAAGTTGATGCAAACCCGCCGTGAGTAATTTTATAAATTCTTTTTACATAAAATTACTAGGTAAAATGATTACGGCTGCTAATTATAGGGGAGACCGGCGCTGGTTGCTTACAGTGGACATTTAGTTTTTTTTTGTTTAATTAGTATTACGATATTAACTTACCACACACAGGGTGTGGCTGGGACAGCTCGGGGCTGGCAAAAAGGGCCATAATGGCCTAGTTGCCTGGCTTGTAGCCTCCCCACCCTTACTACTACTACTACTACCACACACAGGCGGAAAATAAACAAAGTTCGGAAAAACCCTAAACAAACTTTATTTTTAAATTAGCAAACAAGGATTTTTGGCGAAGCTAATTAGGCTCTAATGTCTGCCCATCTTTTTGTACCTGACGTTACATTTTGTCACTTAAAACACAAATATCTTTTAATCTAAAACAATATTTAAATGTTTTTTAATGTATTTTACTTGCAATATGAGCTACTTTTCTCATGTCAAGTATCATTGTAAAGCTAATGATAGTTTTCTTGATAGAGCAACTTTAATAAGTTTATCAGACATTACAAAAAAGAACACCCATCATTCGACACTTGCTCACATTTTTTTTTAACTCTGTTAATTTTATGAGACTACAGAGTTGTTTTTTTTATACATATTGTATACATACTGTCGATACCTGACCTACTTGGTAATCTTAAACTTTATTTCATTATTTGGAAAAATAATAATTTCTTTGTTAAGTTACGTATCAGACGTTACACGCTTGTGCCAGTTTAATTAAAAACTCTGATAATTTTTTTTATTCATAAACCTCAATGAAACAACTTACAATGCAACAAGAATTTTTTAATATATATATATATTTTTAATTTACACAAAAAAACGGGGTCCGGTCAAAGGGCCGAAATGGAACTAAAGTTTTATGGAACAGAGTATGGATAATTTAGTACACTGTATTTAGAGTTGTAAAAAAAACGTTTGTTTAGTGGTAAATTTAGTTGTAAGCTGAAAAAATGTTATAAAAATAATAATAATAATCATTAATCGGAATAAATTCAGTTATGACTCATTAGCGTTGAAAATAAACACAGAAACATAGGCTTACGGAATAATTTTGCCGAATTATGAGGGAAATTTTTATAAAGGTCACTAAATCGAAACATTTGACGACTAATTTGCTACACACAACAATATTTAATATACATATTAACTATAAATATGTAAATATATCGGTGTTTTTCGAAGAAAATAAAAATGTAAATATTTAAAACCTCGCGTCAACGATAGAATCGACACGTTGCCTATGCGAGCACTGGAAATTCGCCGATGACTGATAATAATATAGTTAAGTTTTAGGGAGACAAGCTCATATCAATAAAAGGAGTTACTTTTGGAAATAAATAGTTTTAAATAATAATATAATCTATAGCTATACTCAAATCATAGTAATATGAGTCAAATATCCATCATTTTTGAGAATACTACATAACTAATGGAAAAGTGCGATAATATTGGACTTGAAGAAGACCAAATAAATATAAACACAGCTTTACTATTACAACAGATACTTCTGTAACGCATATTTTATAATAAACAATAAGAACAAGAACGTCCAATTTTATTTGTGAACCGGGAATACTTAAATCATTTTCTCTCAAATTAAAGATATTAAAAAACTACAAGGTTCAAAATCTATAGATTTTCCATATACGGAAAAGTTAACTGTGTGTGTTTTTCCTCCCGGAAATTCAACTTTGATCATTATTCCCTTGTACCCTTCATTTAATTTTACCATACAAACCATTATAACGGCTAATTTACGAAAAATGGTTTAGGAAATTATATTTTCTTATAAATTGTAATTTGATTAATTTTTTGACAAACCGGCCAAGAAAAATTGTAGGTTATAAATTTTTTTACTATCTATACTCTGGTCCATAAAATTTTAGTTCCGTTTCGGCCCACAGACCGGACCCCAAAAAAACACGGCGTTCCCCTGTTAGGCGTTACATTAACAAAAATCTCGTCAAAAACGTCTTTCGAAATTGGATTTTTGCATAACAAATATTTTTTTGAGTTAAGACAAGCGGCTAATCGAGTGCATATAGTGCGGAGTAGAGTTGTTGGTGAGTAGAGATGTTATGAAGTAGATATGTTAAGGAGTAGGGTTGTTGTGGAGTAGGGATGTTATGGAGTAGGAATGTTATGGAGTAGGGATGTTAGGGAGTAGGGAAATTAAGAGTAGAGGTGTTATTCTCCCGTGTATTTGCTCAAATTGCATCTATTTATTTAAAATTTATATTTTAGAGGCATTTTGATATAAGGGCTTTAAAATATCATGTAAACTTCTTGACTTGGCATGAGAAATACTTCACTGCATCGGGATTATCATATTTCCCTGTATAAAAATAGTCATTCATTATAAGGGAAGGGAACGTTCAAGTATTACGTAACGCTCCTAGGGAGGGGTGGGGGTCATTTTGGAGTGTTACGCCCATGTTAATGGTATAGAAAAATAGGGTTACATAGGGGGGGGGGGGGAGTCCAAAATGATCAAAAGTTGCGTTACGTAATACTTGAACGTTCCCAAAGATCCAATGATGAAAATTTGATACATTATATATATATGTATATAATATTATATGTCCAATATAATATACCGGGTGTCCCAACTATATTTACCCAGCTATTTTCTCGAAAACTAAAAGAGTTAATCAAGTTCTGCGAAAACCATCTTAAATTAGACAACTTAAACTATCTTATAGTATATATTTGATACCTTCAGCTCTTAAAATGTATGCAGGGGGGCATGGGGGGGATTTTTTTTAATGAAAAAGGGGGTCGTGTTATACATCATTTTAAAGAAAATAAAATTCTCTATTGGACTGTATATTTTTTAATTTTTTAAACAATTTTTTGATTTTTTAATTTTTTATGCTAGAAAATGCGATTTTTATTTATGTCAATTAAAATTAGTTTAAAAATATAATTTTATGATGAAAAAACGTATTTCATCATAAAATTAGTAATTTTTATAAAAATGTTTGATTTTTTAGAGAAATTTTGACAAAAATACCCATTTTCAATCCTATTTTAAACCCAAAAAAAAAGTACGAGGTTAAACAAAAATGTAATGTAATGTAAAGTATAATACTCTTACCATAATTGAAACATGCATAAAGAACCACCATAATTTAAAGCTCTAGTCTCACCTAATTATTAAAGACATTACGAAATACCATTATATACCCTGATTACTGCTTTGATTATAATTAAAAATTATAATAATTATTAGTATAACCTAATTTTATTTCATTGTTGCTATGTAAAGATACCAACATGGTAGAGTTTCGAGAAGATTTTGGTTTGAATGAACATACTCGAAGTAAGTGATTTCATTTTTTTCTTTTATCTTTTAAATAATATTTAGTATATTATACTATAGGGGGAAGTAGTAAGAATACTATATATTTTTTTGTCAGAAGTATTTTCAATGCTATAATTTTTCTCCGCATGAAACAAAGTCTCCGACGAAAGGGGGAGGAATCATTCGCGCTCTCTTCTTTCAACGGGCCTCTCACTTGCACACACATTCCTAACATATTTTCCGTAGCCATAGATTTGTGCGTCAAAGTATACAATTAGTTGTAGGATCATCACGGCTGCCATACCCAAAACAAAGTCACATTAGGACTTGGATCTTTATAGGGCCCGTATCTTCAAAATGAAAAAAAGAAACCCTTTTCACATTAAATATATAATATTTATTTATATATACACCATTTTGTGCTTCCATTAGGCTCAAGAGCCTAACAAAATTGTACTTTTTTAATTTTAAAGAAAATTATAAAAATATTAATTTATTATTTCTTCAATCAATTTTCTAATCATCGTACAGAGTGATATTGGTAGACTGGCAGTTTTGGGCTGCTGGCCCTCTTTAAGACCAAGAGTCAACTCTGCACGCTGATTAAGAAAACGTTTTTAGATTTTATTCGCAAAAGGAATATAGCCATTAGACTGATGTAGACTTGTGCGCCATCTATTTCTAGATATCAGTCTACCAATATCACCCTGTACGATGATTAGAAAATAGATTGATGGAATAATAAATATTAAGGATTGTCATGATAAATGTACCAACTTGTTATGTGATCTAAATATCACGTACGTTAAAATAAACTGTCTTCTACCAGAGTGCATAACTGCTTTAACACTTTTTAATTTCAGGGGACCCATTACCAATACTATACTATTTAACCGTACACCCTATGACTTTAGGAATAACAAAATATTTTCTTATTCTTTGGCTCATTGTTCATGGAACAATTCAATTACTAAACACTTGGATTTTTATTTCGCAAATGAATAGTGATTTTTTTATTCAATTTGGACCCTTTTACTTTGGACAATTTTACGTAAGTATGTTCACATTATTATAGAAAATTTAATTATCTACATTTAAATAAGTAAAGTAGACACCCGTCCCCCGAAATAGAAATAGGTTTAAAAAAAATAGCAAGTTTAGATTACTAAGTTTAGATGACTATGTTAGCAAAGGGTTAGGGTGTTTCACACCTGAATTTTGATCCTTTTTGTTGAAAATGTTTTCCTGCAAAAATTGAGGTCAATCAAATAACGTTTTCCAGTGCCTTGAGATAGTCAAATTTTAAATAATTGGTGTTTTTAATTTTAGTCAAGTTTTTTTGATTTTTCATAGTTTTATAAATAACTCGTATTTGGTTATAATGAAATGTTCATAATAATTATGAACATTCATTATAATTATTATAAACTAAACAACTTTTTCTTAAATAAAAACCCCAGCAAGCATATATTTTTACACTTTTTCAATATAATTGATACTTAAAAAAAAATGCTTTTTACCTTATTACCATTACCCATTTTTCTATTTTTCTATCCTTTAAAATGTTTTAAAATATTGGGTATTTCAGGTGTTTTCAGAAATTATAATTATCATTATTATTATTGTTAATATTAATATATTTATTTTTCCTAACACATACAGGGTGATCAATAACTGCCATGCCAACATTTAAGAGGTGATTCTACATCCATATCAAAAAAAGTTCCTATAAAGTTTGGTCGGGAAATGAGCCCTAAGGGAGCTACGGCCCTTTAAAATTGTAATAACAATAAGGTTTTTAATTAATAACTCTGCTACCCTTTAAGCTAGAGCGACAAGCTTGTACATGTATACTAGTATAATAAGGACAATAAGTTTATGTTAATTTATGTTTTTTTTAATTTATCCAGAAGCGTACCTAGACGGACAAAATATGTGAGGCTTAACACATTTTTGCCCCAAGCTTTTTTTATGTGTAGCTTTTTTTGTATTTTTTGTAAAAAATATAGATTTCTTGAGCAAAAATACATAAAAAATGTCATATAGTGTAACACTGTAGGATCAACCATTTTCAAAAAAAATGCAATTAAGAGGAAATAACATTTTGTGCCACCAAAAACGTTACTTTTTAAAAGGCTATTACTCCTTTAATATTAAATTTAGGTGTTTTGGTGAAGAATACTTTTTGCTCAGTTTTAAATGAAGAATCACCCTGCAACATTAAAATTTTATTGATGCTCTTATTTGTGCCCCATTCAATATATCATCTTCGAAGAGCCGTAGCTCCCTTAGGGCTCATTTCCTGACCACCCTTTATAGAAACTTTTTTTCATATTTTTGGATGTAGAATCACCTCTTTAATTTTGGCATGTCAGTTACTGATCACCCTGTATATTTTATAGCACCGTCAGTTACCTATTTATTTTAAAACATTAGGGAAAGTTTTTGCCTAATTTATTTATTTATTTCTCTTGACCTTTAAGCAGTTATAAATATAAAACTGGTAACAAGGCCCGTACAATTTAAAATATAGTAACATGTTAACATGTTATTTAGGAATAAATTATGTTCGATATCTTGAACTTCTAACTGACAATTTTTCAACCAATTATCACTTTACTTCAAAATTTTAAATAAAATCGTTTCTTCGTAATTAAAGCATCCTTTCTCCAAACTACATGTTTACTTCTTAATTAATTCATTCCAAACATTTTTCCAATATTATTTATTCCAAAATTACCAAAAAATGTATTTATCCAAGACAAGTAATTTTGACATTAATGAGTTTCTTTGTTTTAAATAAGGGAGGTTTATGTCAAGAAAAAGGGCCTTGTTGAATAAACTAACATTAATCAGTCTAAAGAGGTGAGTTGCATAAAGGGTATTCCGACGTAGATGATTATGGCTTCTGTTTTCGGGTATCTCAGACTTATATAGATATTTATTTATTTTTGGCACTGTTTTTAACATTTTTATTGTTTGTTTGTCAAGATTTTATATTTTTATCCAATACTGTACCGTAATTAATACGTTCACTGCCAACGGCTAGTTTTGACAGCGGAGCAATGGGTATGGGCAAGGGCAAAATAGAAAGAATTGATTAATGTTGTTAGGGGCGCCAGTTACTTTAGCTTTTACTCCTTTAGGTAAGTAACAACCTAGTGTAAATACTTAAGCTTTTCAGTTTGAGAAAATATAACCTCTAAATAAAATAAGATAATTCATTTGAGAAATTTATTATAAATAAACTTAATGAAAGCACATCAAGTAATGTATTAATATATATAAAAAATATGTGTAATTATATTAAGATATAATTAAAGAGATCTTAATAAAAATTACTAAATTCAGAAATCATTCGACTTAAATGTATAAAGAAAACATGAAGTTCAGCAAGCACCAAGAAATGTATGTAAACAACATCATTTCTTGCAGTGTATAAAAGTCATGCTTAAATTAGAAATCATTTAATCAAAAGTATGATATTTAATAATTAATAAATGAGATTAAATGTTTAAAAAAAAATAAGTACCTAAAAATGAACAAAAGCCAGAAGGGCATATAGTATTAATCAATACTATATCAGATCTGATAAAGTTTACAGTTATAAGAATATTGAAATAAAAGAATTTAAAAATATGAAATATTGCTTTCAAAAGTTTTCAGAATGAGTACTTAGCTGGTTTCTGCAAAATCCATGAGGTATGAATTCCATCGTCTCCATCTGTGCAAGTCTCCCCTATGCTGATGAATTCATTTCTCAAATGAAAGAAAAAAAATATAGGCTGTCCCATCTACTTTGGAAAAATTATCTTCCAGGATAAAATGTACGATTGAAAATGTTGTCCGGGATTAAATATGCTTTTGAAAATTATGTCCAATATAAAATTGTCTGCTAGACGGTCATATAGAATTTATCTATGCCGAAAAATACAGAACCATGTTCCAACAGAACATCACTCCATGCGGAGAACTTGTATATCAAATATACCAAAATAAACTTCAACTTAAATTAATGTAATTCCATATTAATGGTATAGAATTGGTGAGTAATTAATGGTAATTAATTAATGTAGTAATAATGGTGCTTTATGGTGCTTAATTAATGGTGCTAAAACAATAATTATATCTCAGAAATATTCTAAGAAACAGAAAAACTTAACTTACGTCTCATTCTAAGTCTTCGATGTCCATCGAAACGTTATAAGTGCGTAATTGTATAAAATATCAGTTATAATATCTTCCGCATTGTTTAAATATTCATTTTCACTAACTTTAAATAAAAATACATGAAGGATTACTTCGATGATTACAGAAAATAAACACTCGTCAAAATGAGACCACCATTTTGTATCAAGGTTGCTTCAAGAAGGAAGCGAAAATCGACCTTATCAACCGGTATGAACCCTTCAGGTAAATAAAATCCTATTTCTGAACTATTAGCGACATCTATGTAAGTCATTATCAACTACAGTTTTACCGTATAAGATTCCTAATAAAGGTAACTGAAACGACACCAAAAATAATAACTAATTAAAAGAATGTTTCCTAATAAATCTGTATTAGTGATATCTAACCTCAAAATATTACTCTAAGAAACAAATATAAACAATACTTATTGTTTATCAGCAAAACTAATAAAAATACGAACAGAATACTAAGTGTCCTGTGAACTAAGTATAAACAAAATACTGAATCTAAGTGAGCAGTTCCAGCAAACTATTTTCAACAAATTCTGGATTATCCCGAAGAAATAAACATACGAAATTTTCCAGGAGAAACAAGCTACAGGTGAAAGCCAGTGAAATCCAACCCTCAATAGACTCTGAAACATATAAAAACCAGGTAAGTCCATAGACAAATGCATTATAGAGAAATAAGTCATATGATTCTTTATTATTAAAAATCATATTCTAATTATGTTTTCTTTATGTTATTTTCAGGTAGAACTATGGAATAGAGACTTATATGGTTAGAATTCAGTTCCTGCTACAAAATAGTCCCAGATACAAAATAGTTCTGTACGTACGTAACTATTTATATACAAAATAAACCTAAATTATAACGTAAGTAAACGAATAGTTTAATTAACCCTTGCTATATTACAAAGTGACGATTTATGTCGTTACACATGCCCCCTCCAAAAATAATAAAAATATTTAATATACAAAAAATATTTTTATACGAAACTCTAAAACTATTTAACTTAAATAGCTAAAATATATACTATATTTTATTTAATAAATCAACAAAAAATACAATACTTTATGTAAATCATTTGAAATACTACTTGATAATTAACAATAGCTAAGCTTGATAACTACGTGTATCATCCGCCTACTCTTATGTAGAACATAATTTTGGGACTTTATCGGTGTGTGTCATAAACAGGTAATTGTCATAATCAGGTAATTGTCATAATTAATTTTGTTTTTCTTTTTAGCTAAGTTTTATCAAGATAAAAAAATAGAAATAAGACTTGACTGTGTGCACCAGAATTCTCTTCTACAAAAAATATATTTATATATTTTTTTTTTACTATATACAAAAGTTTTGGGTACCCTTTAAATATTTTCAATACATTGATATTTCTTAAATATCAATCCGAATGATACTAAGAATATATTCTTATTTAATCAAATCTAGCCAACTGAAATGTCACTATTCGATCCAAAATATTTCTTTAGATCTTTAACATGCCAGTCGCCTCTATGACCATCTGCATTTTCCAAAATATACACTAACTTTAACTTTTTCGCAACAACTTAGCAAAGTATGTACTTTGGAGCAAGTTTTGCAGCAAAACTTTTACTAGCATCTGAGAGTACTTTGTTTCGTCTCCAAACTTTTTCACCTATATCAAAATTTACTTCACGCTTGCGCAAATCATAAGTACGCTTATTACGTTCATAAGCTTCATGTAAATATTTCTTTACATCAACAAAAATCTCTTTAAGATTTCCCAAGTCTTGACTATACGAGTCTCTGTCACAAGGTTCTAATTTAACACCATCAGTTGATGTCATTTTGCCATAATAAGTTCCTGTGATAGGTACATTCCTCCCAAAATTAAGAAATGCCGGCGTATACCCCGTAACTTCATTTACAGACGTTCGTAAAGCTAGACCTATTTTTGCTAAATTTTTACACCATTCTTTTTGATTATCTTTTATATATGATCTTATAGCAGTAGAAATTGTGCGATGTTGCCTTTCCGTCGGATTATTTTGACTATGGTAAAGTGCATTAAACCAAATTTTCTGTACATTATATTCATCTGCTAATTTTTTAAAAACTTTACCAGCAAATTGTTTTCCATTATCGACAATTAAAAATTGACAGACTCCGTAAACTAAAAAAACTTCATTCTCAATGAATTTACATATTGCATTTGCAGTAGCTTCCCTTAAAGGATGTAATAATGTATACTTTGTAAACCAGTCTGACACAACTAAAAGATAACAAAAACCTTTAGAACTTCTGGGAAATGGTCCCTGCAAATCACATGAAATAACTTGCCACGGATAATTTACTTCTTTTTCACGACCCATCAATCCAAAACGTGCAGAATTACTAACTTTTTGTGATTGACAAATATTACAACATCTTACATACTTTAAAATATCTTTACGCATTTTTGGCCAAAAATATGTTTCTGAAATTCTATGAAAAGTTTTAAAAAATCCCATATGAGAAGCTAATACATCGTCATGACATTCTTTTAGAACTTGTTTACGACATTTTTGAGGCACTAACAATTTCCACTCTATAATATTACTTTTTACTTTTGTCTTGGTCGGTATGAACTTATAAATATTATCATCAATAACTTTAAATTGCGGATATGAATCTGGACTCTTAATAATTTTTTCCCTCAACTGAATATAATATTTATCACTATTATAATCATTTACATTAAAATTAATTAAATTTACATCTGGAAAAATTGATTTTTCTGGTTCTATTCTATCAAAAGCTCTGGATAACCCATCAGCTACTACATTTAATTTACCTCTACGATATACAATATCCATATCATATTGCTGTAATTTTAATGACCATCTAGCCAAGCGACCAGAGGGATCTTTCATATTACTCAAATATTTTAATGAAGAATGATCTGTAATTACTGTGAATTTAACACCTTCAATATATGGTCTAAACCTATCTATAGCAAACAAAACAGCTAAACATTCCTTTTCACCTACAGAATATTTTATTTCACTACGTGTTAAAGCTCTACTAGCATAAGCTATTACTTTTTCTTGACCATCTTGCGTTTGTGTTAATATGGAACCGAGGCCAACTAAAGAAGCATCACATTGTATAACAAATGGTAAAGAAAAATTGGGACTTGCTAAAGCTGGAGCATTTATTAAAGATTCCTTCAACAATAAAAAAGCTTTTTCTGCATCAGTATTCCAACTAATGGCTTGTTTTTTACCTTTGCCCTTTAAAAGTGAATTTAATGGACTAACAATTGTTGAAAAATTCCTAACAAATCTACGATACCACGAAGCTACACCTAAAAATCGTTTTATTTCTGTACTATTTGTTGGTCTAGGATAGTTTATTATTGCTTCTACTTTTTGCGGATCGGTTCTTAAACCAAAATTATCAATTACAAAACCTAAATACTTAAGTGATTTTCTAAAAAAATTACTTTTTTCAAAATTTATTGTAAGATTAGCAGATTTTAATTTTTCATGTACTATTTGAAGTAATTTAATATGTTCCTCAAAAGTTTTTGATACTATTATAATGTCGTCAATATAAACAAATATATTTGGATAAAAGGAGAAAGGAAAAAGTTTATCCATTAATCTTTGCTGACTTTGTGTTCCATTTTTGAGTCCATAACACATTACATTAAATTCAAATAGTCCCCTACCAGGTACGGAAAATGCAGTTTTTTCTTTAGCAGTTTTTGTAAGTGGAATCTGCCAAAAAGCATTTTTTAAATCTATACTTGATATATATTTTGCATCGCCTAATAAACTTAAAATGGAGTCTATCCTTGGTAAAGGATGTGAATCACCTTTTGTAATAGAATTTAATTTACGTCCATCAAAACAAAAACGGTATGTACCATTAGCTTTTTTTACTAATAAAACTGGTGAATTAAAATCAGAATAAGATGGTGAAACTATATCATCTTTTAACATTTTATCTAACTCTTTATGTAAAATTTCTATTAAATAAGGTGACAAAGGATATTGACGCATTTTAAAAGGTTTATTATTTCCTGTATCTATATCATGTTCTATTAAATTTGTTCTACCTATTTTTTCGCTATATAATTCTTTAAATAAACTAACAAATTTATCTGCTATCTTTTTCTGTTCGTCTGTCAAGTCACATAAGCCTACTGAATTATCTTTATTTATATCCTGACTATCACTGTTATTACTGATCACATTCAATTTATTAATTTTATTATTCCAAGATTCATCAGAAAAATCCAGAGTCATAGAAAACAATTGTAAAAAATTCACACCAAAAATAAAATTTGTTTCCAAAGAAGGAACAACCAAGACTTGTAAAATCTTAACTTCATTATCTACTTTAATAGGTAAATAAACAACACCAGTTACTAACTGTTTAGATTTATCAGCTGTAGTAACATGCGGTATAAGACATTTATCAATTTTTAAATTAAATTTTTCTAAAATTTTAATCGCGTGACCACCAGCCACTGAACAATTTGCACCTGTATCAATCAAAGCTGTTATATTTTTATCAAAAATATTTACTTTAATATATGGACGGTTATCTCTAGGTAATTTAATAAAAGAATTTTTATTAATTACAGACAAACTATACGGTTTATAAAAATTTTTAACTTTATCCAACCAATCTTTCCATTCATTCAAATAAAAGCGTTTATTTGTTTCTGTTACACTTGATTTTTGTAAAGAATTGATATTACTTTTATTATAATAAATGTTTTTACAAAAAGTAGTTTTGTTATCCTTTTTTACCTGACTGTCATTATTATTTTTAGCCTTTTTATTAAGTGAATGCCGACTAAAATCATCCACTTTCCTATTTAGTTTTTTTGTACAGGAAGGGCAATTTTTAAAAACTACATCTTTATATCCACACTTATAACAAAACTTTGTTCTTTTAGCTAAACATTTGCTAAAAATATGATTTGGTTGGTTACAGTTATAACAAATTATTTGTCTAATTTTATTATTACTACTATTCTGTGTATTATTAAAGCTTTGATTGGTACTTTGACTAATTTGAGAAACTTGACTACTATTACATACTGAACTTTGACGAGTAGAGGAAGATGGGGTAAGTTTGGACACTGTGGTATTATGACTACAATTACATTTACTACTAAAATTTTGATTTATATCCGAACTTAGGACATTTACTTTATTAACTGCTTTATTTTTTGCCACACTTTTACCTGCTATGCTCTTTTGTTTTAATTGATAAGCTTCATCTATTCTTTTACAACTGTCTTTTAAATCTTCTAAATCATTTATTTCTATAAGTGATAATGGTGTAAAATAATGTGGTAATATTCTTTCTCTAATCGTCTTAAGTCTAGTATATAAACTTGCAGCATGAATTAAACGTTTAAACAAGGTTTCCATAGCACCTATAAAAATTGCGATAGATTCATCGGGATTTTGATATCTAGAACGGATATCATCCCATGTTCTATCATCTATGTTAGCTGGAAGAAAATCTTTTTTTAATGCTTGAATTATTTGAGACCACGAATTTAAATTATCTTTAATTGAGAGAAACCATGACAATGCTGGTTCTTTGAATAAGTCATATGCGGATTTAAATAACATTTCGTCTGTAACATTTCTACTTATTTTCATATATTCAACTTGCTCAATAAAATTTAAAACATTAGACTTTCCATCAAAATTAATATTCCATTTATAAACTGGCACTGATTTTAAATAATCATTATCTTTTTTACTAGAAACATTAGGACTAAACTGTGTACTATTATGTAATGAAATATTATTATTTACTTGAGTAAGATCTGAATTTTTACCAGATTTTTCATAAAGATCTAAAATATCTGCTTCTATTTCTAAACAAGTTGCTTTAGTTATTTCTAAAAATTGAATACGTCTAACTTTATTTTCTTCTACTTCAGGAAAACGTTGCAGACGATTTGTTACATGTACTAAATAAGTTTTTAATTTTCTTAAATCAGCTAAACTATAATCACCATGATATTCTACAATTTCTGAAGATATACTATCTAAAATTCTATTAATATTTTCCACTTCACTGTTAAAATTAAAAGTCGGATCTACATATTTTACTTTAGGATCTTCCCTAGCTATGGCTCTACCTAAAACTTTAATTCTAGATGCTCTATTATTTTTTGCTGTTAAATGTCTTATACGAAGTTCATAATTTACCATTTCTGCAGTCAAAAATCTAATTTCCATTTTATCTAAATCTTCCATTTTGAATATTTATTTTCAAAATTTAAATTCAATTTACTCAAAATATTTATTTTATAATAAAATATTTATACTGTACCACAAATTATTTTTTTTTTTGTGTACACTGCTCAACAAAGTTTTTGCATACTTTGGAAAATTTCCCAAATATGTCAAAAAAATACTAAATTATTATTTATCTCAATTGGACAAATTAATAATTATAAATAGTCTCCAAAACTACAAAATTAGCTAATATTTATTCATATCCTTCGCATAAATAAATACCCTATTATCCATTTATTTCTATTGAATAAACGATAATTTCTAGAAAAACTGAACCCACGCCAAAATTTCTCTATTCCATGTTATTCCATAAAATTCAGAATAAACATAAAAAACACATATCTGATATATCTTATCAGATTAACCCTATTTTGACTTAATTTTCAACAAAAAATATTTTATTCAACAGTTATATGTAGTTTTTCTCAAAATGAACTTTAAGTTACACTGAAAAAAATAAGCTTTAGATTTTTATAAAAAATACACTGAGAAAAATGGAGTAAAATTAAAAAAACAAGTGTTCTATCTATCCAAATACCACGTTCTTGGGCGCCAATATTAGTGTACCGTAATTAATACGTTCACTGCCAACGGCTAGTTTTGACAGCGGAGCAATGGGTATGGGCAAGGGAAAAATAGAAAGAATTGATTAATGTTGTTAGGGGCGCCAGTTACTTTAGCTTTTACTCCTTTAGGTAAGTAACAACCTAGTGTAAATACTTAAGCTTTTCAGTTTGAGAAAATATAACCTCTAAATAAAATAAGATAATTCATTTGAGAAATTTGTTATAAATAAACTTAATGAAAGCACATCAAGTAATGTATTAATATATATAAAAAATATGTGTAATTATATTAAGATATAATTAAAGAGATCTTAATAAAAATTACTAAATTCAGAAATCATTCGACTTAAATGTATAAAGAAAACATGAAGTTCAGCAAGCACCAAGAAATGTATGTAAACAACAATCATTTCTTGCAGTGTATAAAAGTCATGCTTAAATTAGAAATCATTTAATCAAAAGTATGATATTTAATAATTAATAAATGAGATTAAATGTTTTAAAAAAAATAAGTACCTAAAAATGAACAAAAGCCAGAAGGGCATATAGTATTAATCAATACTATATCAGATCTGATAAAGTTTACAGTTATAAGAATATTGAAATAAAAGAATTTAAAAATATGAAATATTGCTTTCAAAAGTTTTCAGAATGAGTACTTAGCTGGTTTCTGCAAAATCCATGAGGTATGAATTCCATCGTCTCCATCTGTGCAAGTCTCCCCTATGCTGATGAATTCATTTCTCAAATGAAAGAAAAAAAATATAGGCTGTCCCATCTACTTTGGAAAAATTATCTTCCAGGATAAAATGTACGATTGAAAATGTTGTCCGGGATTAAATATGCTTTTGAAAATTATGTCCAATATAAAATTGTCTGCTAGACGGTCATATAGAATTTATCTATGCCGAAAAATACAGAACCATGTTCCAACAGAACATCACTCCATGCGGAGAACTTGTATATCAAATATACCAAAATAAACTTCAACTTAAATTAATGTAATTCCATATTAATGGTATAGAATTGGTGAGTAATTAATGGTAATTAATTAATGTAGTAATAATGGTGCTTTATGGTGCTTAATTAATGGTGCTAAAACAATAATTATATCTCAGAAATATTCTAAGAAACAGAAAAACTTAACTTACGTCTCATTCTAAGTCTTCGATGTCCATTGAAACGTTATAAGTGCGTAATTGTATAAAATATCAGTTATAATATCTTCCGCATTGTTTAAATATTCATTTTCACTAACTTTAAATAAAAATACATGAAGGATTACTTCGATGATTACAGAAAATAAACACTCGTCAAAATGAGACCACCATTTTGTATCAAGGTTGCTTCAAGAAGGAAGCGAAAATCGACCTTATCAACCGGTATGAACCCTTCAGGTAAATAAAATCCTATTTCTGAACTATTAGCGACATCTATGTAAGTCATTATCAACTACAGTTTTACCGTATAAGATTCCTAATAAAGGTAACTGAAACGACACCAAAAATAATAACTAATTAAAAGAATGTTTCCTAATAAATCTGTATTAGTGATATCTAACCTCAAAATATTACTCTAAGAAACAAATATAAACAATACTTATTGTTTATCAGCAAAACTAATAAAAATACGAACAGAATACTAAGTGTCCTGTGAACTAAGTATAAACAAAATACTGAATCTAAGTGAGCAGTTCCAGCAAACTATTTTCAACAAATTCTGGATTATCCCGAAGAAATAAACATACGAAATTTTCCAGGAGAAACAAGCTACAGGTGAAAGCCAGTGAAATCCAACCCTCAATAGACTCTGAAACATATAAAAACCAGGTAAGTCCATAGACAAATGCATTATAGAGAAATAAGTCATATGATTCTTTATTATTAAAAATCATATTCTAATTATGTTTTCTTTATGTTATTTTCAGGTAGAACTATGGAATAGAGACTTATATGGTTAGAATTCAGTTCCTGCTACAAAATAGTCCCAGATACAAAATAGTTCTGTACGTACGTAACTATTTATATACAAAATAAACCTAAATTATAACGTAAGTAAACGAATAGTTTAATTAACCCTTGCTATATTACAAAGTGACGATTTATGTCGTTACAATACATACAGATAATAAGACAATTACCAGCTTTATTTTAAATAGATAAACTCAATAATAACCCCCGCGTGGCTTTTACTTTATTGAGTGGATAATTATTTATTTTACCCACTCAACTATCTCTTGTCAAATTATTTTCTTGTAAATATCATTAAAATTTTTAATAAAAATATGAATTCCTAAGCTATTTATTGGATAAAACCTTGTATGGCACTCATGGGTAAATTGATCTTACTTTACCCACTAGTACCATAAATAACTATTATTGGGTCGTATTAAACGTGCCTCTGGCTTCCATGACCGATTCCAAAGGAAGACCATGTATTTATATGTACTATATTAAATTTCTGTACATTTTTATTAAACTGTTTAATTAATTATTTGTTTATTATTTTATATTACGTATGTCTGTCACTTTCTATAACTTGGCAACTAGCTACTTTAACTCAATCCTTGTCATGGGCTGGTATCTAAAAATAACTTCGGCCAGCTCAATATCAACTTTAGCCGGAATAGATATAGACTTCTCTCCAGTACCTACCTTCCTTACTAACTCCTCTACTGATTTAAATAATTTCGTATAAGGCCACCCCCATTGGGGAGTAAATTATTACTTTATTGTTAGTTAATTAATTTTACAGTCAAAACTTTGTAGAAACCATTTTGGCATACATTTTCCTCGCTATTAAATAATTTTACAATTTCTTGTTTTTTTTTTTTTAAATTTAATCACGTGAACGACATGTAAATGCTTTTCGATATCTGTTTTCTAGTTTGATTTAGGAACTATGTTATTTGGGTCGTATTTAATAACATTTTGGGGTTTTCTGCAGAACACCTACTTTGTTGGGCATAAAAGTTTGAGATAATACCTGGTTTTATTTGTGCTATTTTTATACTTGTATTTTTGTGGTCAAAGAGAAGGTTTTCTAGTTGCTTACTTTCCTTCTCAGACAAAACGCCTGAGGCAATTGTAACAAGCTTTATTATGTATTTTTTATACATCTTGATTAATGTTTAATATAGTTGGCTACAAGGATTTATATTTCTTTTTATATTGAAAATGCCCCATTTCTCTTTTTATGTGCAATAATAATGTTTAATATACCACGTTCTATATTAGGAGTTATTTGATTTATTATTTTATTTTAGATATAACTTTTATACTTTTAACTTATTGCGACCAATAAGATTGATTGCCACTTCAAATCTAATATTTATTACACAATTTTGGGGGCAGCCCATATTTAGGGCCAATTTCAAATCGACACAAAAGTGCACCTTCTCACTATTTACGAAATAATGAATTTATTATTTGTTTTAATCAATATGAATTTATAACAGGTTGTGACTAATTAATATAGCTATCGTTGGGTACGTTTGGTATTGGAACTAAACTTTTATTTATTTTTTTACAAGAAAAAATAAAATGGGTAGCCCATATTTGCTTCCTTTCCTCTATCAACTTTAGTCAGATTTGACACCAAAAAAATAAAACTAAATACATATTTACATCGAGGTGAAAATGCTTTAATTTTAATAAAAATCATTGAATAGTTTCAGTTTTTTTTTACTTTATGAATTTTTCAAAAATAAATAATTTTAGGGTCTTGTGTCTTTATGGTCATCTATATATATGAAGGATTTGGTGCTTAATGGCCGTTCATATTTTTTGCAGCACTCTAGAGCATATAATGACATTTGCTTAGACACTAGCAAAATAAAACGAATAAAAATAGCATCAAGACTGGCAAGTTTGTTCTGCATCATTATTCTTTTGCTTGCTTTGATAATTGGATATTCCTTAATGCCCATAAGTGGAAGGGCTAAAAAGGAAATGTATTTCATTTGTTGGTTTTTAGAAAAATATTTTTATAAATATGCGAACATTTTAGAATTTTTTTACTTTGCCAGTTTTATTCCGTTAACGATAGTTATGGTTTTGGGACCAATTCAGCTAATATATTACGTTTTACGCTATGTTTTTCAATCATATCTTATTATTGGAGCGGTGAAAATGATTACAAATGGTTATTCAAATGATTTAATTTTATACGATGATAAGCAGTTTCAAAATAAAATTAAAAATCGACTACGTATAATTATGAACTGTCACATAATGCTTTCTAGGTATTAAATTTAAATATTATATTATACTAACATCCTAAATATCTAAATAAATATCTTTAATAAATATTTAAGTTTATTTCTATATTTAGAATTCATAACAAATAAATAATTACTAATTTGTGTATACAAGCATAAATTGTTAACATGTTTTTTTTTTTAATTTAAGCTTTTTTAATAAATCAAATAAAGGACTTTATTGGCCCATAGTTGCGCACTGGCTTGCTACCTCTGTATTTGGAATTGGTATATTGTTTGAAATCTTTACGGTTAGTTGGATAAGTATATTTTCTTTAGTTTATAAATATAATTTACGTGCAAAAAATACTTGCAACGATTCCTGCACCATCTATTTATCTAATTATTACAAAATATTAGAGTTACTACAAAATCCGGGGTGATTTTAAAACAGCTAAACTCTTTGCCTAGTTTTTATTTTACAGTTCCTGTAGTGGAAAATTATACAGCAAGATGCTAAAAAGTTTTACTACAAGAATTGTGTTTATCGGGAAATCGTTTAGCATATAAATCACAAGCATTTTTTCTTTTCTCTTCATAAAAGAAATCTTGTTATAGTTTTCATCCAGTGTTAAGCGTTCCATGGTCTTGAAAATGCTAAAAATAATTCTCAATTTTTATAAGAACCATGATATGTATAAATCTATTCCCTTTTTTATAATTTCATGATATTAAAGAAATCTTTACAAGCATTTTAAATATGTCTACCTGAATTAATTTTTAAATTAATACAGGTAATATATTAAAATACAAAAAAATTCCCTGCTCTTATACAATATTTTCATAATCAATGAGAAAATCCCCACCAAAATGACATAGCTTATTTTTGATTATTGGTACCATATATTGGTTTGGTGGCTTTTGCACTGATCGAAAAAAACATATATAATTCTTACTGAATTATCACTATCCTGTATTGAGAAAGTAAAATTGGTAGCTTTATTTAATGTTGTACAAAAGTACGAAACATTTTAGTATTTAATTTTTGGTCCTCGAACCGTGAAATTTCACTTTCAAATTAATTTTTCTCGAAAAGGGTATTAAAACAGTACTTTTTTATGTATTTTAACCTGAGGAATCATATTCCAAAAATAAAATTACACCCCTTTTTAAAATAAGTACATGAAAATAACATATGAAGATGAGCCTTATTAAGATTAGTTCACATGAAAAACCTCGTTGCTATAACTCAAAGGGTTACCGAGTTATTAAATAAAGAAATCAAATTTGGATTTAGCCACTTTCAAAGGGGCTTAACTTCCTTACGACGCATTTTTAGAAATTTGTTTATTAAAACTTTTTGTCGTATTTTATGATGTAGAATTACCAATAAAATTTCGGACCCTATTTCAAATACACCTTATATAGTTTAGTTTATTTTTAAAGTCTTTCTCGGACCACCTAATAGGTGGTATTTTATACGTTATTCGATATAGGGGTTTTTGAGGTCGACGATCAATTTTTTGAAAAATATAAAAAAATTTAAGAAAAATTTAAAATCATATTTTTAAAACGGCACGTTTTGAATAAAATCCCATGTTTTTCTTAGGCATAAGTGGGCACACATAAAAAAATAATCAGACAAATGCGTGACCCATGCCGTCAGCCCTCCCTGGATCGGCACGGATATCATCACAGTGTAATATATTGTTATACAATATTATTGGATATCTTACAAATCTATTATCATGAAACGGACATAAAATAGGACATACAGACAGTAGCTTTAAGTACACTTAATTAGTAGTTGATCCTCACTTCCTAAATTCTCTGTAGAATTACATATAATATTATCTTCTTTCTATTATCATCGTGATCACATTTAAATGGCACCTTGTCTTATCTAAAAATCTAAAATATTTAATATTTTTTAAATATTTTTTGAGTTAAATAATCTTATCTATGAATGGCAAAAGAAAGAAAATTGATAGTTGTCAATCATGTATAAAAAAAGTTGTCATAGTTACTATGTATACATATAAATTATATATTATGTAATATTATATATTATGTAATATAATATATTATAGGTACTAAAAATATACTAACCAATAATAATTGTAATTATTATAATTAAATTAACTTTTACATTGCATAACATGTAAAAATAAAATTTAATTTTAGTACATCATATTAAATTCTTAATTTGTTACATTTTTGAAAAATAAAGAGTTTACGCATATATGGAAACTCATTTGATTGGTCATATCGTAACAAATAGAGCAGTTATAGTTATTTAAAAACATAAAAAAATAATTTATAATAGTATATTGTTTTACTAAGAGGAAAAGTGAAGCTTTTTTTTACTAGTCTATAGAATTTACGGACTTTTTTACGGACGAGTCCGGAAACTACAGACGAGTAAAAAAAATCATTTTTCCTCTGAGTGAAACATACTATTTTTTCTTCAAGCATCCTATATATATTTTTTTAAATATTAATTTTTGAATTTAATTTATTCACTAATAAAGTATGTTTTTTTATTAAAATAGGCCAATAAAACCCTTTCGAAATAAATTTAAACCTTCCTTAGCTCATTTTAATTTTTTTTCGAAGGCTAAATCGTACACTTTTCTCGATTTCGATGGTAAATTGTCTAATGTAGCATTTGCAATTTCGGAGAGATTTATAGGTGTATAAACCATATATTCTTCTTCAATCATTTTAAATCAATTTTACACAAGGTTTTTGCACAGAATCTCGAGTCAACCACCTGTTTACATAATAAGAAACAAGTTTGAAGTATGGCTGTCATCAAAGTTGCTGCCGCCAGTGGTGGTTTTGCTAACTAACTTTTTTTTACGAAGTACAACAATGAACACTTTTTTTTCGTTTGGAAAATAGATCACTTTTAACTAGTGTGCTCAGTTATAAAATATGAACATTTTTACGCTTGAAGAAAAAATATTTTTTTTTTTCAATAAAACCAATTTTAAATATTTTTTTTACGGATTTAAATTCTGTTTAAAAAAAAATAATTATAACTTCTTTAGAAAATACACGTGTTAAGTAAAAGTTGCTGCTGAAGATTGTTAAGCCAATATATTTCAAGAACTAATCTCTATAACTTTGTTAAAAACAGCAAGCTTAAATACATGTATTCAGCTATCAAAATAATTTTTTAATTTACTTTGAAAATCTTTTGCATCAGGCTTCAGTAGTAATGTGTCCAAGAATGTATTATTTTTTTGTAAATATGCGTTAACTAGAATTTAAAAAAACAAAATAAAAATATGACTTTTATATTTCTTTTAAATATATTAATGAAGTAATCTAAACAAATAACACTGGTCGACAAATCTGAAGATTTCTCTAACTGAGATTCCAGACATAGGTTTATACTAATTTTGGGTCGCTGAATCCAAATCCGAAGGCCGTTTGTCTCCATCACCCTCAGATTTTTTTATATCATAAAAAAAGTTAAAATTAGGGAAATCGATTTTGTGTAATTACAAGAAAATGCTTTGACTTATCACATTAAAATTAGGTACGGTTAATAGTGGTAATATAAGTTATTTATTCCCCAAAAATACAATTGTGTGTATGTCAGAGGCGTGCGTTCTAAAGTGTTTCTGAAATATATTTCTCCAACTAAATTTATGTTTAAGAATTTTAAAATTTCGATAAAAAATTATTATTTATTGATTAATTTTACGTAAAAAACATATTGGACCTTTTGATCAAAGGTCAATAGTTTTCGAGAAAAATAGGTTTAAACATATCTCTGCAAGTTCCACTAAGAAAAGAACTGCTGCCAACAAGATAATACTTTCTTCTATAGGTCTAGGTTTATTAAAATAAAAATAAAAATAAATAAATAAATTAAAAAAAAAATAAAAAATTCCGAAAAAAGTGTATTTTTTCATTTTAACGGAAAAATAAATTGAAAAAAAAAAATAAAAAAACTTTTAACCCCATTTTACCCCCTTACCCCACCCCGATTTTTATCAAAAAAAAAATATCCTAGCCACACAAAAAAGGTCAATAGTTTTTTTCCTATGTATTTTGAGGCGCTGAATCCGAATTTGAGGTCAAAATAGCACATCACCTGGAAAACTAATTGGATAAGGTGCTATTTTGACTTCAAAAATAATATTTTTTTATCGAAATTGTAAAATTCTTAAACATAAATTTTGTTTGAGAAATATATTACAGAAACACTTTAGAACTCACGCCTCTGACATACACACAATTGTATTTTTGCGTAAGTAGGGGAATAAATAACTTATATTACCACTATTAACCGTACTTAATTTTAATGTGATAAGTCAAAGCGTTTTCTTGTAATTACACAAAATCGATTTTTCTAATTTTAATTTTTTTTATGATATAAAAAAATCTGAGGGTGATGGAGACAAACGGCCTTCGGATTTGGATTCAGCGACCCAAAATTAGTATAAACCTATGTCTGAAATCTCAGTTAGAGAAATCTTCAGATTTGTCGACCAGTGTAATTATTTGAAGGAAAAAAATATTTTATTATTTTATAAAGTTTGTTTTTTAAAAATTTTAACGTGGGGGTGGATTACACCCCACCAAACACGCGATGCATTAATTTTTGACCCAACACGCGCCGGGTTAATTTAGTTTATTAGTTTATACTTATTTCCGGACCTAAAAAAAGTAGTTTATTTATACTCAGAGTGTTATAATTACAATAAATTTAGTTTAATTCACAGATAGCAGAAGGCAATAATTAAATAATTATTAATTAATTATTATAATTATAATTTAACCACCTGACTACAGAAATGCACACTTACTTGAAATTTTAATACAATCCTAGACACATAATTAATAATTATTAATTAATTAATTATATTCATTAATTAATTAATTATATTAATTACAGGCACATACAAAAAAAAATCTTCTGTCCCAGTGCGACATACACATTCACATGTATTTTTGGCCGCTGAACACGAATCCAATGTCAGTTTTCACCAATCAGGTCAGCATTTCAAATAACCTTAAAAAACAGATTTCAACTGTTTTTTTAGGTTATTTTAAAACACTAACCTGATTGGTTAAAACTGACATCGGATTCGTGTTCAGGGGCTAGAAATACTTGGGAATGTTTATGTCGCATATCTGGGACAGAACATTTTATTTTTTTGTGTGCCTGTGTAATTTTTATTATTTAAAATAATCTGTTTTATAGGGAATGACTCCAGATACGTACCCACGAATAATTTGTTTAGGTACCATATCATTTATATTACTGGTTGCCATGTCGGCCATTGGACAAGCAACCCATGATACAGTAGGTTTAAAATATCGGATTGGATTTAGAATTAGATCATTTATCTCCTCTCTAGATATGGCATTAATGTTGATTTGTTTTCAGTATAGGCTCATTCCACGCCAAATAGGACCCTAAAAGGGCAATTTTGGACATCGACTTCTTCGATTTTAATCATTTGGTATACTTGCTCTACGTATGCTTAATAAGAACTTATATAATTTTCAGATTTTTTTGGCTATTATTTATGGAGTTACGGCCTTTTGAAATTGGCCAAAATTGCAAAAGTCACTAAAACAGCCTGTTTTTAAACAGCTCTATCTCAGTAACGCTAAAAGATACAGATTTAAAAAAAAATATATTTTAAAGCCATTTTGTTGTGTTTTAATATGTTTTAAAAATATATAAAATTTAGTGATTTTGGTGATGGTCACCAAAGTCGCCAATGTTTGGTGACGATTATCTCAGAATACGCCATCTTTGATTTTTTTATTAAAAATATATAATAATCTGTAGATCTTTCTCTAACCATGTGCCAAAATTCATAATGGGACGACCATGGGATTGCCTTGGGCAAAATATTAAAGATATAAATGTCAGTCAACCACTTTTTAACGCAGAGTTTAATAATACTACCCTGTATTTTTGAAATGGAAATGCTGATATATTTAATAACTATTTTATATTTATCTGCAACATTTTTGGTATACATTTATACAAGCAGTGGACCCGTTATTCGCACGGGAATTTAGTTTTAGGAATTAATCAAACTAACATCAGTTCTTTTAATGCAATAATAACATACTTACATAATATGTTTTGGAAAACCTTAAATTGAGTTTATGTACATGTGTTCTATCTGTGAAGCCCAATCTTCGCATGGGATATCTAATTTAAATTTTACTTTCTTCTACTGCGTTAGTAACTTTTTTTTATTTTTTTTATTTTCTCGTCGTTTAATATACAAAAAACAATAGTTTACCATTTGAAATCTGTGTTTCGGTCAATCTGTATATCCGTCTATCCAAGAAAAGTTGTGATCACTATAACTTAAGAACGCTTTGAGCTAAAGACTTCGAATTTTAAATATAGGTTCCTTATTCAAACAATTCGGCTAGGATTTTTTTGACCCCCTTACTCCACCTCAACATTTACCAAAAAAAATTCCAGCTGAAAACGTTTGGGCTCATTCCATGGCAAATGAAACACAAAATATTCAATTTTAAACACAGACTTTTTCGATTTGTCTGATTTTTGGCTTATATAGCATACGTACGTATGCTATGCATGCTTAATGAGAATTTGCCTTTTTTAGATTCTTTTGACATTAAAAAATGTTTAGTCAACATAGTAGGCTTTACAAAATATGGCTAGTTATTATCAACTGCTTATTTAAACAAATTATAGAATATTATGAATGTCTAAAACATTCTGTAAAATGAAAAAATATTACCTTGCCTAATTTTAATAAAAATCTAATTATTAAAAATTCCGAGAGAAAAACGGGTGTCTTGGCTAGTTATATTAAAAAAATTAATAAATTAACTTATACCTCCGTTTGCAAAAAAGTTAATTTTAGTTTAAATTTGATTGAGGTAAAGTTAACATACAACGTACATCAAACTGTGGTCATAATATTACCAATAAATAAAAAATTGATTTGCTACTATATTTTTAAAAATTTACCAAAGACGAATATATGGCGGTCCCATTTTGAAATTTGGGTAACTGTTAGAGAAATGTCTGTAGTTTAACATATATTTAAAAAAAGAAAATCGAAGATGGCGTATTTTAAGTAAAATGTCACCAAAAATTGGTTACTTTGGTGACTATCACCAAAATCACCAAACTTAAATTTACTTTATTATCAAAATAACTTTCAACTAACAAACTTTAAAATACACTTTGTCTGAAGTCTCTATATCTTACCGTTATAGAGATACAGTCGTTTAAAAATTATACGTTTTAGAAAAATTGAGCATTTTTGTCATCTTTAAAGGGCCATAACTCGAAAAATAAATGTCAAAAAAATCTGAAAAAAAATCAGATTCTTTTTGAACAAACATAGAACACTTGAGCCAAAAATAGGGCAAATCAAAGAAGTCAATGTTTTCCTTGGGTCCTATTTGGCACAGAATCACCCTATAGCATATACAAAGCTAATTGTAAACAAAACACTATAGCACGGTGGTGGCAGGGCGGTAAAGTCTACCTAACTGTTGTACTCAAAACATATCAGTTTGGCCTGGAAACAAGGCGCATCTAGAGAGAGAGGATATATGATTTAATATTGCATCTTTTCCAACGAACTAATAACTCGCACAGCTTTGTTCTAACAGAGACAACAATAACAGTTACTGGTAATTGTTATTGTTCAGGCCTGAATATACCTACTATTTGTTTACAAACAAACCGAGATGTTGGCGATACTTTAAATTAACGGTATGCCTATTCTAGAGAGAAGAGTTGTTAGTTCGTTGATCTTTTCTACAACAAAATTCATAGCGGGAAATTACCGCTTCAACATTACCCACAAGCGGGATTTTTCGCGCGTGTAATTTTCCGCGCAAGACATAAGCGAGACATGAAACGACAAAAAACCATAATAAATAAATTTTTAGGATATAACGTAATAAGACAACTTAAACTATCTTTTTGCATATGTTTAATACTTTTAGCCCTTAAAATATGGGCAAGGGACATGGGGGGTTTTTTAAGGAAAGGAGGGTCGTGTGATACATTATTTTAAAGCAAATAAAATTTTTTATTTAATTATATATTTTTAAAGTTTTTAAACAATTTTTTAAGGTTTTAATTTTTTAATTTTTTTCGTGCTAAAAAAATGCGATTTTTTAAAGTTTCTTTATTGTAATTTTTTATTTATGTGAACTAAAATTAGTTTAAAAGTATAATTACTTTTTTTTTCATGAAATTAGTATTTAAAAAAAAACTGTGCAATTTTTTTAGAGAAATTTTGTCTGAAATACCCATTTTCAACCCTATTTTAAACCCAAAAAAAAATGTTTAAAAAAATTAAAAAATATAAAGTTAAATAAAAAAAATTTATCTTGCAAATGATGTATCAAACGATCCCCCTTTCCATTTAAAAATATGTCTCCCCATTTGGATGTCCACATTTTAGAGCTAATAATATCAAATATATGCGAAAAAATAGTTTGGGTTGTCTCATTTAGGTGTTTCAAATTTAAAGTCGATATCTCAAGTCGTTCAAAAGTTAAGAGGGGTGGGTGACTTTTGGACCGCGCGGTATACGTATAGAACCCACTTGCACCCTTAATTTCTTTAAAAAAATATTTGATAAAAGACACGTAATGTGCCAAGTACTTTAAATCATGGCGTGAAAAATTCAAGCGCGGTTTGGGTACAGCGTGGTAAATGTGGGCTCTGTAAACGTATCGGCGCGGTTTATCCGGAGCGTTAAATGCGGCGCGGTTTATCGGGAGCGTTAAATGCGGCGCGGTTTTCGTTATCGCGGTTAATTATGCACGGTTACAAAAAACTCTTATATATACTAAGTAAAACTGCTCAGAAATAATAAACTAATACCAATATTGACCTCAAAATATAAAAAATTATATATTTTTGGTTTTGTCGATTTTTGCTTGTTATTGTACCCGTACATACGGAGTTTCTAGTTTCTAAGATCTCACTTTCGAAAAATGTCACTTGGACAGGTCGGACATCTTAATTTTTGGTTTTGTCGATTTTTGTTTGTCATTGTACCCATAAATACCGAATTTCAAGTTTCTAGGACCTCCCGTTCCGAAAATGTCACTTTGACAGGTCGGCCATCTTGTTTTTTCGGTTTTGTCGATTTTTATTTGTCATTGTACACATACGTACTGAATTTCAAGTTTCTACGACCTCCCGTTCAAAAAATGTCACTTTGGTAGGTCGGTAGTCTTGTTTTTTGGTTTTTTCAATTTTTGTTTGTCATTGTACCCATACATACCGAATTTCAAGTTTCTACGACACACGTCCCCACAAATGGAAATAGGTTTAAAAAAATAGCAAGATTAGATGACTTTTAATTATGTCAGCAAACGGTCTGTAAACTTTAAAACCTCTGAGAACGAAATCGTAATGATCACTAGTTCTTAAATAGTGGTAAAAGTTCTTCCGCAGACTGCATGCTAAACAACAGTAACAAACTGAAAATTCTTTTGTACAATTTTTATAGTATTTTTGTTGCTGATTTAATTTTTTTTAGATCAAATCTCTATATGTTTCCAGTTTTGAGAAGAGCCGTTACAAAATTTTATAAAAATTAAAATTTGTCATTTTTAGAGACTCATATTTAAATTATTATAGCAGCTACAAAAGTTTATTCTAGTTTATATTGAAGTAATATTTATATGCTCTATAGAATAATTAAGAAAAATGTCTGGAAATCATTTTAAAAGTTCAGTTGACGAATAGGTTTTGATGCCTCTGCAATGATGTTTAAACATCATTACAGATAATTTAAATATGAGCCTCTAAAAAGGCAGACTAACATCTCTACTCTAAATTTCTCTACTCCCTAACATCCCTACTCCATAACATCCCTACTCCACAACAACTCTACTCCGTAACATCTCTACTCCATAACATCTCTACTCCGTAACAACTCTACTCCACACTATAGACACTCGATTAGCCACTTGTCTTAACTCAAAAGAATATTTGTCATGCTAAGTCACTGTCAAAAATGAATTCAGTTTATTAATTACTTATATATTAGTGCATGTTAAGAGTACGCGGTCATTGTTGCTTTTAGAATAATTCATTTATGATTGTTCTAGATTTACATTTAAAGATAAACGTTTTCTAGGAAAAAAATAAAATAATCTAGAAGAAGAAGATTCTTTGTTCTTTGAACTGCTCATTTATTATTAAGTGGCTAATAAAGTGCATAAAGTGTGGAGTAGAGTTGTTACGGAGTAGAGATGATATGGAGTAGAGATGTTACAGAGTAGAGTTGTTGTGGAGTAGGGATGTTATGGAGTAGGGATGTTGGGGAGTAGAGAAATTTAGAGTAGAGATGTTAGTCTGCCTCTAAAAATGACAAATTTTGATTTTTATAAAATTTTGGAACGGCTTTTCTTAAAAGTGGAAACATAGAGATTTGATCTAAACTTGCAGTTTGTTACTGTTGTTTAGCTTGCAGTCTGCGGAAGAACTTTTACCACTATTTAAGAACTGGTGATCATTACAAAGAATCTGGGGGCCACAGTCAAACTTCCTCAAATTTTTATATTTTGTAATTTGGGGGGTAAATATAAAATAAGCAAAATTTAGGCCAAATTAAATGACCAGTTTCAGAGAAAAACGCTTTTAAAAATATAATTTTTTGACAGATTTTTTGACGTATATTAGGATTATTTTTTTACTTACGTAAATATTAACTGAATTAGTCGTTTTAAGTTTATTATACTCTATTTATTAAATAACAGATATTAGAAATATTAACTCCTTCCGGTCCATTGTATCCCTGTATGCATATTTACCACAATATCCACAGATGGATATTATACGGGATTTTGCATATACGTTTTAATCTGGTGTACCTTGAAAAACTGTCAGGAAATAATTTCACCTTCAAATATGCTTTTCTTAAAAACGGTTAATCCTACAATATGACAAGAGGGATACTTTTTTATGTATCTTAATCTAAGAAATCATGTTCCAATAATAAAATTACAAAAGAGTTATACAGAAATAAAAAATGGGACAAAAAACTGATAAAGCCCCCCTCCCGTTTCGCCCACCCCTGGTTAAAATAAGTACATGAAAATAAATTACAAAGATGGCCTTATTAGGATTAAATAAGTTAAGACTTGACAGTCTATAAAAAAAAATATATATACTGCACGTTTGTCGGTTAATAACCGAAAAGTTATCTATCTATCTATCTATCTATCTGTCTTTAAAATCAAATGGACAGGAAACAGTGAATAGTACCATTTCATTATTTTTGGGAATCATCAGCACGTGTATCCTGTATGTTGTTAATATTTAAATAAAACGTTAGATATATATAAAAGTATGGTGCCATCTATTGATGTTGTCACTGTCATATGTTCACTTGTTCCCAAAAGGCAAATCGCCACAATTTAGTGTGTACAGTAACATAACATTAAAAATGCCACGGACCTAAATTATTTTATGAACCTTTAGCCAGTTAAGCAAAGTTAAATAAGTTAAGAATTTACAGTCTATAAAAAAAATATATATATATACTGCACTTTTGTCGGTTAATAAGCGAAAATATTTATACAAACGTGCAGTATATATATATTTTTTTAGAGACTGTCAATTCTTAACTTTTTTAACTTTGTTTAACCGGCTAAAAGTTCATAAAATGATTTAAGTCCGTGGCATTTTTAATGCACGTTACTGTACACCCTAAATTGTGGCAATTTGCCTTTTGGGATCAAGTGAATAGATAACAGTGACCACATCAATAGATGGCACCAGACTTTTATATCTATCTAACGTTTTATTTAAATATTAACAACATACAGGATACACAGTGCTGATGATTCCCAAAAAGCATAAAATCGTACTATTCACTGTTTCCAGTCCATATGATTTTAACGAAAGATAACTTTCTCTTATTAGGATTAGTTCACATATAAAACCTTGTTGCTATATCTCAAAGGTTTCCTGAGTTATTGTATAAAACCCGATTTTTTTAGCCACTTTTAAAGGGGTTTAGCTCACTTACGACGCATTTTTAGACATATATTTATAGAATTTTTTTATAATATTTTTTGGTGTAGCTTCTGGCACACAAAGGAACTGGATTAAGAACCCATTAATTTGGAAATAGCACATCTAAATTGTTGAAAATTGAAAATGTTTACCAGATTTTAGACTAATGTGTTGTTTTGTACCACTATTCTAGGGCGCTGAATTGTATGAAGAACTGAAAAAGGTAAATTGGTACCTATGGAACAATGAAAATAAAAAAGCTTTTCTATTTTTTATGGTCAATGTTCAAAATCTCCCAGAGATTAAAATGAGTGATAACTTTAACTTGAATTACAACTTTTCAGTAATCGTAAGTAGTAAATTTTAGCATGCCATTATGCATTAGGGTTATTAACACATTGCGGTAGAAGCCAAAAATCGAGAACCTTCCCAGAAAACTTTTTTACACATTTTTTATACAGGGTGTTCAATAACTGGCATGCAAAAATTTAAGAGGTGATTCTGCATCCAAAAATATCAAAAAAGTTCCTATAAAGGTTGGTCCGCAATGAGCCCTAAGGGAGATACGGCCCTTGAAAATTGTAATAAAAATAAGGTTTTTAATTAACAAAACTTGTACCCTTTAAGCTAGAGCGACGAGATTTTTATGTATACTAGTATTAATAAGGGCAATAAGTTTAAGTCATTTTTTTTTTAAGAACCTGGCACACATATAGGGGGGTTTTGGGCTTTTTGGGCCTCAGTCAAACTGCCTCATATTTTGATATTTTGTAATTTCGGGGGTAAACATTAAATTAGGAAAATTGCAGCCAAATTAAATGACCAGTTTCGGAAAAAAACGCTTTTAAAAATCTAATTTTATGACAGATTTTTTGACGTATATTAAGGTTATTATACTCTATTAATTAAAGAACAGGCAAGATAAATATTACATAAAAGGCTTTATTATCATTTATTTACATGTGGTTCTATAAAATTTTTAAAACTTTGTGAAACTTCCACATGCTGGCATTTTCCACGTCTTTGTTAATTATCTGCATATTTTCTATTAGATTTTTGCTTGATTATATTGAAACATGGTTTGGTACATCGACAAATATTTTATAGTTATATATTTTAGATTTTCTTGATATATTTTTCCAAAAATACGACTGAGGCTTGACAAATCTGTCATCATATTTTCATACTTTTAATAAATATTTCTATTATAAATGAATTACGTTACTCAAAAAGATAAATACTGATAAACGATTTAAATTTTTTTAACTCCTTCGCTGCTGAAAATTGATGCTGTATCGATCCAAGTACTGGTGCACTTATATATTTAAAAGATAACAACCTTTTACCCAATAAACAATTGTCCGGCGGCCGACGAGCGGTAAAGTGGTGGCAAATTATCATCACTTTTTTACGTCAGACCGGCGTTGGGACAACGTGATCTGGTCGGCAAAATGATGGCAAATGACAATCAAAATACTACATCGGTTCAACGTCGGGCTCCTGTCGGCATCTGACTAAACGGCCTAACAGCAGCATACAATCGCACTTTGGATCATTATATCGCCGTTTAACCGATTATTTATTTTTTTACTCATAA
>OY294045.1:54179966-54362943 GCA_958510825.1 Brachypterus glaber | reverse complement strand
CAAAAAACCATATAAAAATAAAATATACATTTGTACATGTAAAAAAGTAATTATGAGAAAAAAAAAAAAAAACATACGGTAGAAGTAACAAATTATCAAAAGCAGAGGCGGCGCCAGTTAGCAATAACTGGAGAACTCCAAAAGATATCAGATTGAACTAGAGACCTGAGGAGTTTGTTGGCGTTGGACGTCAGGCGGCCAACATAGCTGGCTATTGTTTTACGGCGCAACGCATCCAGAGTGTCTACGCGAGCCTGAGTAAACATTTCAGATGCACTGTTGTACCTAGGAAGTCTGTGCATTATACGAAAAGCGTCGTTATAACACACGCGCAAGGTACGCCACGACGCCATTGTATGATTACACCAAAGTTCGGCCGAATACATGTTACAACAGTAAGTCTTGAAAAGAAAGTTTTTTACATCGGAAGAGCACATAGCAAATCGTCTGGCAAGCATATTAGCGCGGACGCATAAAGTCTTATAGTGTCTTTTTATTTCAGCGTTATCACAGAGGTTATCGACTATTATATGACCTAGATATTTGACTTCGGAGACACGTTCAATTACTGAGTCGTTTAGAAAAACTGGGGGCACAAAAACGTCTCTATACAACGCGGGTTTAAACACCAAAACTTTGCACTTATCACAGTTATAGCTCAGATAAGAGAGTTGGGCAAATTCTTCACACTTGCGTAGCAATTTACGAAGACCTTCTAGGGAGGGACATAGAAGCACCATGTCGTCAGCATAACTAATGCAGTTCACTTTAGCACCACCGATAAAGCAGCCTGCAGAAACGGCAGCGAGAATGTAGTGCAGTTCATCAATGTAAGCATTGAAACAGTCTGGAGCCAATAAGCTTCCCTGGCGAACACCATTCCGTTGTTTAAAAGTAAAGGACTCTGAAGAGCCCCAAAGGACAGATGCTGTGGCACTACAGTTCCAGTTTTGTATGATGCGGCATATATATTTAGGCACATTTCGTCTAAGAAGTACCTTAATAAGCGTTGCGTGGTGAACTCTATCGAAGGCTTTTTTAAGATCCAGGAATATGGCGTAGACAGGAGTATTTCTCTTGAGGTAGTAGTGAGCTGTTTCCTTAAGAAGATGTATAGCCTCAACAGTACCCACATGCTTCTTAAAACCAAATTGATGGTCACATGTTCGAAGAAAGGAGCCGCATCTCTTAAGAATAACAAGTTCAAGTACTTTGGAGAACGTCGAAGAAATAGCAATTGGGCGGTAATTAGAAGAGGATGATACATCGCCACTTTTATTTTTTACAATTGGTATAATCGTGCTTTTAGTTAGAGAAGAGGGCGTTGATCCATGAGACAGCATACAGGAGAAACACATAGCCAGAAGTGGGTACAACGCTTCATGTGAATAGATTACGTGTTCAGGGCATAAGCCGTCGCAACCGGCAGCTTTTCCACGCTTTAGTTGTAGAATCGCTGCTTTAATATCATGAGGAGAGACTAAGCATTCTTCGTAATCCTCAACATCTAAATCTAATAAGTTGTAGTCGTCGTAAAGGTTACTAAGCTTTTCGTAGGTTTTTCCCCAATATTGGGCAATGTTCGCCTCACCAGGAGTCTGATCTATGCAAGTAGATAGGGATAAAGCGGTGTTATTAGTCTTTTTACAAGCTTTCCAGAAGTTTACAAAATCTTTTTCTAGGTGAGTCGTAGCTAAAGCGTCCGCTCGTATCTGATCCTCGCGACGTCTGATAGATTTGAGCTTAGCTTTAAAGTTTTTCCGTAAGCGTTGACGCTCAAGGTTTAAAGGGCAATCGGGGGGACGTCCAGCTTCTACCCACGCAAGAAAGGCGTTGTGCGCTAAGTTGTAGGTCTCAGAGACTTCAGCAGACCAACCAGGGACGACTTTAGGTCTTGGTTTATTGCTGCGGAATGTTTCCGAAACAGATTGACGGAGGGCTTCGGTAATATCGCAGAAGAATTTTTCAGTTTCGGCTTTATGCTCGGGCGAAACGCAAGAGGAACTACGGCAGTAGACTACATTGGGAAGGTGAATGCTCGATAGCTTATTACAGGACAAATTTTTGTAGTTTTCCATATGTAGATTGCATTTATCCGACCATCGGGGGATACCTGGCTTTGGTATAGCACTTCTAGTAAGGGTCGGCAACATATTAATCTTTAAAGTCATCGAAATCGGAAAGTGGTCAGACGGTGTAGTAATAAGGTCGACGTTTATGGACTCAACGCATGCTGAGGCCGCACGTGAAACAAGACAGTGGTCAAGCCAAGAGGTCGTAGAGTGGGCGTCGCTGACGTAAGTGTAAGTATTTGCAGGTAGAAGAGCCACATCCAATATCAAGACACCTTCGCGCTCACAGAAACTAGAAAGTTCTTGATAGAATATATTATGTGGCAGAGGTCTTGCGTTGAGGTCTCCCATAAGGACTATATCATCCGGAGCACTTTCCTCGATAATCGCCGAAAGGCGGCCCAGGGTAGTGCAGAATTCTGGGAGATTTTCAGCATCAAAAGTGGGCATATGTACAGTAGCAAGAAGGATGGATCTATTATCAGCTTCAAAGGTTACAGCTGCAATTCTAGGATGATCACAATTGATAGGTTTAACAGCATGGGCATACTTGTTATGCCAGAGTATGGCAACTCCACCGAAAGGTCTTCCTCGGAGAATCTGATTAGTGTCCATGGCGCTAACGCCAGTAAATTGAAAGTTAGGGCTCGCCTTAGAGAGTTCAGACATATTATCCCAAGTAAGCCACGTTTCTTGAAGAAAGCAGATGTCAAAGGTATTACACATATCGGTGACGTCAAGTAGTGAACGTTTAAAATTGCGGCAATTAAAGCTAACGAGCTTAAGCTTCGTGGTCATTATGACCGAGAGGTTATCTGACGTTTAGGCCGAAATTCCCACTCTTTGACACGAATTCCTTCCTTCCAGAGTTTAGGATCTAGGGCCTTGTTTAGACTAGAGACAGGAATACCAATTTTAAAAGTACTGAACTCTCCAGTTTTAGTTTCAATTTTAAGCACCGTGCAGTTGTCTACGTGTGTGGAAATGAAGTTTGTGACGTCTTCCAAAGTGGTGTTATTGGACAGTCTGGATACGCATATATACGTGAATCTTTCAGCACTTAAGAGAGTAGGATTGTTTCCTGAGCTTACACGCTGTGGTTTCCGGCTTGACTTATCCGAGTTTAGCCTCGATGGTGGAGGAAATATTAATGGTTCCTTATGAGGTATAAGAACAGGAGAGTTAACCCCAGGCTTGGGATCAGGTGTAGGCGGCTTTCCACCTTGATGCTTGGAGCTGCAGCCAGGAGACAGACTGCTCGACTTTGGTTTTGAGGGAGGTGCGGGTACGATATTGATTTTGGGAAGATCAGCTTTTCTATTTTTCAGGTCGCTGAGTTCCTTTTTTAGAGAAGAAAACTCGTTGTAGTTACTCAGTTTGATATTCTCGACTTCAACTCTAAGTGTCTGAACAGTTTTTAGAAGAGAAGAAACATCAACGTAGTCGAAAGTTACTGGAGGAAGCAAGTTTAGGTTGATTGCGGCAAATTTAGGAAGCTTTTCGGGATCAGTTTCTCGTAGAGCTTTAATAATGTCGCTGAGGTAGCGTTTTTTACGGCCGTCGCCTTTTCTGGAAGCAGGACCAGTGTAGGACGGACAGTGCGAGGCAATAAGGTCTTTGGCTGCTTCAACGTCGTTGTCGGAAAACGTATTTTCACAGAGCTGCAATAGCATTAATTCATCAAGAGTATTGTACTTTTGCTGTATAAAGCACAAAAGTTCGTTAACAACAACTTTACATTCACAGACCATGCTTTACTAGAGTGCCTCACGGAGTATGAGGCTTGCAACGGAATGAAGACTGAACAGAACGGGAAAATTTATAAACTAATTTCCATGTTCGAAAAGTGAGGAAATATATGAAGTCCGGCAACAGCGCGAGTCAAATCAAACGGAATCTTCTTATCGGTGTCGCATATAAAAAACCAAAACAGTTCGCTAATTGTTTTCAAGTAAAAGTTAACTATCACTATAAGTTTAGAGTGTTAAAACAGATCAGTTGTGCACAAAAAGTATTTTAAAGAAAACTATCCACTACTACCCTTTAAAATATCAGCCCGTGTACATTTAATGCAATTTAACATGAGAATTTTTCGTTATTTGATTGGACCATTAGGGCTGAACTGGTAAATTTTCAGTTTGTACCTTAATAAATTGATAAAGTTAAATGTTTCTTATATATATATATATATATATATATATATATATATATATATATATATATATATATATATATATATCCCCAAGTTTTTTTGGATAACATCCAAATTATAAGCCTATAAGCTCAGAAATACCTCCCCCCTTCCGTCGGAGACTTTGTGTCATGCGGAGAACTATATATTTAAAGTTGCAACAAATAATTTCCTATAATATTAACCCTTTTTTATAAATTTATGTCAACATTTTTTTAATTGGATGCAACCATAAATGGGTGGCTTTTGAAAAAGCCCACTTTAAATATCTCGAAAACAAAAAACAACAACATTCTGAAAAGCAGTCAATTCAATTAAGGGGAAAAAGTGCTTTCTAATGACGTATTACAAAGGTGATAGTTTTAGTATTACCCATTACAGTGGGTTAGGCTAAATGTGACACCCAGGGTAATTGTGACATGTCCTGTTATAATTCTTCTGAACTAGTTTATATCCAATCCAACCCTGGCATTAGGTTTTTGACAGTATTAAATATTTCGCGTAAAATTTCGATTTGATTTAAACTTGTTTAGAAGAATTATAACAGGACATGTCACAATTACCCTGGGTGGTCACATTTAGCCTAACCCACTGTACCTATATATAACTGAAAATACCACCATTAATAATTATTAATGTTACTACACAGAAAAAAATCCAAAAAAAATGCCCTAATAAATATTTATTTGTTATTATTTTATTTGTTTCAAATAAAATTTATTTAAATCAACAAAATTTAGTTTGGCTCAAATAAATGAGATTTTTTGGATATTTAAAAAAAATTGATTGTTTTTAGTTTATTTGTTGCAATTAAATATTTATTTAAAACAAGGATTCTCAGGTATATTTTTTCTATTTACTTAAACCAAATAATAGATTATTTGGATTAAATAAATTGAAATGTATATCAAATAATTGCCGACTAGAATTTAAGTAACTGCTAGATCGGTCAATTTCGCTAGTATTCGGCAGATTTTGCGATTTCACCGCCGTCGTCTACAGAGTACCGCGTGGGAGTGCATTCTCCGTCTTGCAATTTTTTGTAAATTTAAAAAAAGGTGTGCATAATGGAGCAATTAATGCAAAAATTTGGTGTAGGTCATCTTTGGCCAAAACTACAGGTAAGTTAATTTTTAATAAATTAATAGACTAAAACCCTTAGATACAGCAAAATTATACCTAAATAGCTTGCAAAAAATTACGGTGCCATGCGTTGCTTTTTGATAATACAGTCTGCAATACTTATTGTTCATTTAAAACTGATGTTACTAACTGTTTTAATGGCGTCTTTTAAGATTAATAATTGCATCATCTCTTTTTTATTTTTGAAGAATACTTATTTATTTTAAAATCTCATTTTTTGCCTTAAACAAATTTTATTTGTGCCAAATAAATATTTCGAACCTCTAAATAAGTGAATATTCAAAATTATTATTTTTTTATTTGGACCAAATAATAATAATAAAAGTATTGTTAGATTTTGAACGTATAGTTAGATTTTTGAACGTAAAAGAAAACAAGTAATTTAATTTTGTTGGATCACAGGAAAAAAGAAGCAATGTTAACTCAAATGTAAACGCCGGTAATTCTAATTTTATTGTAATACAGGTAATAAGTTATTACTAATAACAGATAATTAAACTTTTAACGCGGCCGTATGCCCGTTCCCTTTGTTCCCTCCAATATTAATGAAAATTACCGTTTTTAATGACTGAAATTTCCTTGTTTTTCTCGTTTTCGAGAATTAGGTTAAAACTTTAAAAATAAAACATTTCTTGGAAAGATACTTTTTTAGGTTAAGTATGCAAGTTTTCTATTTTTTTAACCAATAAAATATTTTTTAAAGAAATTAATACGTACCCAGTAAACACAAAGATCTAATTTTTGTTAAATTGACAGCTTATTAAACGTTTATCATATATAAATTTACGTATACGTATAATAAACGTTTAATAAGCGGTCATTTTAACAAAAATTAGATCTTTGTGTTTACTGGGTATATTATTTTTTTTACCCCAAATAACCAAACTATCCCATATACAGAGCGGTTCAAAAGTCACCCCCCCCCCCTCCTAACTTTTGAACGAGTTGAGACATCGACTTCAAATTTGGAACTCTTAAATAAGACAACTTAAACTATCTTTTAGCATATATTTAAAACTTCTAGCTCTTAAAATGTAAGCACATTATTTTAAATGGAGAGGCGGGTCGTATGATACCTCATTTTAAAGCTTATAAAATTCTCTATTTAATAACTATATATATTTTTATTTTTTTTTTAAACTTTTTTTTTTTTTTTTGTTAAATAGGGTTGACAATGGATATTTTTGCCAAAATTTCTCTAAAAAAATCAAACAATTTTTTAAACATACTAATTTCATGATGAATAAACTTAAATTATACTTTTAAACTAATTTTAATTGACAAATAAAAGTTTAGAAAAAAAAAAATAAAAAAATTGCATTTTTTAGCACAAAAAATTGAAAAATCAAAAAATTGTTTAAAAAATTTAAGAATATAGGTACAGTCAATTAGAGAATTTTATTTGCTTTTAATGATTTATCACACGACCCCCCTTTCCATTTAAAAAAAATCCCCCCGTGCCCCCCTGTCCACATTTTAAGAGCTGAAAGTATCAAATATATGCTAAAAGATAGTTTGAGTTGTCTTATCTAAGAGCTCCAAATTTGAAGTCGATATCTCAACTCGTTCAAAGGTTAAGAGGGGGGGGGTGACTTTTGGACCGGAGGTATAAGTATTCTATTAAAACAAACAGAATATTTCACTCAAAACAAAAGATTTATTTGTTCTGAATAACAAACAAATTGAATCAACAACAAAGATATTCAGTACAAATATATATTTATTTAATTTGAATAATGTATATTACCTATCAAATATATTAAATAATTACTTGAAATAAATATTTATTTGCTTTACGTTGTTACTCTGAATATCAGTCAAACAAATTTACTTTTTTTTTCAAACAAATATTTGTTTGTCCATTATCAAAGCAATATTTGTTTAACTCAACTCCATTTTTTTTTGATCCAAATGATTTTGTTTTTTTTTTTCTAAACTTTTATTTGTCAATTAAAATTAGTTTAAAAGTATAATTTACGTTTATTCATCATAAAAATTAGTATGTTTAAAAAATTTTTTGATTTTTTTAGAGAAATTTTGGCAAAAATATCCATTGTCAACCCTATTTAACAAAAAAAAAAAAAAAAGTTTTAAAAAAAATAAAAATATATATAGTTATTAAATAGAGAATTTTATAAGTCATTAGTCATTAAAAACGGTAATTTTCATTAAAATTGGAGGGAACAAAGGGAACGGGCATACGGCCCGCGTTAAAAAGTTTAATTATCTGTTATTAGTACTAACTTATTACCTGTATTACAATAAAATTAGAATTACCGGCGTTTACATTTGAGTTAACATTGCTCCTTTTTTCCTGTGATCCAACAAAATTAAAATTACTTGTTTTCTTTTACGTTCAAAAAATCTAACAATACGTTCAAAATCTAACAATACTTTTATTATTGTTATTTGGTCCAAATAAAAAAATAATAATTTTGAATATTCACTTATTTAGAGGTTCGAAATATTTATTTGGCACAAATAAAATTTGTTTAAGGCAAAAAAATGAGATTTTAAAATAAATAAGTATTCTTCAAAAATAAAAAAGAGATGATGCAATTATTAATCTTAAAAGACGCCATTAAAACATCAGTTTTAAATGAACCATAAGTATTGCAGAACTGTATTATCAAAAAGCAACGCATGGCACCGTAATTTTTTGCAAGCTATTTAGGTATAATTTTGCTGTATCTAAGGGTTTTAGTCTATTAATTTATTAAAATATTAACTTACCTTGTAGTTTTGGCCAAAGATGACCTACACCAAATTTTTGCATTAATTGCTCCATTATGCACTCCTTTTTTTAAATTTACAAAAAATTGCAAGACGGAGAATGCACTTCCACGCGGTACTCTGTAGACGACGGCGGTGAAATCGCAAAATCTGCCGAATACTAGCGAAATTGACCGATCTAGCAGTTACTTAAATTCTAGTCGGCAATTATTTGATATACATTTCAATTTATTTAATCCAAATAATCTATTATTTGGTTTAAGTAAATAGAAAAAATATACCTAGAATCCTTGTTTTAAATAAATATTTAATTGCAACAAATAAACTAAAAACAATTAATTTTTTTTAAATATCCAAATAATCTCATTTATTTGAGCCAACTAAATTTTGTTGATTTAAATAAACTTTATTTGAAACAAATAAAATAATAACAAATAAATATTTATTAGGGCATTTTTTTTTGGATTTTTTTCTGTGTGGGGGCTTTTTATAAAAGCCTTTGATATACTGGTTTTCCCTCCTTACCCTATACCTTAATGTAAACTGCATATCTACCCTAACAAACCTACCTATCCAATCCGGATTATCCAGTGTTCTTGATCTTGAGTTATCATGCTTATAAATTTTCCTGGATAGACCTACCGAAAGTCAATTTTTTTTAACAAAATTTTTTTTTCAGCAAAAAAGCCATATAACGCAAAAAAGGCAAATAAAAAATTAAATAAATAGAAAAGAAATTATGCAATGATTCTAAATATCTTCGTAGATAATTACAATTTATTTAATTTATATATTATAGGGTAATTTTATAATTTATTTTTTCATAAAATATCCATTCCAATTAAGACCGCTAATTATAGGGGAGACAGGCGCTGGTTGCTTACAGCTGACACTATTATAATTTCAACCTACAGGCGGAAAATTAACAAAAGTCGAGAAAAAAATCTAAACAAACTGTATTTTATTTTTAAATTAGCATTCGGGGGTTTTTAATGTCGCTGATTACGAATCTAGTGTCCAATTTAATTTTAACAAAAAATCGGATCCAATGTGGGGACGCATATGTCAAAATTTAGAGATAAGTAATTAACTAAAAATTAGTACATAGGGGTTTTGGGTTCGCTGAATTTTAATAAAACGGCGGACTCATATTCCAAAATAGATCCAAACCTTTCATTAATTTTTAGTAGTTTTCGTAACGAATAAGCGACGAGCACGAGAATTAAGTAATTTTGACGACGCGAAGTCAACAAATAATTCGAATGCACTAAGGACTTGTCGCAAAGGAGTTGCGAACAACATTTTTTCTACGAACGTGGGGAAAGATGTCTCTTTCCGCACGCATATGCGTTTTAAAGAAGGTATTTTCCGCACATATAATTATTTCATAAAAACAAGTAGCTTGATTATACAAACGTGTAACATTATTGGCTAAGACACTTCTTTCCATGGCGACCGATCAACATGATAGCGTCTTAAGCTAGTTTTTTCATGTCAATTGAGTTTTCAATTAAAATTGTAAAGTTTTTAAAAAAGAAATGGAAAGTTACCTGAAGAAATAATAGAAATGGTAAATGTAAATGAAAACTGCAACAAATTTATCATTAATGTTCAACGAAAATAGAATTAATAGGTAACTAATTTTGTCGTGTTATTCTTGTTATATTTTTCTATTGGTAAGAAATATAAAAATAAAATTTATTCAATTAAGTATACTTACATGTAAAAGCATATTTTATTTTTATCTCGCTCGTAGAAAAAATATTATTTCTAACGCATGCGTAAAGGGGCTTTTCCGCACTCGATTCCTTGCCTAAACTTCGCTACGCTATCTAGTGAGCAAAAGAGCCTTTTTCCACACTTGTTGCCTCAGACCACCAGAAAGACTGGAGCTGGCAGGGCATGTTATCCCATGGAGAGAGGATGTAAAGTACCTTGGAGTTACCCTCGACAAGTCCCTAACTTGGGCAAAACATATTAAAAACAATGTCGACAAGGGCAGGGCGCTGGTCTACAAACTTCGCCCCCTGCTCTTAGGACGCACCATGACCCTGAGGACCAAGATACTTTGCATCAAATCTCTAGTCAGACCAGTCCTCCTTTATGCCTGCGGCGCCTGGGGTTACGCCGCCCCCACTCACCTGAAGCGCCTTGAAGTCATTCAGAACCTGGCCCTGAGGATGGTCGTAAACGCTCCTTGGTATGTCAGAAACGAGGTGATCAGAAGGGATCTAGAAATCCCCCCGTTGCTAGAGCACTTAAAGTCCCTAGCAACGAGGCATCTAGATAGAGCCGAGAGCCACCCTAATGAACTCCTGAGAATCGCCCTAGACTATGTCCCTGACCAAAGAGACACCTATAAAAGACCAAGAAACATACAGTATGACCCACCCTAACCGCCAGGAACGACCAAACATGCCAAGCGTGGAAATATCCACCCTACCCCAAATTGTAAAAAAAAACCACACTAAATGTCTTTTAAAAAAAAAATATATATATGTCTTTTAAATGTCCCGGTCTAGTAAAAGTCCTATTTATTCAATTGTTAACATGTTATTTTATTTATTTTATGTCAATGTTGTGAATGTATAAAATTAAAAAAATAAAAATTAATATAAGACCAAAAGGGAGGAGCTAGCGTTAACGGCCACTGCGCTCCCTCCTCCCTTTTACTCTATATCAAAGAAAAAAAAAATCAAAAACAAAAAAAAAACCCTATATATACAAATATCGGGTACATATATGTATATATAAATAAAAAAAAATATTTTATAAATTTTATAATTGTGTTGTCCCTTAATTTTTAACAATTCCCACAAGGGGAAACTGGAAAAAAGAGCTTATTCACCCTCGGTAACAATTTTAAAAATTTATGTCCCCATGTTTATGTCAATTTATGTCAATTAATATTATGTCTATTTGTTTTCAGATTCACTAATTTATTTTATTTATTTATTTATTTGTTTATTTAATTATTTATTCATTCCATGTAAAGTAGGTTAAGTAGGCCAAAAATATTAAAAAAAAAAAAACACAAATGACAAAAAAAAAAAAAAATAAGACAAAAAAAAAAAATCTGGAGAGAGCCGGTTTATGATTTATCTAAGCAACACAGCACAGACCTCAAGGTCAATCACCAAACAAATATACTCAAGACAAAAACCCAAAGAACACGGGTAAGAGAGCCATAGGCTCTGACCCAACCCACATCGAATTTGCCACCTTCCTCCTCCTCCTCTCCACACTTGTTAGGAAATAGTATATTACGCAACGAGTTCGCGAACCTAGTTTTTAGTGTACGAGAGTGCATATTTTTTTACGAGGCAACCGTTGAGTAAAAATATTTTTATCTTCTATCTAATAGAAAAGTTAACATTTATACAAAAACAAATGAAGTTTTCAGACTTTAAAATAACCTATTTCTTAGTATTTTACTTTTCTGCTAGTTGACATGGCAACGAGCGCAAATCCTATACTTTTACGCTCTATGTATAGTGTATGCAACCGGCAGGGCATTGGTAAAACAACTGTCACGTATACGCTGCAATGTTATGGTCCGCCATTTTTTTTAAATACTATTATTATTTATTTTGAATTTAATCTCAATTTTTTGTGGTAAATATTTGTCTGCTAAATAATTGTTGTTAAAAAAAAATATGGAGGGTGGCAGTGATGAGGATTTTACTTCTACACCACCAGATTTGCAGAAAATCTAAGTGCTGCGACCTTAAAATAACTATTTCTCACTACCAACAACTAGGTAAGTTAACATTACTTAATCAAAAAGTTCCCAGTAATGGAAAGTACTATATCGAGCACACTTAGTGATACATGAAATCAATAAATACAAGACCGCAACTAAAGACAGAAAAGAACACTAAGTGTGCTTACATTTACCTCAAGGGGACATCTAGACACAAGACTACTATTTCTAATTATAGAGATTGATTCCATAAAATAATGATTTCTTGAATTGTGACACATGTAAGTGTCAAAAATTACAAAATAAGACTTAAGATTTAGAAGTTAAAGTGGTAAGATAGGGGAAAATGGCCTATGATCATGCGTCCCAATTATTCCTCCATGCTTCTTCCTTAGCGTTTAAACCAAATCCATTTAAATATAATTGGATAAACCCATTTCAAATAGGTACCTGTATAAATTAGGGTTATTCAGTGGGCGGTAATTTGCATGCACTAGAGCAACGTAAAAAGTTTTTTAAAAATAGTAGATTACAGGTCGACTCGAAAAATTGTACTTTTCCGAGAAAAGTACCATTTACCGGAAGACCTGTATACTATTTTATTCGCAACTGTTTTTATTTAAAGATGAAGTACTAATTTTTTTGAAACCTATATGTTTGAAATCAAATGAAGACAATAATACTATAATATTTAGTTTTTTAGCTCTTCATATTTACCACAAATCATTTTTCCTGCATTTCACAAGAGAAGCACAATCATATAAAACTGAAGTTTTACATACGCGCAACCCAAAAAAACAACCACAAAAAGCATTTGTTGATAGCTCACAAGGCACCGTTTATAACATTTATTATCCTTTTCAGTCCCAAAAGTAAAAAACATTGATTAAAACTGCACATTTAAGTTTTTTAAACAAAATGTATTAGATAATATTCGTGTTTAAAAAAGTACTTTGGTGTTTATCATGCCAACAGCAGTTCAGCCATTTTGACATTTTAATTTGTGGCGCCATCTAGCGGACATTAATTATTTATAATGTAGACCAGTAATAATTAGTTTACTGGTCTCTATTTTTCATTACAGGTCAGGTCCGGGCGTGAAAACAGTGGGACAAGAAAATACGTACTTCCCAAACTTTATTAATACATGTATGTATTATATATACAGTAAATTTTAAACTATCTTATCTCAAAAAAATTATTTTTGGTTCCTTGTACTAATCAAATCTGTACATGACTGGTAACTTATACAAACTTCTATTTATTACTCGAATATAACGTAACTTATAAACTAATTGGCATAGTTAATTGGATTTTGTATACAGGGTTATTCAGAAATAAGTTCGAGAAATTTAAGAATTGATTGTAGGTTAAAAAATATAAAAAAATGCTCCTATAAAGGTTGGTCCGGAAAAAGTCCTAAAGGAACATTCAAGTATGACGTAACCCAAAATTTTACCAAAATTCATACACTTGATACCCCGGTTCTCGAGTTATTATAGAATATAGAGATTTAATATTTTGGCTACCCCAACTAATAGGGGGTGTGTTAGGGGGGTAGCCAAAATATGAACTCTCTACAGCCTTGAATAACGCGAGAAACGAGTTATGAAGTGTATGAATTTTGGTACATTTTGCGTTACGTAATACTTGAACGTTCCCTAAGGGAGCTACGGCTCTTTAAAATTGTAATAAAAATAAAGTTCTATTCTAGGGCGCTGAATTGTATGAAAAATTAAAAAAGGTAAATTGGTACCTGTGGAACAACAAAAACAAAAAAGCTTTTCTAATTTTTATGGTCAATTCTCAAAATCTTCTTGAACATAAAGTGAGCGATAATTTAAAATTGAATTACAACTTGTCAATAATCGTATTAAACTTTTAATAAACTAGGGTTATTAACACGTTGCGGTCGAAGACGAAAATCGAGAACCTTCCCAAAAAATTTATTTTTTTTTACATATTTTTTTATACTACCCTTTACAATAAAGTTATACTACTACACATACGTGCCCAATTTTATGGCCCCTGCTATCAAATTAAAGTTACAATGCAATAAAAACTTAGAATTAAACCATGTAACACCTACAGGCCTGTGCACAGAGGGCCAGGGAAAAAAAAGTGGACTAAATTCTGAATTTTTGCATACGGCTATTTTTGATACCGCTGATTTCGAATAAAATAATGAAAAAATTCAAAAAAAAATTTTCCGCGCCACTAGGGTGGTCCAAAATTTTATTTTTCTTTCGATCTTTATAAAAATGTGTCAAATGTCTTCTTTTGATTATGTTTATGTAGACCAATGTTCATAACCTAAAAATTCAAAATGGCGGAGTCAATATGACTCATCGGTTTTTGAACCTTTACTGTATTTCCACGAAATTAGGGGTAATTTTTTTGGAAAAGTCTTTAGTTTTTGAGAAATACTTAAAATTAAAGCACTTAATATGAAAAATATATAATCAAACTTAAAAATTAATTTTATCCCCTATTTTTGTGAAAATCTTTATTTCAACGTATTATGTCATCTGTAAAATAAACTATTTTTTTTAATCATAGAATATGTACCTAATTATCCTCAAATATGTCTAAAAATATATTACATAATTAGTAAAGTGTATGTATCGTAATATAAAGGTCCTAGAAACGTGAAAATAGTAACTATCAGTTTAAATCATGAATTAAAAAAAAAATATCCATTTGTTAAGTGTGCCTTTCCATGAAGATTTTTCCTTAACTATAGTAATATTATTCTATGGAAAAAAAAAGGTTGCGGATTTTTTGAGCAACACAGAGAAAAATAATAAAGTTTTTTTATATACGTATTTTTTACGTAGATTTTAACAACAGGTTAATGGTAATCCAATAATTTTGGCTTAACGCACGAAATGTTTGATAAAATTAAACCTTATATTTTTTTAATTAAACTTTATTTTTATAATAAATATTTTACTTTCTACTAAATTATTTTATTATTATTTTGTTTATCACAAAACACCCCTTATAAAGATTTTAATTACAGCTACCATCAGAACTTTAATTGTCATCATCGTCACTATCGTTATTGTCATTGTCTTCAGTACTTGGATTTATTTCTAAGAGGGTAAGAACTTCAGGTAAATAAGGAAGTTTTTTCTTTTTTGGTAATTTTCTAAGACGTAATAAAAGGGTCCCAAGTTTGTAAGAGCATATTTAATACGTCTCTGTTTGTCCTTTCTCTACTGAACTTCATACTGTGAAGCTCCCTAAATCTTTAATTCTAGAACCTTTATATTACGATACAAACACTTTACTAATTATGTAGTATATTTTTAGACATATCTGATGATACTTAAGTACATATTCTATGATTAAAAAAAATAGTTTATTTTACAGATGGCATAATATCTTGAAATAAAGATTTTCACAAAAATAGGGGATTAAATAAATTTTTAAGTTTGATTATATATTTTTCATATTAAGTGCTTTAATTTTAAGTATTTCTCCAAAACTGAAGACATTTCAAAAAAAATTAGCCCTAATTTCGTGCAAATACAGTAAAGGTTCAAAAACCGATGAGTCATATTGACTCCGCCATTTTGAATTTTTAGGTTATGAACATTGGTCTACATAAACATAATCAAAAGAAGACATTTGACACATTTTTATAAAGATCGAAAAAAAAATAAAATTTTGGACCACCCTAGTGGCGCGAAAAATTTTTTTTGAATTTTTTCATTATTTTATTCGAAATCAGCGATATCAAAAATAGCCGTATGCAAAAATTCAGAATTTTGTCCACTTTTTTTCCCTGGCCCTCTGTGCTGTGGCGCACTTTGACTGTTGAGGACAGATTTCGGTGTTAAATATGAACTTTTGTTTGAAAAGGGTAGGGCAGAGATGCCAATAGTAGTCACTGTAGGGACAGTGGCCACTCTAACATTTTCAGAGATTTTTCGGCCAGCAGATATACAAGTTGGACTCAAAAGACAGACATTTTTAACCCACCTCCCTGGCTGTGGCCTTGTATTGATATCATAATATACCCATGTAATAATATATTTATGTAATTATATGTTCATGTAATATTAGGTTCAGTACTAATATATTAATATTAACAAACAATGACTTTTTCTGTATTAGATTTTAAAATCAATATACACGTTAGCCCCTGCTGAAAATGACGGGTCCGGGCGGGTATAAATGGTGCATAAACCGGACTTCAGCGGATGAAGTTCACCCGCTCAAGTCCGGTCTATGCAACATTTATACCTGCGCAGACCCGTCATTTTCAATAGGGGCTACAGCAATGCATAAATTAGTTTAAAGAGATTTAACCCACAAATACACTTGTATGTATGTATGTATTAATATAAGGTTGCAATAAGTTATATTTTATCACGTATACAAACTTTTTTATACATTTTTTTGTACTTACCAAAATAAATCTCAACTGAAGCTGTTTTTTTAAAAATTACCCCTTTAAAAAGTCAACGATTTTTTGAGCCCAAAAAAAGGGCTTAGGTATTTTTTTGAGTTTGTATAGGATGAGCTAAGATATTAAATCCGTTATTAATTTAATTTCACCAAAAATGTAACATCCTTTTAAAACTTAACGATTCAAACAAAAAAAGACTATTTCCAACTAACTTCAAACTAGTAACTTAAATCGTTGTTTAGAAAAAAATATGTATATACGAGTAGTAGGCGTAATGTTTTTTTTATTATGTTTAAATATTTTAAATGAGAAAGCAATTATAAAGGTATTTATATGCTTAGTATCTATGTAATTTCCTTTACAAAATTTAATATTTCCTAATAACACTAGGCAACACGGTTTCTTGCCCCGATTGGAGTCATATGTTTTTTAACTAATTTTGGTTCGCTGAAACCGAATCTGACCTCAGAATATTTCTATTACCTAAGTTTTCTGAGAAAAATAAGATAAAAATGTTAAAAAATCATTATTTTATCCCTCTTTTGTTCTAAAATCATGGGAGACAAAAATATTCCAAGGACAAATTTGGATTCGGCGACTCAATATTAGTTAAAAAATACCCAACTTAAAACATAGAAACTTTAAATTCATAGGTAGAATAAATAAAGATATTATGAAAAAAAAAATAATAAAAAAAAAATGGATAATGTGACAACACTAAGTAGGGGTGAGGGTAAGAAGAAGGGTGCATAAGGGGACAAGCTTATCGCCACGTACTCATGCTAAAAATTGTCAAAAATCATTACTAGGGGGTCAAAAATTAACTAAAAAAATGTTACGTATTATGGTTCTTATGTAATAAAGTAACATTTTTATGATGTAGAACCATTAAAAAAACAAAAAAAAATACACAATATTTTGTTTTATAAATTATTTTTAAATTGGCATAATTGCATGTACTAAAATTTAAAAAATAAGACGTGCTAAATTTTGTTTAAGGTCAAATTTGGATTCTGCGCCTTTTTTTGTTTGTTTGTTTGTTTGTTTTTAACCTCGTACTATTCTACTTAATTAAGCATCCCCTAAGTTCAGGACTTGTGTGGGCTAGTAGTAGAGGGAACCACCGGCTTTAATTGACTTTCGAACCAATATATCTAGGGAGTACGCCTTCGCCAAATTTCAATTATTAATTAACTGAAAAAGGCAATCGGCGCCAGTGAGGTTTGAACTCACGATCATTAGATCAGTGTCAGGCTATATCGATGCCATTGACCGCTGAGCTAAATCTCCCATTAAATTAAACTGTTAAGAAAAATATATTTTTTGGTCTCGGGAAAAAAGTTTACACCGTGTACTTTAATTTTATATCTTTTTCATTTATTTACTTTTTATGTGTTGGTAAATATAATAGGTATTACGATTTTAACTATACTCGTAGAAAGCTGGTGTATTCTTTCACATCCTACCATTAACACAACTCATGCTTTTTGCAGTTAATATCTACAGAACACCTAGACAGGAAAATAAAAGTAAAGGTGATCAAGTTGACTCGGGATCCATTTCGGACTAGTTTAAATAATCCTGCCAATAAAATAATACTTTCCCTATATATAGGCCTAGGTTTATTGAAACCAAAAAAAGTTTTTACCACCATTTTACCCCATTAACCCAACCCAATTTTTACCAAATCCATTTATTGCTATTATGACCCTTGTTTATTTATATTTATATTCCACTGAGATTATTAACGATTGTTTGCAGGCAGGTGTTTTACCTGATATACTTAATAAAAAGGGTAACAAGGATGATATTGGGAAATACAGACCCATAACGCTGCTTCCTATTTTTTCGAAAGTTTTTAAAAAAGCGAAAAACAGGATTAGTGAGTATTTTAAAGTGAATAATCTCTTCACAAAAAATCAGTTTGGTTTTAGGAAAAAACGGAGTACTTCCAAGGCGAATTTTTAGCGGTGGTCTTCTGCTACCTTAGCAAGGCATTTGATTGTGTAAATCAGAAAAAATTGGTTGAAAAGTTAAAACGCTACAACTTTAATGAAAAAAGTATCAAATTCATAACCTCATACTTGTGGGCGCACACAAGTATTGAAAACTTCAACTGGATGTTCGTTGGCGAGGAGTGTAACGGTAGGCGTCCCACAGGGGTCTATTTTAGGTCTTCTTCTTTTTTTGATATATATTAACGACCTGATGTCCTCTGTGGAGGATGCCGACTTTATATTCTTTGCTGATGATTCCATCTTGAAATCAGGTAAAACTCTTCAATCGCTTTGATCAGAAAGTGATTCTGCACCGTTGAATGCCGAGCAATGGTTCATAGATAACCAACTGTGCCTAAATGCACAGAAAACACAGAATTTGGTCTTCAGTCTTAAAAACACGTAAGGTGTGAATGAGATTGAATCAATTAAATTCCTGGGAGTTACCCTAGACCCTAAGTTGTATTGGGACAACCATATTGACTCATTGGCCACGGTCTTAAGTATTCTTAGTAATAATGTATCCCAGTCTACACTAGTTACACTATATCATGCCCTGTGTCACTCAAAAATCTCATACTGTTTATTAGCATGGGAACAGGGTGCAATGTGGGATAGAGATTTTGGTCTGCATTGAGAATAATAGATAATCTTAATTATAGAGCAAATTGTAAAGAAAGTTTTGTCAGGCACAAAATTCTTACTTTCCTTGCGCTTATATACTTGAATGTCTTCTCTATGTTAAAAAATTAAAACAATTTTCGTAGGCATAGTGATAATCACAGCTATCAAACGCGAAATAGCAAAAATATAGCTCCAAACTTTCTGAGACTAACAAAGTCACAAAAGAGTTATGAACTTACTGGTATTAAACTATTTAATAAACTACCGAATGAAGTTAGTATCCTTCCCTTGGAAAAATTTAAAATTAAAATTAAAAGACTTTTGCCACAAGAACCCTTTTTTTTCTATAAATTGTTATATACTTTAGTTTTTGAAAACTGCTTATTGTGATATTTTGTATTTTTTAAATTGTGTATTTTTTTAAATTATTTATTTAAATTATTTATTTAGATTATTTATTTGATGTGTTTAAACTTTATTGTATATTCTATAACGAATAAATCTTGAATCTTGAATCTTGTATTGCATATACAATGCGGTCCAAAAGTCACCTCCCTACTCTTAACTTTTGAAAGGTGGGGATACCGATATTTAATCAAAACTGTACCTACATTAGGTACTTATTTTTCTGTAAAGTACCTTTATTTTTCTTTTTTATTTATTTATTTATTTACGGCAGAGCCAATTTAAGTTTACAATATGTAGTTACATTTCCTTAAATATACTAGTTACTTAAATATATATCACAGACTATCTAGTCCACTTTTTACTTGTATTTTAAATCTATTTAGGGACACAGAAAAGTCCAAATCCATTTTGTTTGCTAACAAACACAATCTATTGATTGGCGAATTTAATATATAATTTGTTCTACAAAACTCAGTGTAAAATATATATTTAGTTCTAGAACTCCGCTGAGGAGTAAAAAAAAAATTTTAAAGTGATAAAGCCTTTGGACAATCATATATACCATTCACCAACCTGTATAAAAAAATTAAATCTAAATACCTGCGTCTATTCTCAAGTGAACTTATTTCAAAATAAATTCTAGTAGAAAAGACATCAGGAAGCTGCAAACCAGCCTTATAATTTAAAAATTTTAAAAATCGATTTTGAACACATTCAATTTTATATTTCTGCTCATTATAGAATGGAGACCATACAATTGACGAAAATTCTAAATTTGATCTTACAATAGAAAAGTAAAGTTGTTTTATACATTTTATTTTCCTAAAATCTTTCAAATTTCTTTTTAAAAATCCCAAAAGCTTCAAAGATTTATTAACTTGAAAATCAATATGTCTTTGAAAACTTAATAAATTATCATATGTTATTCCCAAATCTCTTATAAACGTGACATTTTCAAGATTAACGCCATTGATATTATAAGTATACTGTATTGCATTGTGACTTCTAGAAAATTGCATTACTTTACATTTTTCAATATTCAAACACATTCCATTCAAAACACACCACTCATACAATTTATTTAACCCTTCTTGTAGCCTTATACAATCAAAAATATTTCTAATAATTAAATAAAGTTTAAGGTCATCTGCAAATAACAGAAAAAATAAATAGCCTATAAATCTAAAAATATCATTTATAAAAAGGTTAAATAAAGTTGTAGAAAGGTGTCCACCCTAACTATAGTTAACTATGCTTTCGCGAGAGAATCGAACAGTTTTTGGGAATTTTGCTCCAACACATCTTCGATTTAAATTATATTTTTTTTTCTTATTCCTACATGTAACTTTAGGTTAAATCTAAATTTTTTCTTTGATTAGGCCAAAACTTTGGCCTCTAGGACCAAAAGAGTTTTAGGTCCCAAAAAAAGATAAAATTTTGTTTTTGCGTATATATAAATTATTTAAACATCTATCAACTTTATTTTTGGTATGTGTATGACTCTCGTGGATTACTAGATTTTCACGAAAAAAAAGTTTAAATATTTGCCTAAAGATGGCGCTGTGGTCATTTTTTCGAAAAATATTCACCATTTTCATGACCTATGGACTCGAAGAAGCAACGCTGCTCAGAAAAAGTGGGCATGGAACATTAAACTACAAAGTTTCCTTTGTAATTTACCATAGAGTCTAACTAGGGGTAATTTGATTCGTTTCGGCAAAATCAATTTTAAAGTGACTCTTCACATAGGCATTGAATTTAGTTTTTTGGGTATATAAAAATTATTTTAATACCCATTAACATTAATTTTGGTATGTATATGACTATCATGGATTACTAGATTTTCACGAAAAAAAAAGTTTAAATATTTGCCTAAAATCAATTTTAAAGTGACTCTGCACGTAGGCATTGAATTTAGTTTTTTGGGTATATAAAAATTAATTCAGTACTCATTAACTTTATTTTTGGTACGTATATGACTATCATGGATTACTATATTTTCACAAAAAGTTTAAATATTTAAAGGTGGCGCTGGGGTAATTTTTTCCAAAAATATTGACTATTTTCATGACCTATGAACTCGAAGAAGCATCGCTGCGAAGAAAAAGTGGATACGGTACATTACACTACAATTTTTTTTTTGTTATTTGCCGTAGAGAGTGACTAGGGGTAATTTGATTCCTTTCGGCAAGATCAATTTTAAAGTGAATCTGCACGTAGGGGTGTTCCTTACATTGTTTACTAGGATAAGCTTATTGATGTGCTTATAATAATAATAATAATAATAATAATAATAATAATAATCTTTATTTAGCAATAGATGCTAGTCATTACAATATACAAAAATATATACAATATATACAGTATTTAAAAATTTATCTGAGCAGAGAGGTAAACTTTACACTGATTTAAAATATTTTTAAAGAATAAAACAAAAGCCCACATAAATAAAGGCAAAAAAAATAAAAATGAAAAAAAAAAAAATACCTAAATAGTGGCTCAACAATTTTCGAACTTTTTTTTTAAACCTACCCAAAACATATAACACAAAATAATAACCAGATTTAAATCAGTGAATATTATCAAACTGTCAGACAGTTTCATACATTTAAACAATTTTACTTAAATAATAAGTCTTTAGTTCTATTTTAAATCTTCTAAAGTTTGCGATTTTCTTTAAATTTACTGGCAAATTATTATATAACTTTAAACCTTCATTGAAAAGTGATTTTTTACAAATATTTAAATTACATCTTTCCACACTATAATCATCTCTGTTCCTAGTTAGATATGTATGAAAGTTTGATCGTTTAACTAAATAAGGCTGTAAATAAGTTGGAGTTAAGTTATTTTCGATTTTATGAATTAAAATTAAATTTGACATTTCTATCATTTTATCAATTGCTTTGCTTTGCTTTGTTTTGGAGCAATTGTAACTTATTTACATCCTCTTTTGTTGCTGTGATCAGTAAAGATAAACAATAATTAAAATGTGGGAAAATAATTGTATTATAAACCAACTTTTTAGTCCAGAGAGATAAATTTTGAGAAACTCTGTAAAAATATCCAATTTTTTTACCTATTTTTTTACACAAGAAATCTATATGATTCTTTAAACCTAATTGAGGATCAAGGATGACGCCTAAATATTTAGTTTCCTCGACATAGTCAATCTTTTCATTATTTATATATAAAAATAAACTATTTAATAAGAATTTATTACAATTAAGTTTAGAGCCTAATACCATGCATTTGGTCTTTTTTGTATTTAATTTTAATTTATTCTGACACAACCAGTTAAATAAAATATCCAAAAGTGCATTCATTTTATTGACTATGTCGTTGAAATTTTTTCCAGAAATGGATAATAGCGTGTCATCCGCAAATAAATTTATGTAACAATCTTTCAAAACTTTGGAAATGTCATTTATATAAATGATGAAGAGCAGGGGCCCTAATACACTTCCCTGTGGCACCCCATTCTCACTGTCAATATCTTCGGACAATACACCATTAACCCTGGTTTTATGCGACCTATTACACAAAAAACATTGCAACCAACTCAACACTTTTCCTTTAAGCCCATACATCCGCAGCTTTTTTATTAACAATTTTCTATTAATTGTTTCAAATGCACGTTGGAGATCGACAAAAACACTTAACACAATATTTCCTTCATCAATATCTTGCTTCCACTTAGCAAAAACGTACTGCAAAGTCGTCTCGCAAGAATGGCCTACCCTGAAACCTGATTGTCCAACGTACAACAATAAATGTTTTTGAAAATAATTGTAAAGTTGTTCATGAACTATCAGTTCTAAGATTTTTTCTATAGCTGGAAGTAAGTTTACAGGCCTAAAATCTTCCGGATTTTTTGGATTGTTTACTTTTGGTATCGGAACAATTGTGATGCATTTAAGTTTATTTGGAAATTGCCCAGTTAAAAGCGAGGTATTTATTAAATTGAGTAAAGGATGGCCTATAGCAGGAAAGATATCCTTTAGGAGTTCAATTGATAAATCAGGATCACTAGTTGATTTATTTTTTAAGTTCATAACAACTTTTTTTAATTTAGTAAAAATGACTGGCTCAAAACAATTTATTTCTGAGTTGCATTCAGTATTTGTTTCTAAAGGAACATTTGGATTTGGTATAGATGACGCTATATTACGAATACTTTCAGCATAAAAGTTATTAAAATTGTTTTCTAACTTATCTGAAATATTTTTGTTATTAAATTTTATGTCTGAACTTATTTCATTGGCTTGTTCTTTTTTGCTTACTAACTCCTTCAAGGTTCGCCACATTTTTTTACTATCATTCTTACAAAAATCAACTTTTTCTTCATAATATTTCTTCCTACTTTTTCTTATCTCTTGAACTACCAAATTTCTTTTTTGTTTATATAATAACCAATCATCTTCGTCTCTTGTATATTTAAAACGTTTATATGCTCTGTCCCTCTGCTTTTGCAGTTCCCTTTATATACATTAAAACTGCACATAATACTGCACATTAACTCTATTTTCATGACCTATGAACTCGAAGAAGCATCGCTGCTAAGAAAAAGTGGATACGGTACATTAAACTACAATTTTTTTTTGTTATTTGCCGTAGAGACTGACTAGGGGTAATTTGATTCCTTTCGGCAAGATCAATTTTAAAGTGAATCTGCACGTAGGGATGTTCCTTATATTGTTTACTAGGATAAGCTTATTGATGTGCTTATATACATTAAAACTGCACATAATACTGCACATTAAATCTAAAAAAAGTTATTTCCTTCTAGTTCTGAATCTGAGATTCAGATGGCACTACTTTATCTTTATAATTTCCTAGAAATAAGAGATTTAATGTAAGTGCGCGTTCAAAAATACATGCTATGTTTACTAATTTGGGGTCGCCAAATAAAATAAAAGGTTTTTTCATAATAAAACGTTCTATTTGACTAAAAATTATAAATATTGTATATATTATAATTTATATACATATTTTTAAATAAACTTCTCAGTTGCAAGAAAATACGACGTGCAGTCACCGCTGATTGAATCAACAATAATGTTTTTTTAAATGTCTTTTAAAAAATCAAGTAGCTACTTGGCTCTAAAGTTGCAAGACTACCAGCTAAATGGAACTTATATTTTTTTGCCCTAAGAATACTTGCAACCCAGTCAAATTCGTGGATTAATATCCCAATAAACAAACAAAAATATATGAAAAAAAAAACATCCTGCAACAAAAGAAAAGCGATTACTCCTTTAGACATGGAAGATGGATTTTCAGAAATTGGGCCCAACATCAGTGAAATTATTTCCACTGTCATACATAACATAGAATAATTTCGAAGGAAATTTTATTAAAAAAAAGGTAAGATAACTATAACTATACCAATAACATCTTCTCTTATATATTTATAACTTTTTAACCTTTCTTAACTTCAAAAAATACTACAGCGCCATCATGACTTAAATATAAGAACTTATTCCATAGTTATATACACAAAAATACAATAGGCCAGTAAGCAATATCATACAGTCATAAATAAGTAATGTATCTTCAGAGAATCAGAAAGATAACTGCATCTCAAGCTCGAATTATAACTAAAAGGAAATAGGTTTTTTTAAGCTAATGTGCAGTATAATGTGAAGTTTTGATGAATATGAGCACATCAGTATGTTTATCCCAGTAAACAATATCAGGAACACCCCCGGCTTGCCGAGTCTCTTTTTTACCGAGAGGAATCAGATTACCCCTAGTCAGTCTCTACGGTAAATAACAAAGGAAACTTTGTAGTTTAATGTACAGTATCCATTTTTTCTGCGCAGCGACGCTTCTTCGAGTTCATAAGTCATGAAAATAGTCAATATTTTTCGAAAAAATTATCCCAGCGCCATCTTTAGGCTAATATTCAAACTTTTTTTTTGTAAAAATCTAGTAATCCATGATAGTCATATACATACCAAAAATAGTATTAATGGGATATAATTTTTATATACCCAAAAAACTAAATTCAATGCCTACGTGCAGAGTTACTTTAAAATTGATTTTACCAAAAGGAATCAAATTACCCCTAGTTATGATATATAACATAGAAAACTTTGTAGTTTAATCTACAGTATTCACTTTTTCGGCGCAGCGATGCTTCTTCGAGTTCATAGGTCATGAAAATAGTCAATATTTTTCGAAAAAATTACCCCAGCGCCATCTTTAGGCATATATTCAAACTTTTTTTTTCGTGAAAATCTAGTAATCCATGATAGTCATATACATACCAAAAATAATGTTAATGGGTATTGAAATTTATTTTATAAAAAGTCCAAAAAACTAAATTCAATGCCTACGTGCAGAGTCACTTTAAAATTGATTTTGCCGAAAGGAATCATATTACCCCTAGTTAGACTCTATGGTAAATTACAAAGGAAACTTTGTAGTTTAATGTGCCATGCCCACTTTTTCTGAGCAGCGTTGCTTCTTCGAGTTCATAGGTCATGAAAATGGTCAATATTTTTCGAAAAAATGACCACAGCGCCATCTTTAGGCAAATTTAAACTTTTTTTTCGTGAAAATCTAGTAATCCATGATAGTCATATACATATCAAAATTAATGTTAATGGGTATTATAATAATTTTTATATACCCAAAAAACTAAATTCAATGCCTACGTGAAGAGTCACTTTAAAATTGATTTTGCCGAAAGGAATCAAATTACCCCTAGTTAGACTCCATGGTAAATTACAAAGGAAACTTTGTAGTTTAATATGCCACGCTCACTTTTTCTGAGCAGCGTTGCTTCTTCGAGTCCATAGGTCATGAAAATGGTAAATATTTTTCGAAAAAATGACCACAGCGCATCTTTAGGCAATTATTTAAATTTTTTTTTCGTGAAAATCTAGTAATCCATGAGAGTCATATACATACATAATAATTTATATATACGCAAAAACAAAATTTTATCTTTTTTGGGGACCTAAAACTCTTTTGGTCCTAGAGGCCAAAGTATTGGCCCAATCAAAGAAAAAATTTAGATTTGACCTAAAGTTAGATGTAGGAATAAGAAAAAAAAATATCATTTAAATCGAAGATGTGTTGGAGATCGACTGTTCGATTCTCTAGCGAAAGCATAGTTAAGTATATTTAATTTTATTAAATTTAATAATTTTAAATAATAACAAGCCCTGAAGTTAAGTAATGCTACGCATTCCAATATATAATATCATAGTCAATGGTAGGTTTATTGCAAATACCTAAAAAAAAAACATAGAAAAAAAATAACATTTAAAAAAAAAATCTTTTTTCAAAAATGAAAAAAAAAATATAAAATTTTTTTTAAAAAAAGTTAAAAAAATACGAAAAACGAAAAAATTTGAAAAAAATAATTTTTGAAATGATACTTTTTTAACTTAACCTTCAATAACTTTTGGTTTTTGGGGGGATTATTGTCAAAAACAATAGGGATCTGCTTCTCATAGAACTTGATTTTTCCTGAAGATTTCGATAATTCGTTCAAGTTATTGTGTCCACAACAATCGTGACATCAGATGGACAGAAAATTTTAAAATTGCTTAATAATTAACTTAATAATACAAGTCTATAAAAAAATTGTCTGTATTATGGTTCTAACCCATTTAATAATTATTGAAATTTATACACTTTATATAAGATTTGTGAAAAAACTGAGCTATGAATCTTTTTTTTATGGCTAAATCATTTTCAGCTCATCAAGAAACATAGGAAATGATGGGTTAGAACCATAGGACAGATGTTTTTTTTTGATTCCGTGCTTACATCAACAGTATTGATGTACTTATTAAAGTCTCAATGCGGCAATATGCATGAAAAGAAATTTTAGGAATCAGAATAATCCAAACTGTTGTGGTTGTAATAAAAAATAGATTTTACCTATATGTATATTATACATTGTATACTAATGCAATTTATTAAAAAATTGTAACTTAACCACTATGGTTGTCGTAGGTTATTACCTAAAATATGAAAATATAGAGAAAAAAATAGAAAAGTTTAATTATAATTAAACGGTTAACAATAATTATTGTTAACCGTTTTATAACAAAAAAGTAGCAAGATACCGAAACGAAGCAAGAAATTAATGACTACCCTTATATTTTTCCCCCTTTTTGGTAGTATTTACATAACTACTAGGTAATATATAAGTAACTATAGAGTTACGGTAACTTGTCACGGTTTATTTGTTATACAGAGCGGTCCAAAAGTCACCCCCCCCCCTCTTAACTTTTAAACCAGTTGAGATATCGACTTCAAATTTGAAACTTTTAAATAAGACAACTTAAACTATCTTTTAGCATATATTTAATACTTTCAGCTCTTAAAATGTGGGCAAGAGGGCATGGGGGCGCATTTTTTCAAATGGAAAGGGGGTCGTGTAATACATCAATTTAAAGCTTATAAAATTTTCCATTTAACTCCATATTTTTAAATTAAAAAAAAAAATTGAGTTTCAAATGGGGTTGAAAATGGGTATTAATGTCAAAATTCCTCTAAAAAAACAAACAATTTTTTAAAAATGTATAATTTCATCATAAAAAAATGTTAATTATACTTTTAAACTAATTTTAGTTGACATAAATAAAAATTTATAAAAAAAAATCGAATGTTTTAGCACAAAAAATTGAAAAATCAAAACCTTAAAAAACATTTAAAAAAAAATTAAAAATGTTAGTTTAAATAGAGAATTTTATAAGCTTTAAAATAATGTATCACACGACTCCCCTTTCCATTTAAAAAAATGTCTCTCCATGCCCTCCTGCCCACATTTTAAGAGCTGAAAATATCAAATATATGCTAAAAGATAGATTAAGTTGTCTTATTTTAGAGTTCTAAATTTGAAGTCGATATCTCAACTCGTTCAAAAGTTAAAGGGGGGGGGTTACTTTTGGACCGCACTGTATAATAAAGTAAAGTAATGGCTAGGGAGCGGCTACGATAAATGCTATTTGAAACATTTCAAACGACCCTATTTTTCATAAAATATATTACTTAAATATTGGAATGTATAAAAACCAATATTGGTTTTTGTCAAAAAATTTATTCTGAGAACAGAACTGCATATCTAAATATTGCAAATGTAAAAAATCGTGACTAAAAAGCTGATCAAATAAAAAAATTGAAATTCTGATGGTATGTTTATTTATTGGGGAAGGGGGGTGTTGTAAGCATACCCGGTGCTAATTAAAAGGCTCGCGTTCATAGTGTTATCATTAAAATTTGTAGTAGTAATTGTAGCAGTAGCTAAACATCAAGTAGCGATAATAAATTAAGGGCGGCACGCAATTTATCTGGCACGTAGGGAACAATTAATAACTGTATATTTTTATGCACAATGCACAACTTAATTATTAAATTGCACAGAGGGCGTTCTAAGTGATATTTTAGTCTAAAACATATATTGTCATCAGTTTGGATGGTACTATTTAAATACTTACACAATTTCAAATTAGATCAGATGATAGCAACGATGTTAAAAATCTATAGATATGTTTATTTGAGTTTTCCATTTTTTCTAAACAATAGTTTGAACCTTGTTTAAAATCATAATACAAATATTCACAATAATTATAAATTTAGGAACTTTTTTTTGGCCAAAATATTTGATTTCGTACTTATTTGCACTGGTCGGCTTTTGGACTGTTTTATAGTGGTCGTGATTCAGAAAAATATAACGCGCACTTCAAATTAACACGTTTACGGTGTCTTTATTTAGAGAGTGACAACTGTATTGCCTATACGTAAATCGTGAAAAAGTTTCTATAGACTTTTTTACTTGTATACATGTACAGGGTGATCAGTAACTGCCATGCCAAAATTTAAGAGGTGATTCTACATCCAAAAATATGAAAAAAGTAAGGGTTGGTCCGAAAATCGGCCCTAAGGGAGCTACGGCCCTTCGAAGATGACATGTTGAATGGGGAACAAAAAAAGCATCAATAAAATTTAAAGCTGCAGTGTGATTCTTTACTTAAAACTGATAAAAAATTATTCTTCACCAAGACACCTAAAGTTAATATTAAAAGAGTAATAGCCTTTTATAAAGTCACGTTTTTGGGGGCACAAAATGTTACTTCCTCTTAATTGCATTTTTTTTTGAAAACGGTTGCTCCTACAGTGTTACACTCTATGACATTTTTTACTCAAGGAATCCATATTCTTTACAAAAAAACCAAGAAAGTCCACTTAAAAAAGTTTGGCCCAAAAATGTCTTAAGGCTAATACATTTTTCCGTTTAGGGACGCTGAGAACAGAACTGCATATCTAAAAAAATGTAAAAAATCGTGACTAAAAAGCTGATCAAGTAAAAAAATTGAAATTCTGATGGTATGTTTAGTTATTGGGGAAGGGGGTGTTGTAAGCATACCCGGTGCTAATTAAAAGGCTCGCGTTCATAGTGTTATCATTAAAATTTGTAGTAGTAATTGTAGCAGTAGCTAAACATCAAGTAGCGATAATAAATTAAGGGCGGCACGCAATTTATCTGGCACGTAGGGAACAATTATTAACTGTATATTTTTATGCACAATGCACAACTTAATTATTAAATTGCACAGAGGGTGTTTTAGGTGATATTTTGGTCTAAAACATATATTGTTATCAGTTTGGATGGTACTATTTAAATACTTATACAATTTCAAATTAGATCAGATTTTTCTAAACAATAGTTTGAACCTTGTTTAAAATCATAATACAAATATTCACAATAATTATAAATTTAGGAACTTTTTTTTGGCCAAAATATTTGATTTCGTACTTATGTGCACTGGTCGGCTTTTGGACTGTTTTATAGTCGTCGTGATTCATAAAAATATAACGCGCACTTCAAATTAACACGTTTACGGTGTCTTTATTTAAAGAGTGACAACTGTATTGCCTATACGTAAATCGTGAAAAATATCTGTAGACTTTTTTACTTGTATACATGTACAGGGTGATCAGTAACTGCCATGCCAAAAATATGAAAAAAGTAAAGGTTGGTCCGAAAATCGGCTCTAAGGGAGCTACGGCCCTTCGAAGATGACATGTTGAATGGGGAACAAAAAAAGCATCAATAAAATTTAAAGCTGCAGTGTGATTCTTTACTTAAAACTGATAAAAAATTATTCTTCACCAAGACACCTAAATTTAATATTAAAGGAGTAATAGCCTTTTAAAAAGTCACGTTTTTGGGGGCACAAAATGTTACTTCCTCTTAATTGCATTTTTTTTTGAAAACGGTTACTCCTACAGTGTTACACTCTATGACATTTTTTATGTACTTTTACTCAAGGAATCCATATTCTTTACAAAAAAACCAAAAAAGTCCACTTAAAAAAGTTTGGCGCAAAAATGTGTTAAGGCTAATACATTTTTCCGTTTAGGGACGCCTCTGGATAAATTCAAAAAAATAAATTAGCATAAACTTATTGCCCTCATTAATATTAGTATACATGCAATAGCTTGTAGCTCTAGTTTAAAGTTTACCAGAGTTATTACTAAAAAACCTTATTTTTATAACAATTTTAAAGGGCCGTAGCTTCCTTAGGGCATTTGCTGACCAACCTTTATAGAAACTTTTTTTGATATTTTTGGATGCAGTATCACCTCTTAAATTTTGGTGTGTGTTATTGATGACCCTGTATAATATACATTGTATATATTATTAGTAATGGGTCCTGAGGAAGCTATAGGTATACATTTAAAATGTCTCATTTTAGTTTCTATGTTTCTCAGATATTTTAAATATGTTTTGATATAAAATAATCCCTTAATATTTCGAAGTCTATTTAGAATCAAAACACAAACATTCACAAATAATTATAAATTTAAAAACTTATGTTTAGGCCAAAATATTTAATTTCGTACTCATGTGCACTGGTCGACTTTTGGACTGTTTTATTTATAGTCGTCGGGATTCAGAAAAATATAACGCGCACTTTAAATTAACACGTTTACGGTGTCTTAATTTAGAGAGCAACAACGGTATTGTCTAGACGTGGAATCGTGGCATGAATTCACTACAATAGAGAAAGGAATTTTCGCGTTACTGCTATTTATTGGAACTTCCAATTTGGAAGGACTAATTTTAGAGAGGAATTGAACAAAAATTCAATTAATTTACTGTTTTTCGACTATTTCAAATGCCTTTGAGTCCTCGAAAACTAATTAACCTTTAATTAAGAAATAAACCACTATAAAAATAAAAATAAATATGTATAACTATACTGCACCTTGTAATTAGAATATTGTTTTTCCAAACTTTTTGTGATAATAAAGCACACTGGTCTGGAAACAACATTTAACTCATAAAACTCAAGTGTTTTTTTTTTTCATAATTAATTAATCTTTGGCATTTTTTAAGTTTTAAAAAATCTATCCATAAGTTTTCTAGAAAGCGATTTTTATTTGTTTTAACAAAAAAAATATGACGTATTTAAAAATTATTTTACATATTCAGATTTTTGCATCAAAGAGTGAGAAAAAAGTTTTTATGGACGTTTCTAAACTGCTTTTTAAGGGATCTAGCGTTATTTTAAATTGCATTTTCACAATATTTATCACTAGTGTATTGCAAAAAAACACATTTTTCTAATTTCTCATATGCACCCCTTCTATTTTGTTTCAGTTGCAAAACTATGCTTGAATACAAAATTTCAGGTTACTTGAATATTTTTTGACCCCCGCCCAACTGGTTTATATATAATGAGGTATTTGTATTGTTTAATTTCCTACATTGTTAGAGTTTTAAAGACAAAACAAGCAGTGAAGATATGTAATGCTACGCATTCCATAGCATTGGTAAATAGAATTTTCCCAAATAACACAACTTAAAAAAAATAACAATTTTTTTTTTCAAAAAAAATATTTTTTTTTTGAAAAACGAAAAAGTAAAAAAAAAAGATTTTCAAAAAAAGGATTTTTTTTGAAAGAAAAATTGTATTTTTTTTTGTGTTATTTGGAAAAATCCAATATACCATCCACTGTGGATAGTATATAATGAAATACGTAGCATTACATATCTTCACGTCTTGTTTTGTCTTTAAAATTGTAACAATGTAATAAATTATTAATACAAATAACTCATTATTATAACTGAGTTGGCCGGGGGTCAAAAAAAGTTCAAGTAACCTGGAATTTGATATGCTAGCATAGTTTTTTAATTGAAACAACATAGAAGGGATGCATATATGAAAAATTAGAAAAATGTGTTTTTTAAAGTGCCCTATTTATCATTTCATATCAAAAAACGGTTTAACTTATTGACATTAAATTTTTACTGTACTATAATTCCAATAAATGTAAACATTTAACCTTTTATTGAAATTAACTTTTCGATGAGGGGCGTAGAAAATGGATAGATAATTATATGTAAAACTGTAAGTCCACCCCTGGTTAAACATTTAATTTTTTATGTTATAAAATGAGAATGGTTATTGGTTGCATACTACAGTAAAAATTTTAAGTCAATAAGTTAAACCGTTCCTGACCTATGAAGTGAAATATTCTAAAAATGCCCCTTAAACGTGCTCTAGGGGAGGTCTTTAACGCAAACGTTCATAGAAACTTTTTTTCTCACTTTTTGACGTACATACATAATTCGTAAAATATTTTTTTTTAAATATGTCATATTTCTTTTGTTAAAACAAATGAAAATGTTTTTTCCAATAATGCATCGATAGATTTTTTTTAAATTTGGTCTTAAAAAAATGCCAAAGCTCTTAATAATTAAATTATAGAAAAGAAAACTTGGGTTGTTGGCTTGAGCTTAATTGTGTTTCCAGATCAGTGTGAAAGGTGTCTAAAACTGCTGTGTTATTGTTTGCATTTGTAAAAAGGGCAATATGAAATCAGTTTCTTTATAATGTCAATATACAGGGCTAATCTAAAATTGTTAAGACAAACGGAATTTCCACTTTATTGCTATTTATTGAAAACGACAATTTTAGAGAGAAATTAAATTCAATTATCTGACTGCTTTTTCAATATTTAAAGTGCCTTTGAGAGTCTTTAAAAACTAATTAACCTTTAATTAAGAAATAAGAAATATAAATACAAGTAAAATTAAATAAAACTGTATTTGACTGACTACTAAATTGTTTCTCTAGAACTTTTTATTATTATATAGAGCAATTTGAATCTACACTCTAGTTTTTGTATACAGCAAGTTCGCCGATTACAAATATGTTTCTTCTTCTATTTTCAAATTTTAAAATTTTAAATACAAGTTGGATCCAAAATTAGACTTTTTATGATAATAAAGGTTTCTTAAACTGCTGTCTTATCATTGTTTTCGTTTGTAAAAAGGTGCTAATTTTAAATATTAAATTAGTTATATTAAAATAAGTTTTTAACCTTCTAATTTTACCCCCATTTTTTTGCAGAACTCCCTATATAGAAAGCGCACAAATATTTTCATGAGGCAAACATTTTGTCAAGCAGTTTAATTAATTTTAACAAAGACCGATGTGATACGTCTCTTCCTAAATCATTGTCAGTCAATTAGTATCTGTCTATCTGTCTGTCACACGAGCACAATTCACAATTAATCTTACACGTATGCATGCAGATACAGCCATTGTGGCTAACAAATGACTCTCGAATTTGTCCACATTTACTTTTTATACATATTTCCTTATTTTACGTAAAAAAACATAATGTGGGATAAAACTCTTGGAATGGAGGGTCATCAAATATGATAATAATAATAATAATAATAATAATAATAATAATAATAATATTTATTTATTTATGTATCATACTATAATTAATTATTTAAGTTACGCTTGTCTCGGGTTAGGGGAAAGTTAAATAAAAAACAGTATTAGATCAGATGACTCAGAATTAGCTTTGTTAATTAATATTAAAGATTGATGGTAAGTGTTTGTATTATATAGTTTTTTACGTTTTTGTTTTGCTGTTTTTGTGTTTTATAGTTAGATATACTTACCAAATAATAAACAATACTTCTTATTACTATATAGTATGTTTATAATTTATAATATTAGAGTTTTTTGCTCTTTCTCTGATTTTCAATAATTCATGTACAACATTTGTGTTTTGTGTTTATTAGCTTTTAAATTATTATTTAACTTTTTGTTTTTTCCTTTTTTTTCTTAATGTTTCTTTGCTTTCTAAAATGTACCATTTATATTCTAGCTCTGAAGAAGGGTAAATATATGTCCGAAACCGGTAAGCTGATCTAATACTGTTTTTTTTTTTTTAACTTTCCCATAACCCGAGACAAGCGTAGCGTAACTTAAATAATTTTGGGAAAAGAACTATTTATAATAATTAATTATAATTACACAGGACCACATATTTTTTCTGTCTATTGACCAGGATCAGAAATAGTTTTCTAGATGTATTGTTGGTCACTGAACATGAACCTTCTTCCGTTTTGGCCCATCACGTCAGGATTTTTTTTAAATAGAAAAAACCTTTTTTTTTCTTTTGAAAATTTTATTTCGCTCATATTTTTCAAAATATTAATCTGAACGTATTACATGCCTGTATTTTTGGAATCAGCGCGTCGAGATCTATCGACATGATTTTTTTTAAGTATCCAGACTATGACCGAAATTTCACGATTTTGACCATATCAAGGATTTTTTTAATCATGTCGATAGATCTCGACGCTCTGATTCCAAAAATACAGTCATATAATACCTTCAGACTAGTATTTTTGAAGATATGAGTGAAATAAAATTTTCGAAAGGAAAAAATAATTGGTTTTCCGTATTTTAAAAAAATCCTGCTTGATGGTCCAAAATGGATGACGAATTCGTGTTCAGCAACCAAAAATACACCTAAAAAACCATTTTTGATCCTGGACAATCGACAAAAAAAAATGTTGGTCCTATGTTATGAATGTAATCGTCAAAAAATACCTTATAAAATCTAGTGATCTTCTGATTTCTTCCTATGATCCTGATTGACAATATTATCATATAGACTGATATTAAAATATGCTGATTTTAACTTACAAAGTGCACTGCGGTCGATTTTTTCCTTTGATTCAGCAAATTTAATTTGTGTCGTATCTATCGTGTCTGTCCCGTTTTTATACTATTCACAGGTCGTAGCGCTAGAATAGTATTATACGTAGTTTCGAATTTCCCAAAATCGCCAAAAAACGCCCTAGACAAAAAAAATGTTGAAAACAAATTAGTTGTATGAAAAAAACAAGCTGTGAAGATATGTAATGCTGCCCATTCCATTATATATTATTCACAGTAAACAGTATATTGCATTTCCCAAACATAAAAAAAATAATTCAAAAAAATAAGAATTTTTTTTTTTAGATATTTTTTGAAAAACGAAAAATTATTGAATTTTTAAAAAAAAAAACTTATTTTTTTTTTATTTTTCAATTTTTTTTATTAAATTTTCTTTTTGCGAAAAAAAAATCAAAAATTTTCTAAAAAAAAAATTTTCTAATTTTTTAATTTATTTTTTATTTTTTCTGTTTTCAGTAGGATTTATCGTAATAATAAAAGTATTTTTTCCTGAACGGACGGACAGACGGACGAACAGCCGGACATTTGAAAAAAAAAAAGTTGCTTTTTTCATGAAACAAATTTATATCCAGGAATTTTTTGTCTAGGACGATTTTTGCGCTGGCGCTGTGAATAATATAATAAGAAACCTTAAAAAAGTCCGAAGTCACGTTTTTTGTAGACAGGACAATTCAAGAACAAATAATCCGATTGAGTTAAAATTCCCTAAAGATCCCTATTGTTTTTAAAAGTAATCCTCCTAAAAACAAAAAAGTTATTGGGGTTAAAATTTTTTAAAAAATAAAAAATATCACTTTCAAAAAAAAATAAATACATTTTTCGTTTTATTGCAAAATTAAAATAAAAAAAAGGTGAAAAAGTTTTTTTTTTAATTTTTATTTTGGAAAAAAAATTATTGAAAAAATTTTTTTCAATTTTTTTTTGTTTTTCAAAAAAAAAAAAGAGAGTTTTTAGTATTTCGGAAAATGCAATATACCATTTACTCCGAATAGTATATAATGGAATGCGTAGCGGCTTGTTTTTTTATTACACGGAGAGCCAGAGTGGCACAGCCGTTTTAGCAGCAAGATGAAAGGGTAACGGCGTTAGACTACAAGTCTCAAGGAGCTGGATCTTATTTCCCTGAAGTGTACACATCCTATTTGGAGCAAGGAACTAGGGGAGAAGTGATTAAAGTTGAAAATAGATAATTTTTTAAAAATATTTTCAGCTAAATACAAAATAAATAGTTTATAAAAGAACTCCCGAAAAAATAAATTTAACATTAAACTCGGTGAAGGTAAATTTAGCCTGTTTTAATTTTTTTTAATTATTATAATTATTTTTAATCTTTTTAAAAGAGACATCAACACAATTCTTAACAAACGTCCATTTATAGGTAAAAACTATTAAAGACTGTCTATATTTCTTTCCGTTTCATTTATTTAATTCATATATTATTTACATTACATATACATGGAACGCTCTAAGCAAGTTTTTGTTAAGAAAATTTAAGAAAATATATTTTGAAAAACATCTTAAGATATAAATATTCAGCAACCTTGAATTTTAGGGATTTATTCACTGAAAACAGTAACCTGAAAAGGTAATTTTATTATTTTATTATTATTATTATTACGAAAAAATATGAGTGAAGGTTTAAAACCTATAATACTCATTTGACCTAATTTTACAATACGAAATTATCATATCTGATTGGCAATAATAAATTATTCTTTCATCTCTCTTTCCTTTTGACCACAGAGTGAGAAGTGTAAATTATGAGTATCTTGAAATACAACGAGCATCCTATGGAATTATATAATTATTTTAGTTAAAAATAATAATTCTGGGGCAGGTAAGCTTATTTATAGTAATATTTTTATAAAATATTTACAAATAAATATTTTCCAGTTAAATTCAAGATTGCTAAAATCTTTTACTTCCACAAACAGCCCGATAACCTGTATTTGCTACCACCGTGAAATAAACTGTGTAACCGATTTTCTTTGTCTACATTTAAAACCCACTACCCCGAGAGAACCAAACCAGGGCTCCCAATATTTTTCGATTTGGTTTAGTACAGAGTTCCAATGTAACTGAAACACAATAATAAGGACAGAAATTTTTAATTTTAAACAAAATTATAAAAATATTAATTTATTATTATATCAATAAATAAATAAATTAAATTAAACACAATAAATTTAAAATTATGTAAATATATAAAACTAAACCACTAAAATAAAAAAAAAACATAAAAATTTTAAGCTTTATTTTCTTATACTTTTCCCAATAATTTTCCCCATTTTTAACTTATTTATTCTTTTTTTACCATTTTAATTTTTTGTTTTTATTTTTTTTAAACTCTTTTTATCTGATTGGTAAATTCCTAAAAAAAACTAAAACTTGGTTGTTAAGTGCCTTAAAAACTAAAACCTAAGATTCAAGATTCAAGATTTATTGATGTATATACAAATTATTTGTTTACACAGTTCAGATAAAAATAAATAAATAAATAAATTTACAATACAGTTAAAACGCGTTTTGCATTTACAACATATTATAAGCAGTATGGTCAATATCAGCATCTAGATATTGAGTAACACTGTAAAATGCCTGCCGCAGAAGATATTGTTTTGTTTTTGCTTTAAATTGCAATAATGGGATAGCTTGTACACGCGGAGGTATTTTATTACAGAATTTTACCCCATAGTAATTACACCCATTTCTGCTAGACCCCAATCTAGGAAATTTGACCTAAAGTTTATGGCCCTTGTGTTGTAATTGTGTTCGTTATGATTAGTTATTAAGGCATTCTTGTTTTGGTGCACGTATAACAGACAGACCAATATGTAAAATACGACTCGGTAAATTCACCTTAATTTTTAAAAATTAACAATCATATTTAAAATTTAAGAATTTCACTAACAGTCTAAGATCTGGTATCCATTTTTATTTCGTTATTTTCTTCCAGCTATACTTTACATTAGTCTTAAAATACATTTAAATTAATCTATTTGCAAATCGCCAGGTCCTGGATCGGGTTCCTTAGGATGCTAGAAGCCTCGAAAAGCTGGTGAAATGGGGTTCCCGAAAATATATTTTTAACTTACTAAGTCAAACACATTTAATGTGTAATTTACATTTATTATAATAAATATAATTATATTTATATTAGTCTATTTTCACAGTTTCACACAATTCGTCGTATCAGAACAACAAGCTTTTAACTCACATTGTGACGTTGCAGTAATTGTCAGTATATTTTGTATGATAAATTTAAAATGCTGTAACTTATAAATTTAAGATTTTGTACATAAATGAAAATAATGCAATCCATATCTATAAAAAGTTTTTACTCTTCAAGATAAAGCATTTTAAATTTATCATACAAAATGTACTGACAATCTTACATTGTCAGTTGAAACATTGTTGTTCTGATACGATGAATTATTCAGAAGGCCAAGGGGTTTAAATAAGCCTATTTTTTGTGGAGCAGCGGTTACTAACCAAGTAAGGGGAATATTTATTTATTTATTTATTAATATGTATTATTTTCTTTTTTGAACTCATTAATTAAACAGAGAAAGAGATATATACAGGTTAATCGGTGTTACCACAAAAAATTGACTAAAGTTTACATATGTCAACACTAAAAGGAGTTTTCATTTAGTCAAAAGGTCATTTCATAAATTCTCATTACTTTATAAAATTAAGTATCAGATATGTCAAAGGCACTTTTTAAATACTGTTCCTCTTGGCCCAGAATTATTGTGTATAACTATGAGAATAGCTTAATCTGAATGTAATAAATGTAGTGTAATGTATATACGGAAAGTTAAAAACAGATTTTTTGTTAACTCATTACCAGAGCTTTTAAAGCTTCTAGCACCCAAAGCTTAACAATTTAAAAATAGCTTAATTTGAATGTATATGTATTATACAGGGTGATCAATAACTGTCATGCCAAAATTTAAGAGGTGATTCTGCATCCAAAAATATAAAAAAAGTTCCTATAAAGGCAGGTGAGCCCTAATGGAGCTAAGGCTTAAAATTGTAAGGTTTTTAAATAATAACTCTGGTACCCTTTAAGCTAGAGCGACGAGCTTTTGCATGTATACTAGTATTAATAAGGGAAATAAGTTTGTTAATTTAATTTTTTGAATTTATCCAGAGGCGTCCCTAGACGGAAAAAATGTATTAGGCTTAACATGTTTTTGTCCCAAACTTTTTTATGTGCAGTTATTTTTCGATTTAGAGGAAGTGACATTTTGTGCCACCAAAAACGTTACTTTTTAAAAGGCTGTTACTCCTTTAATATTAAATTTAGGTGTTTTGATGAAGAATACATTTTTGCTCTAAAATAAAGAATCACCCTTCGTTATTAAAAGTTTGTTGATGCTTTTTTTTTGTTCCCCATTCAATATGTCAACCTCGATGGGCCGTAGCTCCCTTAGGGCTCATTTCAGGACCAACCTTTGTAGAAACTTTTTTTCATATTTTTGAATGTAGAATCACCTCTTAAATTTTGGCATGGCAGTTACGGATCACCCTGTATATATAATACAGCCGGGAGAAAATAATGAAATAAATAATAAATAAATAAATAGTCACCAGCTCTTTGACTACAAACCAAATTAGTTTTAATCTTTAGAGAAGAAAATATTTATTAACAAACGTCAATTTGTAGATGAAAACTATTCAAAACTGCGTTATTATTGGCAAACTCCTTAAAATGTGAAACTTGATTAGTAAATGTCTTAAAAATTGACTTGTAGGTTTTAAACAGATTTAACTTATAAATTATAAGTTTTAAGTGGGGTTTCATAATATGAAATAATGAAATTAGTTTTCGACTTAGGATATTAGTGCACGAAAATGAAAGTTTTACCATGACGCGCTACATTTTCCAGCCCAAATTTACTTCACAGTAAAAAAAGTACTGTCAAATGGAAAAAAAGCGTTCGAGATTCATATCTTTAAAAAGCGATATTGTTGTAATGTGTACATTAATAAACCCAAATTAATAATAAGGTCAAGTTAGCCCCCCCCCCCCCCCACGGTTTTTTTCATATAATTAACCAATGGTTAGTGCGCAAGCTTTTTTTTTGTTTGTGCAAGGTTGTGCAAGTTGTGTGCAAACTACCTATGTATTTTTCGACCCTAAGTTTTAACTGGGGGGGGCTAACTTGACCGACCCAAATTTGTCCTTATTAGTTAAATAATAATAGTATTAAAACGTAGATAAAAATATTTTTGACGTTTTTTGAAAATTAAAACTTTTTCTGCAATTGGTTAATTTCTTAAAACCTAAAATATTAGTGGAGAATTCTTATAAAATAAAACTGGGTAAATTCATCTTTAGAATATATTTATTAATAAGTTTTAATCTTTTATACAAGAATACTAGTTAAGTTAGGAATACTTAAAATAAGTAAATATTACTACTTAATAATATTATAGTATCTAGTAATAATAGTAATAGTAATTAAAAGTAAGTAAAAGTCCAAACCATACTCGTAGTACCTAGTAGTAGAGGAAATGCGCCTAATTTCGGATGGTTTCCAAATTTCGGACAGTAGTGTATTTAAGATACTGTCTGCAAAGGTAAACAGAAACCTACTTTTATATGAAGTTAAAAGTCAAACTAAATCCGTCCTGTAATATGATAACGGTAGAGCTTCTCCCCTTTAAATGGCAGCACAAATCGTTTATATTGCAAATGGCAGTTTTGTGCTCAGTTGCATTATTATGCTTGTTTATTTTATAAATAATCGTTATAAAAGTTCGTGATTCTGTCTTGGGTAAGTTATGATGTTAGTTAAGTTGATCCACTATTCATAATTAAGCAATTTGAAAACGTAAACATTCTACAAATTTCTAATCTAAAAAGCAGAAAGTTGCCTAATTTCGGATAGACCATTTTTGTGCATTTGATTCCCAATTTCGGATATCCGCAAGGTAATTATTATTCAGGATAACCAACCATTAATTATTATTTTTATAATGATACAACAAACTAAGATAAACAATTTTGAAAAAACGAAAATTACCTAAGATACTAAGATATTCGAAATTGGGAATCTAAAATTATAGTTCCTATAGTATTTCGTAGAAAATCGCTTAATGATTAAATTACGTCTTAGATGTGAAGGAATAACAAGAAACATAAGCAATGGGATCCAGATCTACTCTTGAAAAAATTTTTTCGGATATATCCGAAATTAGGAGCCCTTTTTCAAATGCACAAAAATGCGCTGATTTTTTTTAACCGTGTTTTTTTGGAAAAAATAAACTGTAATAAAATTGCTTTTATAATAAATCATGGTTCGCTATAATAAGTTGTATCTGGTTATATAAAAAAAATATCAAAAAGTAATACCGAGTATTAAATATTGAATACATTGTAAATGGTATCCGAAATTAGGCGACTTTCCTCTACTTAACTATCCAAAAATTGATTAAAACGTTAAAAGATTTCATTCTCTCCACAAGATTTAGTCTTAAAACCTTTTTATAGCCGTCAACTACTATCCGACGAAATTTTTATTAAGGAAAACCATAAAAGCAAATCGGTTATTGGATATGTTACATTTAAAATTAGTCTCCCCTATACTATTTGGGACTACGTTATTGGAACAGGAAGCTGCAGTGTAAAGGGATCAACTTAACGTACTTATACGAACCATATATTGTTTTTGTCTTTAAATTTACGAACCTTTATAGTTTTGATAGTAAACTTTGATTTTAGGACGTGTTGTATACGGGTTTACGATAAGCTATAATGATAAAATACCTATCCTATTACCAAACCGCGTATCATTTTATATTGAACGTTTTAGTTTAAACAAACTTTATCTGTTTTACAATAAAGATAGTCTCGATGGGATAATATCCTGTTGGGGTTTGAGTATACCTATACTAGAAACCATTTGATCTAAATTTCAATTTTATTTTTAAATGTTTTTGATTAAAACGGAAACCACTAAAAACAAACATTTTATTAAACTGAAATTTTAATAATTTGTAAAAAGTTAGGGGAAATTGGGGGAATTGTGCGCTCCTAAGCAAAACTTGATTGGCACCTTATGAATGTTAGAGAAATTTTATAAAGGGCAAAAGAAGCCTTACTTAATCGAATATAGCAACAAGTATCATTAAAATTTATGTAGCTTTTAGCAAAACCACAAAATTACTGCTGCCAACAAAATAAGACTTTCCTCTATAGGTTTATTACAATCAAATACGAAAAAATTTAAAAAAAAATCAAGTAAAAATATATATATATATATATGTATATAAAAAAACATCTTCAAAAAAAGTTTTTTTTTTTTTTCGTAAAACAAAAAATAAATTAAAAAACAATTTTTACCCCATTTTACCCCCCTACTTCAATCCGATTTTTATCAAAAACAATCCCAGCCTAAAACTTGGGATAATCAACCTATGGTCCAAATTTGAAGTCTTTAACCCGAAGCGTTCTTGAGTTATCGTGATCACAAATTTCCCAGACACACAAACCGACAGACCGACCGACCGACAGACAAGTTTTTTTTTGACGGAAATCATATTTTTTGGATATAAAATGTCCAAAAACGTAAAAAACAGCAATAAAAATTTATCGAAATTTTTTTACTCAGGCAAGACTTTTCTTGGGAAAAGTAAAATGTTTAAAGTACAAAAGATGAAAACAGAAAGTAATGCATAACTATTTATTAAACAAAAGCTTTTTATACAGGTTTTCAAAATTTAAATTTTTAAAAGCAAGGTTTTGGAATTTTTTAAAGGACGTTTCCAAAAGCTAGTTTATAGTTTTTGAAAAGGAGAGTATCGTATTTTGGGCTAAATCACCTGCAACGATAAGAGTTTACATGCTTATAGATACATAAAAAATAAATAATTTCAGCCCTTTTTACTTTAATTAATTATTTTAATTACGAATTTTGGCATATGCCATGCACGATTTAGCAACATTTCAATTTACGGTTTCATGTGTCAAGTGTCATGAAAGTACCTAAGTATAGGTTTTGTTAACAGGCTATTAAAAATTGTTTTTCTGTTTTCTGTGTTAAAAATAATCCTCTTAAATTTAAAAAGCTATTAAAAAATGCAAGAATCTTATGCAGTTAACGTTTTATTTGTTAAATATGAAAAAAATCATTGCTTTTTCTTTACTGGATATTGTTTCGATCTTTGGTCGATAAATAAAATTAGAGAATATATTTCAAAGACGTAAGTAGGTAGGTAGTAGTATATTTTTGCTTAAAAAGAAGTGCCTGTGTAATCATTTTGTCATATTTACTTTTTAAACAAAGATAAATAAAAATAACTTTACACATTAATGTGTCAATTGAATACCAAGCAAAAACATGTATTTTTCCTGTCAGGCTAAGGGCTAAGTTTCAACCCATTCTTCTTTTAATTCACGAATATATTACCTCAAAACTAAAATTATTTTCCCAAAACATTTAATAGCTGCAGAATAATATGTATATATCGAGGTTATAATCAAAAGCACAAAATGATTAAGGGTGGATTTATTACAAAAAACACAAAACTATACAAAACATTGAAAGAATTTAAATTGTCAACATTAGGATAAAGAGTTTTAATTAATACATTGCTGTCAGGTTTACGATAACACAAAAATGAAAAATATTTTTTTATGTAATATTCTTTTCTTCAAATAAACTTTGTAAACATTTTTCTATAATTTTTTTTATAATTTTGCACTCTAAACAAAAACATATTTTTCTCATTTTGCCCAAAACTCGCCTTTAAAACGATATCCTTCTTTCTATAAATATTTTCTTTTTTTACTTTTTAGTTATACGTAACATGTATTTACTAGAAAGGTTTTAATTTTAAAAACTTGTATTTTATTTAATTTTATTAGCATTTAATTGAATAAGGTAGAACGCGCATCACTGCCCCATCATTACCTTAAAAATAAATTACTTTACATAACAAAACCAGTTAATTAGAATTAACAAAATTGCATGGATTAATGCAAATGATTATATCCTTCAAGAATATATTTATTTTAGAATAATCGGTTAAGAATTATGAACTTACCGTCCTATTTCGTACACGTCAACATATTAAAAACAAAGATCAATTCACACATATTCAAATATTGTGAATAACTTTCATATGTCAGTCACCATTTTTGGCGCTAGCGAATTGTTAGATACGCCCCTCAAGCATGGATGCCAGAGATGTCTTAGAATACCGCGTGAATTTTCGGTCGAGCGTACGGTTACCCACTGCGCACGGTTACCCTACTTTCCCCTACTCAAAGCAACCATAATTTGGTGTCAAAATTTATTCAGATTCAGCAGCCCAAAATATATTTTCAGCGGCAGCCGTTGAGCGGCTCAAAGAGCACACTATCGAGTGCAGATTTTGAGAAACGTTTTTTTAATTTTATAGAAACTTGATGGTTGTGTTAAAAGTGTTTGGATTTTGACAAAATTCACTTTCTAGTTATTTTTGGGTATGGGAAATCGATTTAGCTAGGGTCTCATTTTTAAAAAAAATTAAGAAAAGCCCAGAAAAACTTTACCAGGTTGGCACACCCATGGGTGTGCCAACTGGGTACCCAGTTCAATATTTTTGGGTATAAACGATTAATTAACCTAGTTTGACTTGGGGAAAATTCGGAAAATCTCGAAAAACTTAATAATATAGCTTGAAGGGGAGTTAATTTTAATTTACGGCCATAAGGATTTTGACAAAATCCAACCCTTTAGTATATGTGGGTAAAGTAAAATGATAAGGAAAAAACCGGAAAATTAAAAAACCTGTCAAAATTATACTTATTTCAAATTTCACCAGGAAAGTGCACCACCATTTTCGAGTATAGGGTGAATCGATATAGCCAAGGTCCTTACTTTAAAAAAATTATGAAAAATTAAGGAAGTTGGGAAAAAAAGAAAACTTTTTTCAAAAAAAATATTAAAAAAATTAAAAATATTTTCTTTATCAAAAAAGTAAAAAAAAATAAATATTTTGAGATAGTTTTTTTTTTCATTTTTTTAAAGTTTAACCCCCCATACCTTTTTTGGTTTTGGGGGCATTACTTTCAAAACAAATGGGGATCTTCTCCTCATAGAAATCGATTTTTCATGAAAATTTTGAGTCGATTGGATTATTCGTTTATGAGATATCGTGTCTACAAAAAACGTGACATCGTACGGACGAACGGACATTTGGGCAGACGGACGGACATTCGGACAGACGGATGGACATTCGGACAGACGGACGGACATTTGGACAGACGGACGGAAATTCGGACAGATGGACGGATGGACATTTTGAAAGTTTCTTATTTTTTCATGAAACACATTTGTATCCAAGAATTTTTTGGCGATTTTGGGAAATAGTATAAGAAGCGAATTTCCCAAATATTACATTTCCAGTTAAAATTTTGTTTAAAATTTAGACAATAATAATTGCATCCCAAAAACAAAGAAAACTTTTCTGTTGGCGCACTTGTAACTTGTTGGGTCTATATTCGATGGTATTAAATTTATTTTGATAGCTTTAACAATAATGCGAGAAATCGAGTGATTTATCTTGTATTTTAAATCCCTTTTGCATGTGGCGCTCCCTAAATGTTTTACCTTTCTGCTGTGTGCATTTTAACATTATGGAAAGGTGTAAATTGTTTTTAAAACAACCATTATTCGAAGGCAAGCAGACATTATTCTGTCAAGCTCGAAATTCTCCCAGGGATATATGTTTAGAATAACATATTTCTGTGTTCTTTAAACTGGAAAAATATAAGACAACATATTTTTCACCTAAAGCATATAAAACACAAGATTGGAATAGGTCAAATTTTAAGAAAACTCCGCAAAAAAATGTTGAAAAATAAGGAAAATTATGATTGCAGTTAAGAATACAGATTAATTCACTTTTCCCTATCATGACAGATTAAAACTTATGTGGAACTCTTTCATTTATAATTGTTATTGAATATTTTGAATTTAAAATTGTCATATTTCATACGCGTGCGAAAGATATCATATCTAGGAAAAGCAAAGCTAAGTTTTTTTTCAAAATATTTACCATTTTATTACACGTTTTGCGTTCCCATTTTGAAAATTTTCAAATTTTTGGAAAGCCTTGTATTTGTACAATTTTTTTTTTGCGTATTTTTGAGTTTTATGACGTTTTATGTTCATATAAATCAATTTCAAGCAAAAAAAAAATTGTCGCTTGGTCGATCGGTAGATCGGTCTGTCCGGGAAATCTTGTGGATAACTTAAGAACGCTTTAAGCTAAAGACTTAAAATTTGGCATACAGGTATGTTACCAAAAGTTCTTGCTCGAAATTTTTTTGGGTTGCGGCAAGGGAAAAAATACATTTTTTTTAGAAAAAATTTGAAAATTTCTATATAGGGGTTTTTCAGGGTACTGAAATTTAATCTGAATTAAATTTTTCTAACTCCACCCCTGTGGGGGTGAGTGGGTAAATATTTTTAAATATTTTCAATATTTTCTTCAAAATTGTTATTTGTTTATTTTTTGGGGTCGACGAATATAAATCTGATAATAAAATTTTTCTAATTTCGCCCCTAAAGGGGTGGAGGGCAGTTGTTGTGAAAACTGGTATATTGGGGGTTTTGTGGTTGCTGAAAGTGAATCTGATTATAACAAAATTCTAAATCCACCCCATGAGGGGCGGGGGGTAGTTTTTGTGAAATTTGTTGTATTGGGATTTTTGAGGTTGCTGAAAGTGAATCTGATTATAAAAAAAATCTAACTCCACCCCCAAGGGGCGGGGATAGTACTCGTGAAAATTGGTATATTGGGGTTTTTCAGGTTGCTGAAAGTGAATCTGATAATAAAAAAAAATCTTACTCCACCACATAAGGGGCGGGGGGTAGTTTTCGTGAAAATTGGTATATTTTTAAGGTTGCTAAAAGTGAATCTGATATTAAAAAATCCATTTCACGGGCGGAGGTGAAAAATGGGAAAGCTGTTTTACTGGGCAGTGTATTTTTATTATATTAGGTAATATGTATCGGGATTAGTATAGGGGAAAGTAGGGTAACCGTGCGCAGTGGGTAACAGTGCGCTCAACCGATAATTCATATTACACTGTATTCTAAGACATCTTTGGCATCCATGCTTGAGGGGCTTGTCTAACAATTCGCTAGCGCCAAGAAAAGCGACTGACACATGAGAGTTGTTTACAATATTTGAATATTTCTGAATCTATGTTCGTTGTTATTATTTTGCACGTGTACGAGATAGGATGGTAAGTTCATAATTCTTAACCGATTATTCTTAAATACATATATACTTGAAGAATATGATAATTTGCATTTGACATTTTTGCGTTCCCATTTTGAAAATTTTCAAATTTTCGGAAAGACTTGTATTTGTACAAAATTTTTTTTTTTGTGTATTTTTGAGTTTTATGACGTTTTATGTCCATATAAACCAATTTTAAGCAAAAAAAAATTGTCGCTTGGTTGATCGGTCGATCGGTCTGTCCGGGAAATCTTATGGATAACTTAAGAACGCTTTAAGCTAGAGACTTAAAATTTGGCATACAGGTATGTTACCAAAAGTTCTTGCTCGAAATTTTTTTGGGTTTGGGCAAGTGCCCCCTTGGGATAAAATACATTTTTTTTTAGAAAAATTTGAAAATTGCTATATAGGGGTTTTTCAGGGTACTGAAATTTAATCTGATAATAACATTTTTCCCCTTTTTAAAGGGGTGGAGGGTAGTTGTGGTAAAAACTGGTATATTGGGGGTTTTGTGGTTGCTGAAAGTAAATCTGATTATAACAAAATTCTAAATCCACCCCATGAGGGGCGGGGGGTAGTTTTCGGGAAATTTGTTGTATTGGGATTTTTGAGGTTGCTGAAAGTGAATCTGATTATAAAAAAATTCTAACTCCACCCCCAAAGGGGCGGGGATAGTACTCGTGAAAATTGGTATATTGGGGTTTTTCAGGGGTGGGGGGGTAGTTTTCGTGAAAATTTGTATATTTTTAAGGTTGCTAAAAGTGAATCTGATATTAAAAAAATCCATTTCACGGGCGAAGGTGAAAAATGGGAAAGCTGTTTTACTGGGCAGTGTATTTTTATTATATTAGGTAATATGTTTCGGGATTAGTCTAGGGGAAAGTAGGGTAACCGTGTGCAGTGGCTAACCGTGCGCTCAACCGATAATGCATATTACACTGTATTCTAAGACATCTTTGGCATTTATTTATTTATTAACGGATATCCTTTTTTACAAACATTTAAGTACAATAGAATAAAACATGTTATATGGAAACTAGAATATTTAACTGGACACTTATAATTAATATAATAATTTTTAACGTATAATTAATATAATACTCTTTTAATGTTATTTTTGAATTTATTTAAACTTAAATAAAAAATATCACAGTCATTGATTGCGTTTATTAAATTGGTCATTCTACATAAAGGAGAGTGCATTCCATAGTTTGTTCGGTGAAATGGAACAAAAAATAAATTATTAAACCTTAAGTTTGCTAATGGAACACAGATAGAAAATTGTGAAAGAATTGGTGGACATTTTATTATGAAGTGAAAAACTTTGTAAATAAACATAATATCGTAGTATGAACGACGTTTCTCCAATAAAGGTAAGGTAAAATAAGTTAACAACTCGTTAATGTTGCTATTTGCATAGTCAATGTTATTTTTGAAACACAGTAATCTAATAAATTTTTTTGAATATTTTCTAAACGTAATATATGGGTTGTATAACTTGGCGACCAAATCAATGACCCGTATTCTAGGCCTGACCGAACAAAACTAGTGTATAAAACAATTAGACATCGTGTATCAGTAAACGTAGTAGTATATCGTTTAATAAACCCTAAATTTTTATTTGCCTTAGTAACTATCTTGTCAATATGATCAGTAAAATTTAATTTGGTATCAAGGTGAACACCTAAATCTTTAAAAACTTCAACTCTATCGATTGGGACATTATCTATACAATATACACCGTAAGTGGGCATTAATTTCCTAGTGAAGGTCATTGATTTACATTTTGAAATGTTTAAACATAACCCATTTGACTTACACCAGTTATTAAACAGAGTAAGATCGTTTTGAAGATGAATCTTATCAGCAAGACATTTAATAACCTTGAAAAGTTTGCAATCATCGGCAAATAAAAGGAATAAGACAGTTAAGATTTTTTTGACATCATTTATAAACAACAAGAACAGTATTGGACCCAAATGGGTACCCTGGCCAACACCTGAGAGAACATCGAACACGTCTGAGATAAAGCCATTTAAATATACAAACTGTTTACGTCCATTTAACATAGAGCTTAAACATGATAAGAGTGGACCATTAATATGGTAAAATTTTTCTAGTTTCAATAGAAGCAACGGTACTGGTACTCTATCAAAGGCCTTCTGCAAGTCGGTGAAAATACATTCAACAACGTGTCCCTCCTCTAGGGATGTTGTTATTAAATTAGTAAATAAAAATAAGTTGGTTTCAGTAGACTTACCCGATATGAATCCATGTTGTTCGTCAATAATTGTATGTTTGACATGCTGCATTACTTGATTTGAAACAATAAAATCGAACATTTTAGCAAAATTCGAATTAATACATATTGGGCGGTAATTACTGATATTCGACTTACTGTTTGATTTGTAAATCCATGCCATCCATGCTTGAGGGGCTTGTCTAACAATTCGCTAGCGCCAAGAAAAATGACTGACACATGAGAGTTGTTTACAATATTTGAATATGTCTGAATCGATATTCGTTATTATTATTTTGCACGTGAACGAAATAGGATGGTAAGTTCATAATTCTTGACCGATTATTCTTAAATAGATATATAATATGATAATTTGCATTTATCCATGCAGTTAAATTTAATTAAATAGTTTATGTCATGTGAAGTGATTTATTTTTAAGTTCATGATGGAGTAATGATGCGCGCGCCCCTCATTCAATTAAAAGGTAGTGAGTTAAATAAAAAACAAGTTTTTAGGTTAATACCCTTCTATTAATTACATATTAGGTATAACTAAAAAGTAGAAAACATGATATTTATTAAAAATTTCAAAGACTTTTTTTAAAAGAAGGGTGCGCACCATTCCCCCACTTTTCCCTATTATATAACGTGTATGTAAATTACTTTTTTCGCATGAGCGAATTTTTAGTGGAAACATCGCGAATATAAGAAATATACATTTGGACAAATAATGTACACTATTTTTCCTACGTCCCCCAAAAAAATAAAATTATGTAAAATAAATAATATTTTATATAACTAAAGATAAAAATGTATTATTCAAAATTATTAGTTTGATTAAAATTAACTATTCAAAAAATACCAGTAAATATTTACCTACTTCACAGAAAAATGAGTTTTGCTAAAGTTCTGAAGTTGGAAGTGTCAACCTTAATTAATTAATTCAAGTTCACCTTGGCATCTTGCAGATTTCTTTGTTTTCTTAAATAAGACTTTAACTCTCAAAATATGACAGTTAAAAATAGTAAGATTTTGTTTATTCAAATGGTTGTTATCTCATCAAAATTAAAACGATTTATACTATTTCTTAGTTATTTGTTTTCGACAAAAAAAGTTTAAAATAATATTCCTTTTTAAATAGTAATAAATAACATTTATGTATTTTTTGTATAAAGGTAAGCGCTTTTAGTATTTTAACCCTACAAGGGTAACATGATTTTTTGTAACACAAAAGGTCACATCGGTATGACAGACCGAATTTTTCCGAGATTTCCCAATCACTTTTTCATTCCCAAAAATACTAAAGGGTTAAATTTCGTCGAAATCCCTATAGCCGATAATCAAAAATAACTTCCTTTTATAAAAGCTTATAAGTTATATTATTAAGATTTTGGAGTTTTTCCAAATTTTCCAAAAGTCAAACTAGGTAAATTAATCGTTTGAACCCAAAAATATTAAACTGGGTGTGCTAACCTGGTAAACTTCGACCTAGACCCATTTTTACCCGAACCGTAAAACCTTGCAACTTTTCCCAGGTAATGTGGTTTATTGCTAATAACATTTTTGTAAAAAAAATGGGTAAAAGTAGTTAAGGTAAATGACTGATTCCAGTGTCAAGTTAATCACGTCAAAGTATATAATTTCTAGCTTAACGATAAACGAGAAAAAAAAATAAGGAAAAGTTGCATCCAAAAATTGCAACTTTGCCCACAATACAAATAAATTACTGTGAGGCATTTTAACGATGCTTAGTACATCCTTGCCCACTGTATACGCTTTAAAAAAAGTTTTTCACTGTATAGGGATGCAATAAAAAAAATAAAAAGTGGGGAACATATTTTTTTATTAAAAAACTTTAAAAATACAAAATATCATTGTATGACAAGTGTAACATTACATTATAGCTTAAAACTAATAAAAAATAAAATGCTTCTTTCTTAAACACAATTTGAACATAAAAAAGCAAGTTTCTTCCTTTTATTTTATTTTTCTTTTGCAAAGGCCGCCCCTTAACATAAGCTAAAATTTCATATCATTATTTTGGTAGCAATAGTCGAAATTTCAATAAAATATTGCAATAAATAATCACAGCTTTCAGTGTTAAGAACCGCCAAAGTATGACCGATATTTGCTTACCTGATTTTAAAGCACAACACAACAGTAGGGCAGCTGTTGAAGTACTGAGTCGTCTCGACACCTCTAGAAAGCGAACTGCTAAAATCAAACCTTTCTGCTATATTGCCAAAAATAATCATATCCCCTTGCAGGTGGGCAAATTTGTACGCTCTGGGCAAAGTTACAAGGTTTTACGGTATTCTATTTTTTTTTGGGTTTTCCGAATTTTCCCAAACAGGAGACCTAGCTAAATCAATTTTCTATTCCCAAAAATAGTGAATTTTGTCAAAATCCTTGCAGTTGTTTTCGACATAAATGAACAAATATAAATATAGACTTATGCACAAATAGTTACATAAAGGGTAACATCGGTGTGTGAGACCGAAAATTATCAGCAAAAATTGCAAAATGGCACTTCTATAGTGTATAATAAAGTGAGTGAAAGGTACATAGCACGACCGTTATTTAGAATTAACAACGTTATTCCAATAATTACGAAATCGTCGGTCTGTGAGACCCGTGTTACCATTCTAGGAAAAGTAAAACAACAAATTTAAAGCGACTATTCGCTATAATTATAGTTTTTGTTTGCGTTAAAATACAAATTTGAACTAAACAAGCCAAAAAAAAAACTTTTATCTGTACGGTTAGGATAAATAAAAGGGAAATTATGCAATATGCCAGAAGGGATGGCTTTATACTTTTATGACATAAAATTCAGTAGCATGTCCGGTCCAGTTTTTCCCACTTCCTGTCAGAAACAGGCGAATGAAAGGACAGGACTACCATGAAATTATATCGGCCGAAAACTAACCAATCTCTTTTCCGTTGATAGACCTAAATCCGATTTTCCGGGCTATAACACCATAAAAAATAATTCTCCCTATTTTACTTTTATAATTTAGTCGTAAAACCCGTTCTTCTTTTAAGATTTTTTTTTTCAATGTTTAGAGTTATTTCTGTTCTTAATTTTTGTATAATTTTTTAATTTTCAGATTTAGTTTTTCATTTTTGTTTTTGAGTAACGGGGTTTTCTGACTCTTACAGCATTGATTCATGGGGGATACTTCATGTACATACTAACTTTCAAGTTTTTAGCTATTCTAAAAGAGGTTTTATTCATTTTTTCCCAACAATTATTGGGGAGAGTCAGAGGTTTACTTAAAGTAAATTATTGTTTAAACAGTAATCTTTCAGTAGCTATTTTTACCTCCAGACTATTTCCTTTTGATTTAGTTCTTTACATTATTATTATTATTATTATTATTATTATAATTAATATAAGAGTAAGGCTATTTAAAACCTATAAAACTCAAATTACAATAGTTGATCGAGTACATTAAAAATATAACTAATCTAATCTCTATCCAAAATCCAAAACTTAAAACTAAAATTTAATACTTAACACTAATGTGCACATTTTTAATTTAATAAGAAATTGTCCAGTCTGTTTTTAAAACAATTTATACTAGTAGAATTTACTATGTCTTCAGTTAGGGAATTCCAAGTATTGAACACTCGATTAGGAAGAAATGATTTTCTGCAGGAAGTACGATACTGCTCGTGTGACAGCTTTAGGCTGTGACCTCTGAGATGGACATTGTGATTTAGTTGTACGAGTTCAGTAAGATCCACAGAAAATTTATTATGTAGGATTCGGTAGGTGGTTACTAAGCATCCTCTTTCCAATCTATCAATTTGAGAAGGTAGATTAAACAGGCGCAGTCTGTCTTCATAGGATGGGCGTTGAAATCCATATGGCAGACGAGTGGCCATACGTTGCACTGCCTCAATCTGGTTTATGTCGCGAATAAGCACCGGGGCCCATACAGAAGAACCAAATTCCAATTTTGGTCTGACGTATGTTTTATAGAGACAGGCAGCTGTTGGTATAGATGGCTTGGAAAAAACTTTCTTAAATAAAAACAATTTTCTTTTTGCATCACTACAGATTTTCTCTATATGTAATGACCATGACAGATCTTTTGTAATAATTACTCCAAGGTCACAATGACTTTCGACACTATTCAGAAGAGTTCCATTTAAGTGATGAGGGTTTGTTTTGCCTATATGCAATATAACACACTTAGAAGCATTTAAAGGGATGAGCCATTCGTTACACCAGTCCAAAATTGCGTTTAAGTCATTTTGTAATTGTCGCTGTGATGTCAAGGGATTGGCATAAATCTTGGAGTCATCTGCGTACATTGAACTGATACAGGAAAGTAATCGGGGGAGGTCTGCGGTGAATATTAGAAACAGGATCGGACCTAATACTGACCCTTGAGGAACCCCACTTGCAACCATAAAAAATAGTATCCTTAGAAATAGATTTAAAGAATTACCATAAAAATATTAGCAGTGTAAGTGATAAGTGGATTTTTTCTGTTCTGCTGCTGTAACAAAATATTTATTAATACTATTATTCCATCAATCTATTTTCTAATCATCGTACAGAGTGATATTGGTAGACTGACAGTTTCGGGCTGCTGGCCCTCTTCAGTACCAAGAGTCAACTCTGCACGCTGATTAAGAAAACGTTTTTAGACTTTACTCGCAAAAGGAATATAGCCATTAGATTGATGTAGACTTGTGCGCCATCTATTTCTAGATGTAGACAACTACTCATACCTCTCCTAATCTGGAGACTTTGAATGGTAGCAAGTTGAAGACTTGTGTGTCTCAAGCACATAGTACCACTAACGGGTGGTTAGACGTAAAATTAGTAATTTAAATTGCTAATTTTACGTCTAACCACCCGTTAGTGGTACTATGTGCTTGAGACACACAAGTCTTCAACTTGCTACCATTCAAAGTCTCCAGATTAGGAGAGGTATGAGTAGTTGTCTACATCTAGAAATAGATGGCGCACAAGTCTACATCAATCTAATGGCTATATTCCTTTTGCGAGTAAAGTTTAAAAACGTTTTCTTAATCAGCGTGCAGAGTTGACTCTTGGTACTGAAGAGGGCCAGCAGCCCGAAACTGTCAGTCTACAAATATCACTCTGTACGATGATTAGAAAATAGATTGATGGAATAATAAATTAATATTTTTATAATTTTGTTTAAAATTAAAAATTTCTGTCCTTACTTATTTATTAATACTACTTGGCACGGTACTCTTGAATGATCAATAGGTTGAACTAACGTGGCAAAAAAATCTGACCATGGAATGGAATGGAATGGAATGGTAGTAGAAGGTTCACTTGTTATAGAATCACCGACAGCCAAATCCCAAAAACTTGTTTTTGGAAAATAATGTTAAATAACCATCTGCAGAGTTCATGGTCAATACAAACTTAAAGTGTACATTATGTTGCATGATTTTGGCAGTAATTCTCGTGCTGATTCCGAATATGTTTTAAGTTACTCTCTATCTTTTTCCGTTTTTGAGAGAAAAGCGTATAAAAATCACAAAAATTATTTTTTCGCATGTTTTAATGTAGCCTAGACATTTTGCTATAAGACAATAAAATAAATTTCTTAGCCTAAATTATTGTCCGATTCTCGTTCTGTATTATTATAAAGGAACATCTCGTCTAACATTTTTGTGAAAATTTTTAAAATTTTATTATAAACGTGTTTAAATTAAAAAATTAATTATTTTGTTAGATAGTGTTCATAATATATCTTTCACTTTGAAAAGTAATTGTCAGATGTGTACATAGACGTTCCTAAAGTTATTTTCTATATTTTGCCCAGACAAAAACATTTATTATTATAGACTTCACAGTGTGAAGTATTGAACGATGGTTTTTAAATTAAATTAAAAACTCATCAACAATTTACCTGAGATCAAAAGTTTTTTACAATATACACGTTTTTTTATCAAATTCTGAACTACCTTAAATTAAAGGAATTAGATTTATATGCTTATGAATTTTATGAATTTTTACATCTTCGTTAACAAAATCTGGCATTAAAGGTATGGTTCTCTTGTAAACATGTTTTTCACAATCATTTAGGAAATGACGACAAGAAACACAAATTGATACTGGGAACCTCCAATTGTTAACATCATAGTGTTCATTAATATGTATTTTCATAAGGTCTTCCAATTTTTTAGTTATCCTAAAATGGACTTCTTTACATTTTTTAAATGAAATTTTCACGCCGCAGGCAGCACAACCTTTTTTTCTATTATTTTCGTGGTCGCTCATTATCTAAGATAAATTTAAAAGTTATCAGTATAGAAGCAATTATTTATTTTATATAACCGTAATATAAATTCTTTTTGGCAAAATATCACTCTTAAATCAAATGTATAATTATTAAGTTCAAAATACTTACATATATGTAAATAATACTGAAGGTAAAAAATAAAAGCCTTCATCAAAATTCAACATTTATTGTTATAACATTATTTCTGATAAATAAGTCAATTTATAACAAGCTAGTAATAGGTAGGTTAATATTATTACTAACATTCTCAAGTATTCGGTAAAAATTATTAACGCGCCTCTGTGTTGGACAAATCCATCAAATCTGAAACATCTGTAATGACACTGATTAACAAAAAAAAGTATTTTAATAAAAACGCGATTTCAAGGGTGTTTAAATATGTATTTAGATTTACCAAAAGAAAAAAAATCCAAGATATTCCTTTGGAACTATACAGAACGAGAATCGGACTACAATTTAAGCCAAGAAAGTTATTTTATCGTCTTATAACAAAATGTCTAGGCTACATTAAAACATGCGAAAAAATATTTTTTGTGATTTTTATAATCTTTTTTTTCTCAAAAATGGAAAAAGATAGAGAGTAACTTAAAACATATTCGGAATCAGCACGAGAAATACTACCAAAATCAAGCAACATAATGTACACTTTAAGTTTGTATTGACCATGAACTCTGCAGACGGTTATTTAACATTATTTTCCAAAAACAAGTTTTTGGGATTTGGCTGTCGAATGTTCCATAACAAGTGAACTTTCTACTACCATGTTCCATGGTCAGATTTTTTTTGCCACGTTAGTTCAATCCATTGATCATTCAAGAGTACCGTGTTGGATAGAAATATTCATTTATCAGGGGTAAGCAAAAATAAGAATTAAAAAAATAAGGATTAAAAAAAAAAAAAAAAAAAAAAAAACAAATTATTTTTTTTTTTTTAAGTAAATATACAATTGAATTATATATCGCAATTTAGTCCACGTCAAACTTTAGGCTTCCAAAGAAGCCTAAGAGTTTTGGGGGCTACTTGGGATATATCTGCAGGTCTTGGGTATACCTGTTTTAGATATTGTAGCCTTTTGCGAGGAATGGCTTCGCAGAAGCACATAATGTGTTCGGCCGTTTCTGGTGCTTCTGAGCATAGACGGCAAATGTCGATTTCAGATTTTCCCATTTTTTAAAGATTTTGATAGTAATGTCAATCTGTCTTAAGAATTCAAGTATACTTGACAATTTTAATTGTGCCATATATTTCATTCTTTTTTATATCGTCCATAAAATGCGTCACGCAGATTGACCAGGGTTCATACACTTCATACCCCATTTCTCGCGTTATTAAGGGCTGTAGAGATAGAGATAATACTCCCCCTATCGGGGGGTAGCCAAAATATAAAATCTCTACAGCCTTTATAACGCGAGAAACGTGGTGTGAGGTGTGTGAATTTTGATCGATTTGCGTGACGTATTTTATGGACGACCCCTTATTTTGTTACAAAATATATACATTATATCATGAATTTAAAAATTTTGTTACCATAAAACATGTTTTATAACTTTTTAAAACAATTTTTTCTGTCAAATTTCAAGACATAAATAAACCTTCATCTAAAATAACCGCTGTGCGGTTACATAATCTTTTAAGTGATTTTTTTTAAACGCCTATTTTATATTTGTATTTATATTATCCATATTTCGTATATTTCCGTATCTGTTTATTTACAATTCATATGTTCATTGCGCCCCGCCCTCACAAAGAGATAATAGATTTTATCTATTTGCGTTTCATAACTACGTTTTTTATAGTTTTGGTTTGCGTCTTACAATAAGCTTAATTGTAAAACAATTGAATTATATATCACCAACCGGACTTTCATGTAGAGGCTTATTTTATATAGTGATTCCTGTGGAACATAAAAAAATATTGTAAAAATTTTTTTTTTCTATTTTTTTATTAACAAAAATTGTTGTTTTTTTCTATTTTTTTTTTATTTACAAAAATTGTTTTTTTCATGTTCCAGGTAAATCACTATGTAAAAACAGCATTGACTTGACCTGTCTGGTTAGTGAAATAGAGTTTAAAGTGTCTAACTGCCAGTAAAAAAAACAAACATAGCATTAATTTTTATTGACATGCATCTGAATTTTCCAAGCCTTTTGCCGTTAAAAATTATTCTCCACCAATAAATATATAGATTATTGCGGCCGAAGTTTTAAAGTCGAAGTAATCCATTGAGAACCGTCGAATTTTAAATTATTTGGGCCCTCGACCAGTTCCAAATAAATTAACAAGCGTAGGTTTTTTAATTAACTATTGGGCTACCTTTTTTGCCAAAAACACTTTTTTCTCAAAAAATTTAAAATAGGTTAAAATGGCATTCAAAGTTTGGCATAAAATTCAACAAAATCACGATTTTTAAATTTCAATATTTTTTTATAGGGCTGACTTTAGAGTTCAATTTTTTTTTTGTAAAAAGTTCTATATAAGTACTATGAACTGTAAAAGTTTTAAATCAAAATATGTATTTATTAATTTTTTACAGCACTTTAAAAATATTACTTTTTCGAAAATACCCTGTTTTGAGCTTCTATTACTCAGCTTTGACCAATTTTAAAAATCTGAAATTTTTACACATGAAAACTCTATATGTTAACATTGCAGAAAAAAAAATCAAGAATGTGTTTTGCCTTAAAATGAAAATATAATTAAAACAAAATTGACTTAAATCCAAAGATTTTATTACTTTAATTTGCGTATAATTAATGGTACGTAAAAATATCCTAAAATACAATATTTTATAAAAATACTTAAAAATATATACTTTTTCTGCATTTTCTATTTTTTTTCTAATCATTTTTAAAAATCTGAATTTTTAACACATGAAAGCTCTATATGTAAGCGAACCAATCTAAAAATTTCCAGAAAACTGACGAAGTCCAGTCTACAAAGAACGATAGATAATCAAATTTTAAATGCAGAGGATATGTTTAAATACTGTAAAGAAAATATAACTGGCGTTACATTTATATAAGTAGATTCCAAAGAAATACAAGACCATAATGATTTTCTTAAACCAAGATTTGAAAACTGTATTATGATACCTAGGCAATATCACCGATTTGTACCTATTTCGGAAGAAATTATTAGATGCTACAACACTTCCCAATCTACAGAATTTAAGGAAGCATTAATAATAAAAGTAAAAAAGATTATCAAGAAAACTAAGTATTGTAGAAAAAAACTCATTAAAAAGAAGAAACTGGATACAAAAAAGAATCTTCAGTACAAGAAAAACCAAACAATAAAGACAAAAGTACAGGCAAAGAAAAAATCGCAAAAAAATAGAAAATGCTGATAAGTATATATTTTTCATTTTTTATATAAAATAAGTATTTTATACAGTATTTACTACTGTATTTTAGGGTATTTTTACGTAACATTAATTAAACGCACAAAGGTTACTAACAAATTCAAATAATAAAATATTACGATTTAAGTCATTTTGTTTTAATTATATTTTCATTTTAAGGCAAAACACATTCTTCATTTTTTTTTTCTGGAATGTTAACATATAGAGCTTTCGTGTGTAAAAATTTCAGATTTTTAAAATTGGTCAAGACTGAGTAATAGAGGCTCAAAATAGGGTATTTTCGAAAAAGTAATATTTTCAAAGTGCTGTAAAAAATTTATAAATAAATATTTTGGTTTAAAACTTTTACAGTTCATAGTAATTATATAGAACTTTTTACAAAAAAAAAATTGAACCCTTAAGTCAGCCCTATAAAAAAATATTAAAATTTAAAAATCGTGATTTTGTTGAATTTTATATCAAACTTTGGATACCATTTTAACCTATTTTAAATTTTTTGGGAAAAAAGTGTATTCAGCAAGAAAGGTAGCCCAATAATTGATTAAAAAACCTACATTTGTTCCATATCGCTATCTAAGTTAACAACCAAGATATATCAAGTTTCCCAACATCCAAAAATCAGAAAAATTCAAATTTTGGAGGGTTGCCACCCCCAAACGAAGCAATATAAAAATAAAACAAAAATGGTTTTAGAGTACACATATATAGGGTTAACAACAGGCAAAAAATTATTGAATTTAAAAATAGTCGAGCGCCCTATGCTGGACGAATTTCAATGGACCACGCCAACTGAGGGCCACTTGCACCAATGATGGTTTAACTTTAAACTTGGATTAAATTGACGGCTGACCAATCAGAACGCAGCATTTTTAACTTAAACTCTGTTTAGCTGAGATAATCCCAGACAAAAAGTTGGTGCAAGTCACCCTGAGAGAACGTGTTGAGTAAATTTGAGTTTAACTATTATCTGGCCCTAGTTGTAAAAAGTTTTTAGTTTTTTTTTTCAACATTGTGTAATTTTTTATTTACATTTTTATAAAAAGTGGGACAATGGTAGGGTGAAATCCATCACTAACTAATTGGTCTAAATAAAGCTTTCTTTGTCATTAAAGTTTTTTTTGTGAGTTTGTTTTGTAGCAAATCCAAGTACTTTTAGTAAGTCCTAACACCCTCACCCCCTCCCAAACCATTTAAGAAATAATTTTTAAGTTTAAAATAATATATACCCTTTTAATAACAAATAAACGTTTTTTTACTAGTTTTTTAACTTTTTTTCTTTATTTAAAAACGAAACAGTTTTTTTAAAACTAGGATAAATGATCGGTTTCACTCTCGAAGTTGCTAGGGTCAAATATACGTGAAATAAAAGAGGTGATCCGTTTCAGCCCCCTAGTACGGAGTGAAAAAATAAAAATAAAATAAAAATATATAAAAAAAACTACTGTAGTTATTTTGACAGTGTTGACAGTTATAAATGCTTGAAACTTCAAGCTTTAACATATATTTTTTTGGATTTTTATGTTTGTAAGAAAACCGAAAAAAAAATGATTTCACCCCCGTTGACGGTAATAATAACAATAAGAATAATAAAATTAATTGTATAAAAAAATACAGAAACATCTACATATTTTACTGACACTATTAATAATAAACTCAGCTGAAAAAAAAAATGAAAATAACATTGTGTAATTTTATTTTACCTTTCATGTGGTTTTTAAATTTTTCTTTATTGTAAATAATAAAAAAATACGAACAAAACAAAAATTGAACCCCCTTTTACCCCCCTCCCTTAACCGATTTTTCTGAAATACGAACTTGTCTAAGATAATATAAAAATACATCTGCATACCAAATTATAAGTCGCTAACTCAAAGAGTTCTTTATTTTTCGTGGATACAGACAGACAGAAAGAGAGCCAGACAGACAGAGAGTCAGACAGACAGAGAGTCAGACAGACAGAGAGTCAGACAGACATACTGACAGACTGATAGACGGACCGACCGACCGACAGACATTTTGTTATGCCTATTTTGATTTTTCTGGACGTTTAAGGAAAAAATAACATGATTTAAGCAAAAAACACATTTTTGAATTTTTGATTTGTTTTTTTTTTTATCACAGTACTCTCTTTTATGAGAAAGTAAAACACACTAACTAATACTTAAAAAGAAAACTCTAATAAAACTGTGCAAGCTTTTATTTTGCGGTTGTTTTTAAAAAGGGTTTTTGATTGGTTTTTAAATTGTGCGTTTTTCGTCTAATTTAAATTCTGATTACTTTCCGTTTTCACTAAAACAAAGTAGCAAAAAAGCAAAAGGTTACAACATAAAAAGTAATATTGATCTGGCCGTGTATTTCGTATTGGGTAATGTTAAGGGTTAATGCGGAAACGGCCTTGCCTCTACCGTATTTTGTTAAAGAGCAAAAAGACATTTCGGTCGGAATATTGGCATTGAAGATACCTTAAGGGAACACTATTATTCTGACGCGATTAATAATAGTTATTTATAATAATATTTAATAATAAGGCCAAAAAGTTAAATTTTTCGATTGAGTAGGTTTTTAGAAGCCGAAGGCCGGCCGGCCCGAGGGTAATAAACCTACGAAATCGAAATTTAACTTTTTGCCCGTGTATTATACAATATTTTTTATTCGATTGTTACTAATTATAATAAATTATTAAAATATACTTAATTTTAAATTGCAAAAAGTATTTCTTTTATGTGTCTTATTACTAGTTATCCATGACACATTAATATCCAATTAAATCGCTAAAAAAACAGTTGAATCGTTTTCTTTGCGTGCGGTTTCATTTTCAAATTAAAAGAGCTTGGTGATTAAGTTCTGTTAAAATGTGTCTATTATGAAAATAGTAATACTTCTGAACCATTCTATGAATATTCTAAATATTGAAATTGATTTTACAATTGAAATTTTGTGTTTTTAATTTATTTTAGTTGGTGAATTAATTAGTTAACGTATATTTTGAGGTTATGTTATAGAAGAAATTTTTATTTTGTATGAAATGATTATAATAACTATATATGGTCAAAAATAACAGTTAGTTTAAGACCAAAAGTGACCTAAAGGTCATATTTCTTTATAAATATTACAGTAAAGGTAAAGCATCTTCTTGTAAAAAGCTTAAAAATAACAAGTTTTAGTTAGCGGGCGAAAAAAACTTTTTGGCCCTAGAGCCACAAACTTCAACTTATCTCCCGTAAAACATGAACAAAAAGTGTCTCTTTTAGAATCAATCGAATAAAAAATATTTTTTATTAGACTTGTCTTGTTGCGGGTCTCGTACCTCATTTTACAAACCCGACACCTTCGTTAAAGCCCTTCTTTCTGACTCCGACACACAAATTAATATTTTCTCCAAATGTATTATAATCCTCACATTAACAAATGAGTAGGAATATAATTTTTACTTTCTCATAAAAGAAAGTATTGTGATGGAAAAAAAATCAATTTTTGTTTGCTTATATCACCTTATTTTTTCTTGAAACGTCGAAAAAATTATTTTTATTACAATTTTAAAGGGTCGTAACTCTCTTAGGGTTCGTTTCTGGACCTATGTTCCTATGCTGGTTTATATGTTTTGTGATGTAGAATCATCCCCTTTATTTTCCTCGAAAAGTCTGCACAGTATATAAATTAAAATTAGTTAATATATTATGAACCCAGAATGCATGGCAATAAAATCTTTGGACATGCTGGAAGATTAACAATTTTAAAGATCATGGTAATTAATTTTTACCGAGATTTTTATTTTATATTTTCCATAAAAATATTGGAGAGCCCTTTGCACAAGCATACAGTGCGGTCCAAAAGTCACCCCCCCCTCTTAACTTTTGAACGAGTTGAGATATCGATTTCAAATTTAGAACTCTTAAATAAGATAACTTAAACTATCTTTAAGCATATATTTGATACTTTTCTCTTAAAATGTGAGCAGGGGGGCATGGGGGGAAATTTTTTTAAATGGAAAGGGGGTTCGTGTGATACATCATTTTAAAGACTTTAAAATTCTCTATATATATTTTTAAAATTTTTAAACATGTTTTTTAAGGTTTTGATTTTTCAGTTTTTTGTGCTAAAAAAATAATTTTTTAAGTTTTTTTTTGTTAATTTTTATTTATGTCAACTAAAATTAGTTTAAAAGTATAATTTACTTTTTTTTATTATGAAATTAGGCATTTTTAAAAAATTGTTTAAATTTCTTAGAGAAATTTTGACAAAAATACACATTTTCAACCCTATTTTAAACCCAAAAAAAAAAATTTTAAAAAAATAAAAAATATACAGTTAAATGGAGAATTTTATAAGCTTTAAAATGATGTATCACACGACCCACCTTTTCATTTAAAAAAACATCGCCCCATGCCCCCTGCCCACATTTTAAGAGCTAAAAGTATCAAATATATGCTTAAAGATAGATTAAGTTGTCTTATTTAAGAGTTCTAAATTTTAAGTCTATATCTAAACTAGTTCAAAAGTTAAGAGGGGGGGTGACTTTTGGACCGCTCTGTATGTATGCTTATGTGGGGCTACCTACTGTTCTTTTGTATTTAAATAACATTCAATCGTTAAAATATGTTTTATTTTTTCCCACTACATATTATGCTAAAACCTTCACAACAAAACTTTATATTTATGTAAAGGTTAAGCTTATAGGCTCAACCTTCGTTATTTACTCAGAACGGGTCTAACTTAAGTTTTGAGGAACTACCCGAAATTAAAATTCTATTCGGTATTTTACTAACAACGTTAGTAGTATTTTAACTAGTTAGAACTTTCATAGGGATTTTGGTTTTAACTACTAATAACCGGTAATTACGGATTTCAAGTTTTTACGGTAACATTAGTAAACTCCATTCAACGAGAGAATACGACTCTGACGCTACAGCGTATAGACTAAATAACACTCTGTAAGGTAACTGAAACTTATTTCTTAACTATTAATAACTGATTTTTGTGTATACATTTTCTATATATAGAAAATTATTATATATAATAATCGCTTTTTGTCTAAAAAATAATTTTTTGGGACTGGAGTAATGATATAGGGGATATAAATTTAATAACGAATAACTTAACAAATTTTATTAAAAGTGCACTGGGAGAAATTTGCCCGATTATGGATATTAAAACTAATGAACGTTACAATAGTAATAACTGGATAACTACCGAAGTTTTGCAAATAATAAAAAAATTTAATATATATTTCTTGCAAAGTATAGATGAAATTGTTGTAAATATACCTAAATTCAATGACTTTGAACATACGATAAGCAATATAGATATTAGGAAAGAATTTAAAAAGTTCAAACCCATTACAATGAGTCAGTTACGTAAATCTGTATATTCACTTAAGAACTCGATTGATATAGAAGATAAGGTCCCAGTCTCAGTAATTAAAGATGCATTTGAAGTAATTGGTAACCATTTTATTGAAGTTGTTAACTGTTCATTGGAATATGGATTTTTTTCTGATAAACTAAAATCATCTATAGTAATCCCAGTAGCAAAAGTGTCTAACACCGTTTTGCGTGAAGAACATAGACCTATAAATGTGGTATCGATCTATGAAAAAAATTTAGAAGATGTAGTGAAGGAACAGTTGATTGAATATTGTAATATTAACGAGATTTTTACTGAACACCAATCGGGATTCAGAAAAGGTCATTCTTGTGAAACCGTGGTTGTTAAAATATGTGATGAATGGGTAAAATGTTTGGACAAGAAGTGATATATAGTTGCACTATTTCTGGATTTTAAACGAGCCTTTGAAACCATTAATAGAGATCTTCTAATATTGAAATTGAAAATACAAAGTATGGTGTTCCACAAGGGACCAAATTGGCTTCCATATTATTTTTGATGTATATTAATGACATGGTGAAAAAAGTTTGTAAATGTAAAATTGTCATGTTTGCGGATGACACAATGTTATATATAGTGGGTGAAAATTTAGAGGAAATGTATGAAGTAATTAACAACAATTCATGAATGGCTCTGTGATAACTCTGTGTATGAATATAAAAAAATCAAAATATATGGTAATAGGCAAGTCTAGTCAAATTAATAATTTTAGTGATATAAACATTGTAATTATTGGGAATATTTTAGAAAAAGTAGATGAAATTAAATATTTGGGCGTGATAATAGATCAGGGGTTAAATTTCATGAGTCATTTTAAGTACATCATTAATAATTAATAAAAAAAAATTAATAAAATGTATAAAAAAGTTTATTTTCTTAGACGTATTGGAAATTAAATTAGTATTAATACTAATATTATTTTAATGGGAGATTTAGCTCAGCGGTCAATGACATCGATATAGCCTGACACTGATCTAATGATCGTGAGTTCAAACCTCACTGGCGCCGATTGCCTTTTTCAGTTAATTAATAATTGAAATTTGGCGAAGGCGTACTCCCTAGATATATTGGTTCGAAAGTCAATTAAAGCCGGTGGTTTCCTCTACTACTAGCCCACACAAGTCCTGGACTTAGGGGATGCTTAATTAAGTAGAATAGTACGAGGTTAAAAACAAAAAAAAAAAAAAATTACATTATATAAAGCTTTAATTGCACCTCACATTGAATATTGCTAATCAATTCTTTATAGCTTAAATCAAAATGAATATAGTAAATTACAATTAGTACAAAATAAAGTTATGAGAATTATACTAAATTGTAATAGGTATACACCAATACAAACCATGTTAAACATATTATGTTTTATGTCTGTCAAGCAAAAAATTACGTACAAAGCTCTGGTATTTGTCTTTAAAATTAAAAATTATTTAACACCTAAATACTTAAATAACAAAATAAAATTTAATTGTAATGTACATGAATATCCTACAAGACAAAATAATGACATTTACAAAGTATCATCAAATAAATACAGTAAAACACTTTTTATAATGGTTTGGTTAGTTTTAATGGCTTACCGGCAAGTATTGAGTATTGTGATAATTTTAATAGGTATAAAAACTATCTTAGAACACATATATTAGAAAACTTTTAATGTACCTGAATGTATTCTTGTTTTTATTTATTTTTTAAGTTGACAAATTGTACAGTGGATTGTACTAGCTAGTCTAAATAAATATATTATTATTATTATTATTATTATTAACGAAAAACGATTTTCTCTTAAATCCTGTCATATATTTTTGAGACAGCGAGTTTTTTGGATAGAAACTAACATCTAGACGTAATAAGTTATCTCATTTGTTTCGTCACAATGTATAAAATTCGTTTTGTTTCGGTTAAAATTGGACATGATGCTGAATGGGATATTTTGCCGGGTGAGTCCATTATTGTAAATGTCACTAAACTGTTCTAGGTAAAAATATGCGCTAAAAGTTTTAGCATTCCAGCCTACAGATAGCACTAATTATCAACCTAATATGGTAAACTGCATAATATAAAATTAAATTTAGGTTAAAATAAATAAGATAAATATAAATAGTTTTTATTGCTTATGTTGGCTACTCTGAATACTTTGTCTTTCTTACGTTGGCTAAACTGTTAGAAAGAGATAGCACTGTAGAACTAATTTTGACCGTCTGTATTGCAGTATCAGTTTTTTTGTTCGAAATTGTCGCCCCCTAGCGGCAAAATAACATAATGCGTTTTGTACGACTACACTTGTGGACAAAAAGCGTTTTGATGTGAACCTTATACTTTGCGCCTGAATAACACAGAGGCATAATGCTGTTTAAAACGTTTCGTTTATATAGGACTGTAGAGCACAAAAAAATATTTTCAAATTCGTTTCAAACTCAATTTTGGACAAAATGCGATTTGAAAAGTTACTCCTCAATTGTGTATTAAGCCCTTAAGGGGGGTGACTTTTGGACCTCTCTGTATATTATATACCCTATATGGTATCAAATTAAAAGTATTAAAGATTGTTTCTTGTTTTATGTTCTTATGCAAGCTTCTGGAAAAGGCCTTTATGCTAAAGAAATGATTATTTTACTGGTATCTAAGTATTTCGATTTATTATGCTAATATTTAAATTCTTTTGTCTGAGCATCATATATGATGTTCAGAGCATTTTTGGCAAATTAACTGAGCATCATATATGATACTCATGGCGCTTAACGTGTTAAATCGATTACTGCAAGAATTCAACGTAATTTTTTTTGGAAAAATTTTTCAAACCTAAGCTTTCTCGGGGACATCTGTGCCTCTGTTACCGTGCAATTTTTTTTGTGTTAAAATAAAATTATCAAGCAAACTTTAGATATATTTATAAGTTACGTCAAAACTGACATCCTAAAATAATCCTATAAATTTTATTTATTTTTTTAGCATAAAGTATTATTCTTCACCAAAATGGATCGAATCAATTTGGTTACACAAGTCAACGATGAGGTTATGGCTCTTCCAGCAACCAACTCCATTGAAACTCAGCCAAGACTCACTTATAGATTTAACTCCCTGTATCTTCAAATTCGACAGGAATTGGATACCATTCAAAAAAGGCTTAAGAAAAATAAAAGAGAAAAAATGAGAGTACATATCATTGATCATTTTGTGGAGCAAGATAAGGAGCTGCGTGAGGTGGAGCTGGCATTCACAAGTACCCAACCATAACGGTAAATTTCTTTAAAAAATATATTTGATCCAAGAAAATGCACCAACAAGAATATATTTTCAAATATTTATGAATTTAAAGTATTTAGTTACAGTGTATAACCACGTACAAATATTAAATAATTAATTTTGCATATTTTTTTAAATAGGAACTGAACTAAAAAAGTGTGACAACTGAAATTTTAATAAATCAATCAATATTAAACCAAAAAAAACCTTTTTTTATATCATATTTTATTAGATTTTAATACAGAGGCATTAGATATGTCTCATTTTCCGAAGAAAAGTGGACTAACTCTTATGCACTCTTCTTAAGAGTTATTAAACTTTTCTTCTAGATGTGAGATATGTAGTTACCTCCAGAACTGTTGGTATAATATTACTAGTCGATGGTTTAATTCCATACCATGTCTACGACAGCCATAGGGCAGACGGCACTTTAAGGGTTAAGCAATAGACATTTCTTAAAGTGCCATTAGCAAAAAACTTTGTTTGGGAAAATTTAAGGGACACAATTCATGTGCAATGACAAAATGCTCTACTTCTTTTTAAAAAAGTATTTTTTTTTAGTAGTCTGATTTTTAGGGGCAACCTTCCGGTGCCCAGGCCCGTACCTTGGAGTAAGGCACAAAAGAGACTGCCTCATGAGCTCAGGCCTTTTTTTATCTAACTTAGGGGCAGAAATAAGGGTATAAAGTTAAATGAGTTAACTTTTTTTTTTTTGGTTAAAATCTGACTACTGAAAGGCTAAGGGGCGTAAGCTTCAATTGTGATCTTGCCCCACCTAAAAAAATCACAGTACGGCCCTGTTGTTTTATTCTCTGTATGTCGTACTAAAAAGGACATTAATAGTGCAAAAAAAAATGCTTCCCTGACTGAAATTCCAGTTAATAATTTTGATAGTTAAAAATTCTTTTTTATTTGGTAGCCCCTTAATGTATAAAAAGGGGTTTCAGGCTGGCAGTGTTTACTTTCACACATCGGCGCTGGAGACCGTTTAAATTAAATGGACGAGGTAGGTTTCCGCCGGCTATTGGTTCAATTCGCTGAAACGAAAAACCTTACAATTCTGTCAAGGTTTTTAAAATAACCAACAAAAATAACTTTATTTTATTTTATTTACTTATTAAAATTATACAATAGAAAGAAAAATGTATAGAACTCGTTTAAAACCAGTTTTAGAGAGGGTTCCTGAAATTTAGTTTAAAATTGTTGCTATTTTTAACCGACTTCCAAAAAGGAGGAGGTTATCAATTCGACTTGTGACTTTGTTTTTTTTTATGATTGTTTCCGCATAACTTTGGAACGAATGAACGGAATTTTATGACACTTTTTGCAACTTAAAGAGGGCATTCATTAGGTGGTCCTGTTTCAATTTGACGCTCAGATAATGCCGGGTAAGCCGGACAATTAAGATAAATCTAATTATTTTAACGCAATTTCACTTAAAAACGGCTTAATTTGGTTCTACTACCACCCAAATTTTTAGAGAAATATCGGATAAGTCGGATAAGTCGGATAACTTGATTAAGGGGTTACTTAAATATTATGGCACACTGAAGATCTTTTAAATGCCGCTAAACTTGATTCACTGGACCTGTAATATTAAAATACCAAGAGAAAATGATAAATGTTGTGATTTTACCAAAAGGCGTTGTTTGGTTATTACTTATCGCTTAAACAAGATTTTCTTTAGTATTTCGTTTAAAATAAGGTTGGTTGGACTCTTGGGCGCTGAAATAAAAATATTACTTTTATTTTTTAGAAATTTATTTTTAAGATAATGACGTCACAACGCACTAACAGTGCATTGTGACGTCAACAGCTTGCCGAGATGGAAGGACAACTATAATTTAGCTTAGATCACGTTACAAATCTAGAAGTTCTGTGTCTCTAAAAAATAAAAAATAAAAACTTTTCGCAATAAAAATGAACCGACTTCTTTGTATCTAAAAAGTAAAAAATAAGAAATACCTAAGTCAGTGTCAATCAAGCAAACAATAATAAAATAATAAAAAAATAATTGTTAGTAAATAATTTAGGGAATGGTGAAATTGGCACCGACTTAAGTATTTTTTATTTTTTACTTTTTAGAGACATAGAAGTCGGTTCATTTTTTTTACGAAAAGTTTTTATTTGTTAAAAGTTTTTATTTTTTAGTTTTTGAGACACAGAACTTGTAGATTCTCACATCTTCAGTTGTTTACTTGTTTTTACAATAAATAGTATATTCTTTTACTAAGAGGAAAAGTGAAGCTTTTTTTTACTAGTCTGTAGAATTTACAGACGATGCGAAGCTGAGTCCTGAAACTACAGACGAGTACAAAAAGCACTTTTCCTCTGAGTGAAACATACTATTTTTTCTTCAAGCATCCTACATACTTTTTTTAAATATTAATTTTTGAATTTAATTTATTCAGTAGTCAAGTATGTTTTTTTTATTAAAATAGGTCAATTAAACCCTTTCGAGATAAACTTAAACCTTCCTTAGCTCATTTTAAATTTTTTTCGTAGGCTAAGTCGTACACTTTTCGCGATTTCGATTGTAACTTGTCTGATGTAGCATTTGCAATTTCGGAGAGATCTGTAGGTGTATAAACCATATATTCTTCTTCAATCATTTTAAATCAATTTCACACAAGGTGTTTGCACATAATCTCGAGTCAACCACCTATTTACATAATAAACAAACAAGTTTGAAGTATGGCTGTCATCAAAGTCACAGAGTGCTGCCGCCAGTGGTGGTTTTGCTAACAAACTTTTTTACGGCCTACAACAATGAACCCATTTTGTTACTGTAAAAAAATAGATCAGTTCTAACTAGTGTGTTCAGTTATAAAATATGAACATTTTAGTACGCTTAAAGAAAAAATAATTTTTAACTATTCCTACTAGATTAATTTAAATAAAAAATTCTTTCCTAAAGAGGTTAATCCGCAAAAAAACTACCAAATTCAAAAAGTATATATAGAATGCGAAGCATTCACAGCATTTTCAAATAACCTCAAAAAATAGTTGAAAATCGGCGAATTTCAGATTTGTTGTTGCTAATATTAGTAAAATTTATAGCTTTTAGAATTTTAACTACTAAATATAATATTAAATTATTATTTTTATTGCGTGTTACATTGTAAAATTGACATTTCATCTGAATTAAATGTCGAAATTAATATTTAGTAAAACCAAAGTTGATTTTAAAACCACATCATGGATTAATTATTTTAATAAATTATAATGAGTAATATACATAATATACATTATAATAGGTTATATCACATTAATTAGAGAATGTAAATGAAATATTCAAATCGTGATTTTATCTATATTATATGTTTTATTCTATTCAACTTTACATTACTAAATGATTACGATATATTATAAAATACTAGATAAAATATATTTATTTAATGCGCATGTTTTATTATGATAATAAATTTTATTTACAATTAATTATAAATTACAGTAAATACAAAACAGTACCTATTTTTAAAAGTTTAAAAAAGTCACAAGCTGAATTAAGAAGCTCTTCTTTTGAGAAGTCGGTTAAGGTGCATAGGCCTATAATAGATCTTTTGGACCGATGATACCATCGCGAAAAAAACTATGTCTTTTAGGTTATCTTGACTTTCAAGTAGCTTTTCTATCACCGATGAGATAGCTCAAGAAAGCACACTTCTTTTAATTACACTGGTCGAAAAAACAAAACATTCATTTTCGATTTTGATGCTGAACATACCTCCATTTGATGCCATCATGTTAGGGTTCTGAGATAAATGCTATTAATATTTGAAAAAAAAATAAATATCATTATTTTTAGCCCCAAACAATTTTTTTTTCTAAAAACATACATCTAAATCATGCAGTTTTTTAGGCAATTTTTTTTTATTTCAGATATCAGTTTTCAATAACATTTTATTAAATGTGCAAAAAAGTGAAAAAAGAGTTTAAAAATTTTTAAATGCCTATTACTCAGTTAATACTGCAGCTTTTATTTGGTTTAATAACTCAATTTGTTCGCTTTTTAATTCTCTATAATTCTTTGAAAATTAATTTAAAATCAAAAATTACTGTTGCGAGATATAAGGGAAAAACCACATTCTTGTTTTAAAAGTTTGAAAAAACTCACTTATATGTTGATTTTTAACAAAGCAACTAGATACTTAACAATTTTAAGGATAGACAAATTAAAAAAATAGGTATCACAGTAGGTAAGAAGTACCCAACTAACTAATTTAAAACAGTTTTTGCGATTAAAAAAAAAAACACACAAAAATTAATATATTTTAACACCTAAATTTTTTATTTATGTAACTTATTCTGATTCACCTAAGAAGGTTTTAATTCTGGTGGGCTTAGCTATCTAATAGATAAATAAAGCCAAGAAGTATAACCTTTTTGTTTTCGATTTTAAGAAGATTTTTCTCGAAGACCTAGATATTCTGGGGGGTTAGAGAATACTAGGTTTTAAGCTCCCTTAGGTTTTTTCATATATGTTGAAATTATTTATTACTTTTTTAAAAATCACCAGAAAAGCACGTTTTTTTGAACATTGAAAACAAGGATGTAGTTTTTTCCTTATATCTTGTGACAGAAATTTTTGAATTCAAATCCGTTTTCACAGAAATAATAGACATTAAAAAAAATATTATATTTGACTATATGTTACCATTCCAAAAGTCTATGACTAAAATGCCTTTTACGCTTTAAGTAATTACATTTATAAATTTTATTTGGGAAAGTATAGTGTATAGGTGTATTTATATATGTGAGATATGTACTATTTACATTTATTTTTAAGTGTACTTATTACGTAATTTTCCTATTTTGTCAACCCTGAGGATGTTTACAAAGAATAAACGAAACTGTCGGTTTAGTTAACAAAGTTTTTGGCGTTGTTTTCTTTTTGGCCCATATCCCACAACTCAACCAATTTTATTTTTAATTGGAGGGTTTGTGATGTCAGCTTGTAAAAACAAGTGACTTTTCCCAAGCTTATTTCACGCGTAACAGTCTTATAGACGCGCCTTCGCCAAAATTGTAAATCCTAATATTCACGCCTAACAACCAGCTCTAAGAGCTGGTGACCATTTTTATCATTGCTTTTTCCTGGCTGTATTTTATATATGTTTTAAAATACATATAAATTAAGCTATTTCCAAATCTCCAGATCCTGGATCGGGGTCCACTGCGGTTTTTGACATTTTTAGAGTGCTCTAGCACTATTAATTTTTAATAGATACATTCGTCCTTAGAAACTTTTGATCAGAATATGGAGAACGATAACATATCAGCCAAAACTGACTGAAACCACTTTTACATAAGAAGGGGGGGGGTACTTTGGGGTTCGGCGAGCTTCTTTATTGATTAATACGTAAGAAAAATATAGTCTCGTTAATAGTAAAATACCTATTTTTTTTGTGGGCTGGTGAAGTTAGAAATTATTTTATTCTAAAGCTACTCTTTTAAACAAATTAGCCTCACCTCCTTCTTTTTGAATACTCTTGAGAGGTTTGTAAAAAGATATATAAGAGATGAAGCTCTTAGCAATTAACCGGTGCATCTTAACGTACATGCCTATCAATTAGGAAAATCTGTAGAATCAGCGCTCCACCAACTGGTAGGACGCGTAGAGAAATCTTTACAACAGTTAGAATCGGCCCAGTTTTCGTTGATATTTAGGGTGCATTTGATAATACATTTGATTTCATCTGTACCGAAGCAGACATCTTTGGTATAGATCGGACACTGATAAAAGCTATCCTAAGCAGCAGGCAAATAAAAGTTTTTTTAAATGGCGATTATATATATATATGTAAAAGTTTTTTGAGGAAGTCCACAAGGTGGTGTTCTATGGCCACTTCTGTGGTGTCTTGTAATCAATAGCCTTATTAAATTACTCAATAGAAGAGGATTTTATACTCAGGGCTACGGTAATGATCTTGCATGAAATTTTCTAAATTTTTGGGAAACTTGATGCAACAAGCACTTCGATTAACTCAGGAGTGGAGTGAAAGAAACAATCTCTTTGTCAATCCTAACAAAAGCGAAATGAATATTTTTACAAGAAAAAGGAAAATATGTGAGTTGTGTTACCCAAAACTGCACTAAATTGAACTGACCCTCTCAGATACAGTAAAATTCCTTGAAGTAACTGTTGATGTAAAACTATATGGGAAACCACATATAAAGACAATTGAGCGGAAAGCTACTTCCTCGTTATGGGCGTAGTCTTTTTGAAAAAAATTGGTGTCTCAAACATAAAATCATAAAATGCATGTATACCGTAATAGTAAGGCCCATACTTACTTATGCCGCATTGATATGGTGGCAGGCTGTTAAGAAAAAATGCAACAGGGATATAGTGGACGAAGTATAAAGACATTGGTGGACTGGTTCTCTATAAATAGGGCTCTAAGCCAAAAAAGCAGATTTTAAATATAGTTCGTATAAAGATGCAAGTCACTTGCAAAACCACTTTACACTACGATATTTTAAAAACGCTTTGACTCATAGATTTGGAACAAAGATTTTCTAAGTAGTAGAAAAAAAAATTGTTTCAAATTTCAAGTCTTTATGTCAAGGCTTTCTTGAAATATCCTAGTGTAAAGTTGTTTTACATGCGACTTGCATCATTACACGAACTATATCTTTATTCGTTTTTTTTATAGGCTTCTAAATTCAAAAAATGAGATTTTTTCGCATTTTTTCGCTATATTTTCATGAAATTTTTATATTAATAATAAAGATATGGCTCTGATTTTTATAAGAAACACTAACGTACATCTGAGGTTTGTAATAATAAAAAAAAATTATTGAAACTAGTAACGGAGATTTTGCGGGGAGTTATTGAAAGCAGAACAACAATATTTTGAATTTAATAATGTTGTTTTTACGTTTTAAAGTAAAGAGAAAAAGTTCTTTTTTTATTTCTCTTTTTGTTTTTTTAATAATAAATTTATTGTGTTTCTATTCTAAAAATAAATAGAATACTTTAATATTTTTCTTTTATTTTTCGATAAGCCCCGGTAAAACCTTCATCACTGGAATTAATCTAAAACTTTTTTTATTTTTATAAACCGCACACATGCGTTAGTATTTCGTATAAAAATTAGAGTCCTATCATTATTATTTATATATTTTTTTTTATTAAAATATATCGAAAAAATGCGAAAAAATATATAAAAAACAAACAAGTAAAGATATTTTGAATTCGATTTTTTTGGCTTAAAGCTCCATTAACAGAAAACCAGTACAAGGCAAAAAAAAACATAATTAGACCTTAATTTTTTTTATTACGCTTTATCTCAAAAAAAATAAGCTGATCGAGAAAAACGGAAAAAGGTTCCAAAATCAGCGCATCAAATATAGCCAGACGCAACTAAAAGGTCCCAAGCAAATAAACAAAAAATCTTTTTTGTAGAACAGTGTTATCAATTTTCTAACTGGCCATGATACTTTTAATAATCTTCTTTATAAAAACTTTTAACTTAAAAAAAATTAACCAACCCAAGTCCGTGCCAATTTCACCGTTCCCTAAATTAAATACTAAAAATTAGTTTTGTTGTTAAATTGTTTGCTGTGAAATTGTCACTTATTTTTTTATTTTTTACTTTTTAGATACATAGAAGTCGGTTCATTTTTTTTTTGTTAAAAGTTTTTATTTTTTAGTTTTTAGAGACACAGAACTTGTGGATTTTAACGTTATCTAAGCTAAATTATAGTGGTCCTTCCATCTCAGCAAGCTGCTGACATCACAATGCACTAAGACAAATTTCTAAAAAATGAATTTAGTAATATTTTTATTTTAACGCCCAAGAATCCAACCAACCTTATTTTACACGAAATACTAAAGCAAATCTTTGTTAAACTTTAAGCATTAAGTAATATTCAAACAACGCCTTATAGCCCAGTCAAATAATAAATTTAAATTGCAATAAATGTATACGGGCTGATATTTTAAAGGGTAGTAGTGGATAGTAACAGAACACTCCTGTTAGTTTTTCACCGGGTAATTTACGTAAGGGGTGTCCCCTATCTTGAATTTTAGGGGTGAGTTGCTTAATACGCATTTTACGATAAAAATGCATATAACCAATTTGTTGTTATAGGGGAAATTTCCAAAAATTTTCGTCTGGATCATTTTTTTAATATATTAATAACAATCTAGTTAATTCAAAAATAGCCATGTTGAAGATGAAATTGTTTTTTCTATTTTTCAGCCAAATTATTAATCGGACAATAAAAGGGTTATGAGCAAACTTGTAGCTCTTGAAATTTTCTATAAGTTCTAAATATTATAAATTTTCACAGGTACTTTGGTACGGTTACAGAGGGCTCAACTAGACTTTCACAAAATACTTATGAAAATTCATAATATATAAAACTTATAGAGAATTTCAAGAGCTACAAGTTTGTTTTTATCGTCCGATTATTAATTTGGCTGAAAAATCCAAAAAAGCAATTTCACCCCCAACATGGTCATTTTGAATATTTATAACTTGATTGTATATTAAAAAAATTATCCAAACAAAAATTCTTGGAAATTTTTTCCTTAACAAAGTTGGTTATATGCATTTTTATCGTAAGATATTTAGCGAGATAACCGCACTTGCCTCTAAAATTCAAGATAGAGGACAACCCTTCCGCAAGTCAGTGAAAAACTAACAGGAGAGCTCTGTTTTACCCTTTAAAATATTAGCCCGTGTATATTTATTTATTTATTTATTTAACATATAAATTTTTCGTTATTTGACTGGACTAATATGGTATAATCACCAATTTTATTATTTTCTCCTGGTATTTTAATATTACAGGTCCACAGAATCCACAAAATAAAGTTTAGCGGTATTTAAAAGATTTTTAACCGATATTTCTCTAAAAATTTAGTTGATATTAGAACCAAATTAAGCCGTTTTTAAGTGAAATAAAGTTAAAATTATTAGATTTATCTTTCCCGGCATTATCCGAGCATCAAAATGAAACGGGACCACCTCATGAATGCCCTCATTAGTTTAGCAAAAAGTTTCATCAAATTCTGTTCATCCGTTCCAAAGTTACGAACGATCAAACAGTAAAAAAAAAACAAACAAAGTCACATGTCGAATTGAGAACCTCCTCCTTTTTTGGAAGTCGGTTAATAAAATCAAAATTGTCCAGAGTAAACGCTGTAGATTCTGCGATTATGATAAAGAAACTGCATCCCACAATTTGGGACAAGACACAGAAAAGACTGCGATTTTTAGGTGATTTTTAGGCGATACAAAATTGCTTTTATTCGCAACTGTATACAGAGCAGTCTTAACTTTTGAACGAGTTGAGATATCGACTTTAAATTTAGAAATAAGACAACTTAAACTATCTTTTAGCATATATTTAATACTTTCAGCTCTTAAAATGTGGACAGGGGGATATGGGGGACATTTCTTTAAATGGTCGTGTCATACATCATTTCAAAGCAAATAAAATTATCTATTGGACTATTTATTTTTTATTTTTTTAAACAATATTTTTAAGGTTTTGAATTTTAAATTTTTTGTGCTAAAAAATGTGTATTTTTAAGTTTTTTTTTTTTGTAAATTTTTATATATGTCAATTAAAATTAGTTTAAAAGTATAATTAAAGTTTTTTCATCATGAAATTAGTAATTTTTAAACAATTGTTTGATTTTTTTAGAGAAATGTTGACAAAAATACCCATATTCAACCCTATTTTAAACCCAAAAAAAAAATTAAAAAAATTAAAAAAGATAAAGCTAAATAGAGAATATCATAAGCTTTAAAATGATGTATTACACGACCCACCTTTCCATTAAAAAAAAATGCCCCCCGCATTTTAAGAGCTAAAAGTATCAAATATATGATAAAAGATAGTATAAATTGTCTTGTCAGAAACCCAACATTTCAAAAAGATAAAACCATACTTAAAAAGAAACGTTTTTTTAATTTGTGATAATACATGTTACAAAGTACTTAGAAACTACTGCTTTATACAAAAAAAAAGTTAAACATAACAAAATACAGAATTCTTAAAAAAACGATTTTTTTTTTTTTTTTGAGTACGAGAAACTTATAAATACAAAAAAAATGAAAATATTAGAATTATTTCAAAACAAAAACATAAAAATATTTATTCCTATTCTTTAGATGTATAACACATTGGAAAAAAATTAAATATGGCGATTTTTTAATATCAAAAAATAAATATGTATATTTTTTTTTTATCGTTTTTCAAAACAATTTTCGCACAATGATAGCACAGACGTCCTAAGAATATTCTAAGAAGTTTCTAAGAATATTCTGTCCTTCTTAGAATGTTCTGAGAATATTCTTAGAAGAAAGTGTGCTATTAGAGATGCGAAACAGTGCTCCAATAAGACCAATATTTTAACTTAAAAAGAGAATAAGAGTATTAAAAAAATATGGAGGTATAAATATAAATAACTTACCTTCCTATAAAAACGATATTATTAAATTTTAAAAGAAAAAAAATCGGTATTATAAAAAAAAACTTGTTGCACAATATATATAAATTAAATGTATGAATAAAGTTTGGAAAGTACATAATTTTTTGTCCCACTATTTTTCACGCTTGAACATAACCTGTAATGAAAAATAGAGACCGGTAAACTAATTATTACTGGTCTGCAATTTAAATAATTAATTTCCGCTAGATGGCGCCACTAATTAAAATATCATTATTAATGTTTAAAGCAAGATGTCTGAATGGCTGTTGTCATGATAAACACGAATTTAATCCAATTTTGGTTTAAAAAACTTAAATGTAAGTTTTAGTCAATATTTTTTACTTTTGAGACTGAGAAGGATAATAAACATTATAAACGGATTCTTGTGAGCAATCAACAAGCGTTTTTTGTGGTTGTTTATTAGAATTACGCATATGTGAAACTACAGTTTTATATGATTTTTATATGATTTTTTTGTGAAATGCAGGAAAGAATATTTGTGGTGAATATGAAAAGAACTAAAAAACTAAGTATTGTAGTATTATTTTCTTCATTTAAGTTCAAACATAGTACTTTATTTTTAAATAAAAACAGTTGCGAATAAAATACTATTTAGGTCTCCCGGAAAATGGTAATTTTCCTCGACCTATAAATGGTCTCGGAAAAGTACTATTTTCCGAGTCGACCTGTAATCTCCTATTGTTTTTCTTCTAAGAAAAATAGAATATAGCATATTAAAGTTTATTTACTATCACTATGATTAATAAATTCTTCACAAAGTAGCCAAAAATTCTTTATATGTGATACGAAAAGCTCATAAAATATCCGTAATAACATTAAAGGAAAGAATAAGACATTAAAAACATAAAAACAACATAAAATATTAAGTTTAACAAGATTTTTCCTTGGTTTTCAACTAAGCAATGTTTTTTCGAATATGTTGTTAACCGAAATAACAATAAAAATTATATACTATATCATACTATAACGTGTTAATAATCGTAAAAGCATTGTAACGCTACCGTCCAATATAAATAAGAAAGAAACAAGCCGTAAACATATGTAATGCTTCGCACTCCAAAGTATAAAATAGGCATTTTTTTAACAGAATTTTTTTTCTTTTCTTTTTTTTATTTTTCAAGGTACAGTTGGATCCACAAAAAAAGTTTTATATAAGACAAACTGTCAATTTTATTAATTATTTTATATTTTAAGTAAGATTTTAAGGAAAAGGTTATAATAATTTGACATATTGTCGGTTTTTCTTTAAGTTTATTAGTAGACCCTAAGTTATTACAGACAATGCGTGAATGCGAATAATGTTAAATAACAGTAACTGCTGTTATTATATGATGCTGAAAAAAATGGAAAACCAACAAATATAGAGGTGCCAGATCTGCAGAAGCAAGATGGTTATTTTTATATTAATATTCCTTCTTTTTTACAAAATTAATGGAGAGCCCCTAGAACAAGCTAGAATCTTTTTTGGGGCTATCCATGAATCTGTATACCAAATAATTAAATAAATAAATGTCGAATAATAAAATATTTAAAAAAATATATAATAAATAATAAACTGAAAAAACATTTACAATATTTAATCATATAAAAAATTTAAACACAATAATTAATAAATCTTATAAATAAAACTTCGAACTACTTAGTAATGAAATATATAACACAAGCCCACAAAAAAGATTTTTTTGTGAGTCTGGGATTCCAATATGATATTCCTATGTATTTTTTCCCTCTGAAACGGAATCCGTAACCCGTTTAACCCCTACACGTCAGGATTTTGACATAACCTCAAAAAACACCCGAAAAACTACTGAAACCGCTAAAATCATCTACTACATACCACTTTCACCCAAATTCGTAATTTCGTAACCCCATAATCCCCTCACCTCGGAATACCATTAATCCTCAAAACCTCGTAACCTCATTAAGTAGAAAAATCTGGTTCGGGAAAACAGAACTTTTACCTTATTGCGTGAAATTTTCTTGTAGAATATAGTTATAAATAAGTAACTGTATAACCCTAAAATCCCATCATACCTCCTAACCCCTTCACTCTGTAACCCCATATATTATAACCTCTTAACCCCATCATCCTATTCTGTAGAGAAGTCCGGTTCTCAAAATCATAAGAGTTTTGTGAGTGAATTCATGAATCAAGGTCTACTTCATTATTTTTTTAACCGGACTTCTCCACAGAATAGGATAACGGGATTAAGGGGATATAGCATATGGGGTTACGAAGTGAAGGAATTTTGAGGTTATGGTGTTGGGGGATTTCGGGGTTATAGAGTTACTTACCTATGACTATGTTCCACAAAAAAATGATGTTACGGAGTTTGGAGGTTATGCGGCTATGGTATTATGAGGTTAGGGGATTATGGGTTTCTGGGGTTTTAGAATTAGCAATTTGGGGACAGGGGGGTGACAGTGGTATGGCATAGATGATTTTAGAGGTTTCAGTAGTTTTTCGAGTGTTTTTTGAGGTTATGTCAAAATCCTGACGTGTAGGGGTTAAACGGGTCGCGGATTCAGTTTCAGCGGGAAAAAATACATAGGAATATCATATTGGAATCCAAGACTCAGAACAATTTTTTTTTGTGGGCCTGTGTAATTTATGAAAATTATGATTTTCTTTTAAAAAAGGTTTTTTTGCTGCATAAAAGTTTTTAATATCGGAATTATCAATGCGGCGGCGGGCGGTGGTTTTCGACCCAAGAAAATTTGTATAATTTATAGCCTGCACCGCTTCTCGTAAAGGATGTGGTATTAAATAATTAAGCAAATTTTCACTTCCTTCTTCCCGAGCCTGCACGCCTTTAAACCGTTTCCTCCTGTATCCATTTTTTCTTCAATGTTAACAAAACTCTCCGAATCATTAAACTTTGCCAAGTCTACTTGCTCACATCCTGCTTCCAATAACCCAACAGCTTGAGATTTCTTAACATCATTTAATTGATGCATTTCTAATTATGTACTTAATTAGATTAATTAATTTAAATCCTTAATTGATTATGTACTTTACAATTATTATAAATAATTTAGACAAATATTGACATCTGCATTGTTTGTAAACAATTATTCAATTTACACAACTAGATTTTCTATCTTGTTTTTTTTTTTCGGATACAAATGTACCTAAATATATTTAAAATAAAGTTTTTACCAGATACCTATGTTATTCTTGGGTATATTACAGGTTTTTATTTAAAAAGACAATTTGTTCTAATCTTGTGTTAATTTGTATCCAAATATTCCGAGTAAAAGTCTACCATTTTAAATACGCTTTCCTCTATGTCTCCAATAGCCCCAACCAATTTAAAACCAAAAGAAGTACGAAAAAGGAGGATGATTACTGTCACACTTTAAAAGATAATCAAAGGCAATAACCGAATTTACAGAAGGTAAAGTTGAAAAAAGTAAGTCAAGAATATTGTTGCACTGAAATAAATCCAAAACTTACACAAATTAAATTTGGCTTTTCAGCTGAGTCTGTACATTTTACACCATAATCGTTGTTATACCATGTAGCTTCTGACAGATTAAAGTCTCCCACAACTACTAAGATTGACTCTTGAAACTTATCAGCAACTTCTTCTACCGTTTTTACATGATCTTCATATATTTTAGAGACTGATTTAGGTGGTCGTCAGAGTCGCATTCTCAGATTGTCACGAGTATAGAGAAAAACGTAAGAAAGCCCTAGTGAAACAGGCATTTTTTTTTAAACTTTAATTTTTAAACAGTTTTATTAAAGTCCAAACGAAAATTTTTCCGAATTTCTTGCTTAAATTCTAACATCTTGGATAAAAAACAAAGAAAGGCCCAGTGCCACAGGCGAAAATTTTTACAAAATTGATTATCTATTTTTTTAAACAGTTTTATTATTCTAAATATAACAAAAAATTTAAAAAAGCCCTAGCGCCACAGGTCTAGCACCACAGTTCAAAATTTTTATGAATTTTCCCTGTTTTAATTTTTTTCCCTGATCTGTAGGAAGAAAACTATCCAAAAATAGATGTACATAATATATATTATATAATTATAAGATTACAGTCATATATATATTTCGCTTGATTCAAATTTTTTCTAATCAGGAAGTTCAGAAAATTTTAAAACTTGTAGCTTAAAACCCTCCTGGGGGGGGGGTTGAACTCCCAAAACCTCCTTGGGCACGGCCCTGTTGGTCAGGTAATTGCTTTTCCATTTTGAAAATTTTCAAAAATTTCGGAAAGCCTTGTATTTTTGCGTTTTATGACGTTTTATGTAGATATAAATCAATTTCAAGCAAAAAAATGTCGATCGGTCAATCCATCGTTCTGTCCGGAAAATCTTGTTAGCACGATAACTTAAGAACGCTTTAAGCTGAAATTTGGTATACAGGTATGTTACCAAAAGTTCTCGCTCGGGATTGTTTTTGGTGAACATTGGGGTGCGGCAAGTGGGGAAAATGAGGAAAAATACATTTTTTTACAAACATTTGAAAATTGCTCCACCGCGGCAGGGGTGAGGGGGTATTTTTTTTAAAATATTCTCAATATTTTTAAATATTTTCAATATTTTTAAATATTTTCAATATTTTTAAATATTTTCAATATTTTTAAATATTTTCAATATTTTTAAATTTTCAATATTTTCATGAAAATTGGTATATAGGGGTTTTTGGGGTCGACGAATATGAACCTGATAATAATTTTTTTCTTATTTCACACCCTGACGGGTGGGGGTAGTTTTCGTGAAAACTGGTATATTGGGCTTTTTGAGGTTGCTGAAAGTGAATCTGATAATAAAACAAATTCTAAATCCACCCCTTGAGGAGTGGGGGGTAGTTTTCGTGAAAATTGATATATTTGAATTTTTGAGGTTGCTGAAAGTGAACTTGATAATAAAAAAATTCTAAATCCACCCCCTGAGGGGTGGGGGTAGTTTCGTGAAAATTGGTGTATTGGGATTTTTGAGGTTGGTGAAAGGGAATCTTATAATAAAAAAATCACCCTCCTAAGAGGCGGGGGATAGTTTTCGTGAAAATTGGTATATTTTTAAGGTTGCTAAAAGTGAATCTGATAAAAAAATATCTATTTTATGCGCGGAGGTGAAAATGGAAAAGCTCTTTTACTGGGCAGTGTATTTATTATTATTTTAGAAATTTGAAAAGCATCGTATAATCTTCTTGCACTAAAAACTGTGGAGAGTAGAATAACAATGTAGCAAAAGAAGCTTTCAGACTTGGATGAAAACCGTCCTCCTTTTCACGCCTCATATCTTTCTGGGCAGGCTATCACCCTACCGAGCTATTTCAAACTATGTGTGCCTTTTGGGGCGGCGAAAAAAGTTAATTTTTAAACCGGATAAGTCGTACTATATTCATTTTTTATGTAAATTCCCAGAGAAAATTCTTACGTTAGTGAAAAAAATTTAAATTTTTATTGATATTTTTACGTTTCTCGACATTTTATATCAAAAAAAAACATGGTTTCTGTCGGTCTGTCTGTCAGGGAAATTTGTGACTACGATAACTCGCTAAATACAAACTTTGACCATAAGTTACTTATCCAGAGTTTAGGTTGAGATTGTTTTAGGTAAAAAGCGGAGTGGGGTAAGGGGGTAAAATGGAGTAGACTACTTTTTTGATTTTTTTTTTCAAAAAAGGTTCGTTTAAAAATAAAAGCCTTCTAAAACAAATAAAAAAAATCAAAAAAGGGCCCCCTGGAGGCTAGCACTTGGTAAAAACAGGAAAAAAGTAAAAAAATTGCATTATCAAGTAATACTTTATAAGTTCTATTTATTTTAGTAAAAGCGGGTCCCTGCATTAAACTAAAAATAATTCTCAAAGGGCCTAATCAGCCTTTAGTAAAAAATATTATAATGATAAAAATCTCGGTTTTACTTAAAATCAACGCGGGCCTTCTCATAACAAATAATTTACAATTATTAATAATTATTATCAGCCTCTAAAAGTTATATAGCAAAAAAAACGGGCCCTAAGCTAAAAAATCTTTCTTAGAGTGGTCCATCTGCCTCTAGAAAAAAAAAATGTTTCTATGAGAAAATTTAAGGGCCCCAGTTAAACTGCAATGCCGAAATGCTCTACTTTTATTAAAATTTAAAAGTTATGTTTTAAGCATGATTCGGGAGGTGGGGGGCAGCAACCTTTCTGTATCTGGGCCGTTGATCGCTGCGTCCAGCACTGACGTTTCTGTAGAATGGTATATTACCAAGTTATATATTTCTTTATTTTAAATATGGGGAAAACTGATTTAATAAAAACATACCCTATAGGACCAAAAACACACACAGAGAGAGAGAGAGAGAGAGAGAGAGAGAGAGAGAGAGAGAGAGAGAGAGAGAGAGAGAGACAGAGAGAGAGAGAGAGAGAGAGAACTAGATTTTTTCGAAAGGCCGGTATATTTAGAAAACATGTTTTTTGATTCCAGCCCAACAGCTATCGCCCTTGCAAGCTTTTTCTTACGCTTGATGTCCGCAATAAAAACTCACAATTTGTAGCCTGATTTATAAAAGCATTCGCCTATATCGAAAGCGATAAACATTGTATTAAATACATTGAAACTATGTGTCATATTTATTTTCTTTCGCCAGCCTTTACGTTTACGACAACAAGGATTTTATTTATTATTATTAACGGTTATTATTCTCTTCACAGCGGCAACGCACTAGAGGAGTATGATATTAGGCTGTTAGTCCAGTTAATGAAGGTTTTCGTCTTCGAATAGGGTTCTCCACTAAGTCTTGTTTTTAATATTTGAACACTGATTTACAAAGTACTTTATAATAGTAAGGTAAATGTAAAGTAATTTTCCTTTTTGATAACGCTAACTATTTTAAAAATCGATTTAAAGTTTAAATTTTTTCGTCGCGCCTTATTTTCTTCTTACACGTTAATTACGTGATGGTTAAAGAATTTTTCGCAAAAAACTTGGACTATTTTAGTGTGGAGTTCCGAAGGTTTAAAAATGTATGGTCAGTATACACTCTTTATTTTAATTTTAGTTTTTACTGAGTTTTTTGTTCTATTCATGTGGATAAACTATTTTTTTGAGTAATTTGTGAAAAATGTGGAGGATATTTTAAAACATATTGTATATTTGCAGGTTATGGAGAAAGATGTTATTGGTTATGTGCAAATCAATCAGGACAAGAGCACTAGTATTTGCACAGTAAAAGGACGTGTTGTCCTTGAGCACAAAGTTCATGATCGCAGCAGAAATTGATGAAAATAATAGTCATTCTTAGTTGCAAAGTTGTACAACTTCTGAAGGTAAATTATTTTAGTTATTTTGGTCTGTGGAATTCTGGGGTTCTATTTTAAATACCTTATAAAAAGTCAGCTGTTGTGGGGAAATCCCCTAAGCAACAGAAGCCTCAGCCGAGTATATATCTGTGGCTTAGTTCTAAAAGGGCCAATGTCAAAAATTTTAAACAGATACATTAAGTCAAACAAAACATTGACTGTTTTAGCAGTTTAACAGACATGTTTATTAAAAACACCCTTGTCACTTAAAATCTACATTTATCTCACAAGCACTGACGTTGGCTTTTTTAGGTTATATAGATCTAAGAAAAAGTTAGTTCTGCAGTATAACTTATAATAAGGATATAGTGACATTGGCCCTTTTAGAACCAAGCCATGATATACAACCAGATTTTTTCCTGCTAACTACCCCCCCCCCCGCGCAGAATAAGATTTAACACTTTCTTGATATTGAGGGCTTTATAACGTAGAGGTGTACCTTCAGTTTTTGGTTTCCGTTCCATGTTATGAAGCCTGCGATATAATCATAGCAAAAGTAAAAAGCATTTTTAATTGTTCTAGGTGGATATAAGCATGCAATTGCAGAGGTTAAGTGCTACTAGAAAAAACCAGCATTAGCACAAGTGGACCACAAAATGAAATACATCAAGCCCTCTGAATTGAAAATTGGGGGACCCTCTATGTTCTTTGAAGATATAGGAAATTACTTTAGGATCAGAATTTTAGATGAGGCCAGAACACAACATACTTTTCCTCAAATCCACAAAAAAATAAGTTAGGGTGGGGTAATAAAATTCAAAAAAAGTATTGAAAAACAAACATTTATTTAAATATAAATGTATATTATGTATATGAAAATATGTATATGTATGTATATTATATTATGTATATGAAAATTACTTATCTTGGGATTTACTGTAGACATAATTTATTATACAGTGCGATCCAAAAGTCACCCTCCCCCCCCTTTTAACTTTTGAACGAGTTAAGATATCGACTTCAAATTTAGAACTCTTAAATAAGACAACTTAAACTATCTTTTAGCATATATTTGATATTTTCAGCTCTTAAAATGTGGGCAGGGGGGCATGGAGGGACATTTTTTAAATAGAAAGGTGGGTCGTGTGATACATCATTTTAAAGCTTATAAAATTCTCTATTTAAACTAACATTTTTAAATTTTTTAAAAATTTTTAAGGTTTTGATTTTTCAATTTTTTGTGCTAAAACATTCGATTTTTTAAGTTTTTTTTTATAATTTTTTATTTATGTTAACTAAAATTAGTTTAAAAGTATAATTAACGTTTTTTTATGATGAAATTAGGCATTTTAAAAAAATTATTTGTTTTTTTTTAGAGCATTTTGACATTAATACCCATTTTCAACCCCATTTTAAACCCATTTTTTTTTTTAATTTAAAAATATGGAGTTAAATGGAGAATTTTATAAGCTTTAAAATGATGTATTACAGGACCCCCATTTCCATTTAAAAAAATGTGCCCCCATGCCCCCTGTCCACATTTCATTTTAAGAGCTGAAAGTATTAAATATATGCTAAAAGATAGTTTAAGTTGTCTTATTTAAAAGTTCCAAATTTGAAGTTGATATCTCAACTGGTTCAAAAGTTAAGGGGGGGGGGGGTGACTTTTGGACCGCTCTATATAATACAATGATTGTACAAATAAATAAACTTAACACAAGATACAAGTGCCTTACTCATTTTTAATTATAACTTTAAATATTAGTGCTAGTACATGTTCCCTGCAGGTTGGCACCGAAATTTAAAATCCAAATTCGCTGACTTCCCTGACCAAATTTGTTAATTTCAGAAAGTATTTTACAAAATTTTCTGACTTTTCCTGATCATCTGCAACAAAATAAGTACTGTTAGTATTAATTTGCATACAAAAATATTTATTAGTGATAGATAACACCCTCCAAATTTCAAGGTTTTATCTTAATGTATTCTTAAGTTTGTTACTCAGTTTATTATATTTCTGGAATAAAGAATATTGTAAAATGTAACTTTATTCCTCCCGTTTCTGCCCTGCCAAGTTGGCAGGGCAGAAACATAAAAAAAACATAAACATAATTAGAACAAGAGAAAATACAAAACTGCCCAAATATCTGTCTCAGGTAGGGCACACAAATACCGGGACCAGGTCAGTTTTGCTGGTCCCGAGGAAAAAAAAAATGTGCACACTTTTTTGTTTTTCTTGGCTTTATTATAACAAAAAATACTGCTGCCAATAATTAATATTTTTCCCTATATACCTAGTTTCATTAAAATAAAAATCGAAAAAAATTAAAAATTCAAAAAAAGTTTCTTGTTTTGTAAAACGAAAAATAAATTGAAAAAAAAATGTTTTTGAAATAAATTGTTTTTACCCCATTTTAACCCCTTATCCCAATCCAATTTTTACCAAAAACAATCTTAGCCTAGAACTTTAGATAATCAACCAACAGACAGATTTTTTTTTACGGAAATCAAATTTGTTTGGATATAAAACGTAAAAAAAACAATAAAAATTTTTCGATGTTTTTTTAACTAATGCAAGACTTTACTTGGGGAAGGTAAAATGAGCACATATCATTTATTTGTGATGATTTTTTTTTAACAAAGAATTATATATTTTTTATATGAAATTATATAAAAATGTAGTATGCTGTACTGATAAGTTAAAATACCTTACTCCTACGATAGTTTTTTTACCCCTCTTTTCTCTAATCTGAAATCGTGCTTATTGTTTGCTTTTTAATTTATAAAATATAATTTATTTGTTGATTAATACGTTATAATTAAGAGGTATGTGTATTAAATATAAATTATATTTTCTACCTAAATATCAATTCATGATACCAGGTTAGGTACCGGTGCTTTTTTTTCAAATTTTACTCATATTAATCCCAATTTTTTTGAAAATTCAACTCCAGCTAAAGCAGTCGTTGCATTTTCATCATTGGGATTAATATTCGTAAAATTTAACCACCAAGGGAACGTTCAAGTATTACGTAACGCAAATTTTGATCATTTTGGTTTGGAATCATCTATCACCCCTTAAAATTTTTCTATCAATGTACCATACACCCTGTATATAATTTTAAACTTACTTCAAAATGGTCCTCACAGCAGAACTATCCACCTATAGACTTCTTTGGTGCCACTGGTTGTTAAAAAATAGATAACTATGATTTCCTTACAGCCTCTGGTTTTTGGTACAGTAAAAAAAACTTCTTTGCAGTTTTTTGATGAATTTTTGCAACTTGGAAAATAACAGTTATTGAAATCCATGCCTAAAATTTAAACACGAGTATATAATTTGGTTTTATAAATAAAAACTAAACATTATTCTTGAAATATATTACGTAATACTTAAAGTATGTCCCGGATGCAGAAATTTTCTGCACATAGAAAAACTTACATTATAGTCTGTAAAGCTGCAAGTCCTTTGAAAATAAACTATATTTCAAGAATGCTTTGACATAGATATGAAATTTAAATCAAAAATTTTCTATATGGTAAAAAAATCTTAGGTCCAAATATTAAGGCCTCCAACCTTTTAATGTTTCGCAAAAGACTTGCAGCTATGCTAACGCTTTGCCTACCTTTTTAAAATGCACTATACACTGTCTTGAAATATAAAAAGTCCAGTAAATACACACCAAATAAAACTTAAACTGAATAAAACCGAAAAATAGGAAAATATAACCTCACATCAACGCTTCATGACAGTCACATCTATTTAATAACAATCAGAGTAGCCAACATACAAAATCAAAACTGATTTGAACTGCGCAAACTCTGTCTGTTACGTTTTCAGTGGAGCGGGAAAAAAGAATTCAAATTTTATAATTTTTTTTCTCCTGTTTAAGTAGACTAAAAAATAAATAAATAGCAGTGCTTTTCCCTGGCGTTCAATGTCACCCTTCTCGGGGGTGGAAATTATTATACTTAAAATAACCACAGGAGTCGATGAGGAATTATTTCCAAGCAAAAAGTTTCCTACAAAGTTATATCGATAGAATAATACTTTTTGAGTTATACGTGATTGAAAATGTTCGTTTTTTATGTTTTTGAACGATTTTTCACAAATAACTCGAAAACCTTAAGTTTTAACAAACAAATTGCAATAAACAAAAATGAAGCTCATAACAAAGAAAAATAAGACTGTTTTTTTTTGTTTCTATAGATGTAATTCGAACCGAGTTATGGCTGGTTTAAGGTCACTACTTGTTTGCCGAACACTGAAGTCGAGAATTCAACGTTAAATAACGGGAAAACGGACAAATTTTCGGGCACAATTAAAAACAGTATAAATAATTTAATTTAAATGCACCATTAAAACATCTTTTTTTATTGTAATTTCGTCATAATAACCACCCCAAGGGTAGGTTTGTCAGGGTTAAAACGTTTTAACACATCCAGAATATAAAACAATCTTTATTTGACACATTTCAATCTATTAAACAATTAAATTTACAGTTTTCTAAATTTTTACCCCTAAAAACTTTAGGCACACATCCGTATGAGGTCACTTTGAAGTAGAGGGTAAGACGAGCTTAATTGTAAATTTTCACATAAGTCGGTGTTATCAAAAAGAATTTGGAGGTAATACCGTTTTTTAACCGTCAACGATGTTTCAAAAAATAGCCTAATCGCCCTAAAAACATATTTCATCTGTGTATTATACATTATTTTTTATTCGATTGTAATATATTAATAAACACCCAAAAAGTTTATCTGCGGCATACCGGAAAAATAGAAACAGTGGTTGAAAGCTAGCAATAAAACTTGTATGTCTTTATCATGGTCACAGCGTTAAAGGGTGGACATCACCGTTTAGACCTCGTTTGGTCTCATAACATAGTAAATTTCCATGAAAAACTGTTTAATAAATTTATTTGTTAATTTTGATCAAAATAATTACACGTTAACGTTGTATTGTCGTAAACGTGACAATAATGCTAACGTACTAAATGCCTCTATATTATCTTGAAAAAAGTCACGTTTTTTTTGTTTATCTGAACATCAACAAACATTTGGAATGTATAATAAAAATACTGTATAATAATAATTAAAAGTTTTTTATGGAATTAAAGGTATTTAACTCGTTGAAAGCCACTGGTCTGGGGACACACTGTCCCATGAGACTGCAGGCTTTAGGTTACTATACTATAACGTTGGAGCTACTCGATTGCTTTACAGTATTATTAGTATAAATACATACCTCAAAAACAACTCGATAATATTACTAAAAAACTATTCTGATAAGTCCAATAAACATTGTGTAATATATAATGTGTATTTTACACCATGTTAAATTCGTAAAAATTAAAAACAAAATATTTTAATTTTACAGTCAAGCGCAGTCAACACATCACAATACAGAGCTCCTGCCCCCACAGAAGAAGTTATTTTTATTTTGACATGACACTTAACATGAACCATCGTTATGTGCAATGTTGCCAAATCGTGCATTAACATTTGTCAAAATTCGTAATTAAAATAATTAATTAAAGTATGTTCCGGGATGTAAAGAGGGCTCAAATTTAGGCTAAGTATTTATTTTTTATGTATCTGTAAGCATGTAAAGTCTTATCGTTGCAGGTGATTTAGCCCAAAATACGAATGTCAATAAAAATTAACTAATCAACGTCGACTATTTTACTTTTACGATCTAACCCAAAAATATTAACTTTTCGTACGCGTTTGTCAAAAAATGGGGCTTTTAGACACAATCGAATAAAAAAGTACTTTTTATAGGCAGCAAAAGTAAAATAGTTGACATTAACTGGTTGATTGATATTAAAACTGTTGACATTTGAAATCTAACCTCATTTTTTGTCAAAAATATAAATGTATAAAGAACTTTCACTTTCGGGTTTAGACCGTGTTAATGGATTTTCACTTTCCGACGTTTCGTCTCTTACTACTAGAGACATCTTCAGGGATTAATCTGAAACTAAGTTTCGAATCAACTTGTGTCACTATTTATGACGAGTTATGGTTATTCACCCGTGAGGAGGTTTTTCCTATCAAAGACTTCCATATTGCAGGTAAGTGGTAACCAGTGTCCCGATTGATATTGTTAGGATGCTTGATGATTTCTATCGAATCCCTGAAGATGTCTCTAGTAGTAAGAGACGAAACGTCGGAAAGTGAAAATCCATTAACACGGTCTAAACCCGAAAGTGAAAGTTCTTTATATCTTAATGGCCGTGAAAGCTTAAAATCTAAAATATAAATGTATTTATTAATATATTACAATCGAATAAAAAATTGTGTATGATACACGGACTTAAACAGTTTTTAGGATTACGGTTTTCAACCACGCTCTCCGAGCTCGGATGGTAATCTCCGTAATTGCCCTAAAAACTGTATATTTCGTCCTTGTATGATAAACTATGATACTATTTTGAAACAGATAGTTTCGAGTTTAATACAGTATTATATAGGAAATTGCGCGCAAGAACTAGAAGAAATCATATGTTGGGAAGTATCTCGACAGAATAGTATATTCTATAACTAGTATGGAATAAACAATATTTCGCGCCAGCGGAAAGTTTGTCATACGAGCCGGCAGGCGAGTATGACGGTCCCGCGAGCCTGGAATGACTATTCCATACGTGTTGTAGACTATACTTTTTCTTCGACTGCAAATATGAAACACTGTATGGCTTTAAACTGCGGACAAGGTTAAAAACAATGTTTTTTGTGACTTTACATTGTAAATGCAACAAAACACATATTTTTAAATAAGGCAATTAATGTTATTTAATAATTATATCAAATCAGTACTTAAAAAAGATTTTTATTTAATTTTAGCACATATGGCAGAGATGGAGGGAATGACGAAGGAGGCGGGAAACAATGAAATTTAATTTAATAGTTTTTTTTTTTACTTAAATTTTGAAATATTGTTTGCAATAAATTGTTTTAATTCTATTTTTTTGTTTTTTATTTTTAATACACTTTATATCTTGCGGTATTATATTATTGAATTTTGGCCCAGAGTGGAACAAATATATTTGGGTATTAGTTTTTTGTACAAAGGTAAGCAAAGGTTTTTTTTAATATTATTTTGAGTTTCATATGTGTAGGTGGGTGTTGAGAATTTTTCCAGGTTATTATGTATCCATAACACAGCCTGATAAACATACATTTGCCTAATAGTTAATAAACTTGACTCTTTAAATAAAAGTTCAGTGGAATATCTGCGTTTTCTATTAAATATTATTTTAATCAGTTTGTTTTGAGTTACCTTCAAGCAATCAAGGTAGGTCTGCAGTGCGACCTATAGATGGAGCAGTTTTAATTTTTTGATAAATTGATAAAAAACTGGTCAAATATTAAGAAATACTAATAACATTTATGTAATTTTAACTCAAAACTTTAAATTGCATTAAATTATTCAATGTTTCATGGTAAAATATACATATATTTTTGCTAATTTTGTTACAGTTTTCTTTACTTTAAAAAAAAAGAGATGGCACTGCATGTGCTCATTCTAAAACTTGATACGGAATATTCATACAAAGCTATTGAAGGCAGTTGACGGATGCATACGCTAAAACTTTTTCGAACCAGTTATATAGTGCTTTTACCGGGTTTTTACTTCTATTAAATTTTTAAACTTTGCAATACAATGGATTAATACTTAGTGCACCCTAAAAACTACTGGTAAATTATGTAAAAGCAGCTAAAAAGGTACATTTCTATTTTATTTTAAATAAACAACACAACCTTATCAGTGTTTAAATGATAAGACTGATGTGCATGCAGTCGATACGCCAAAGTCCGTAAATATTTTAAATAAATACAAAAATCCTAAAATCTCAAAATGAGTATTTGTATATGCAAAAGATCTATTAACAATAATACCTGCGTGACCTGTCATGGCATTTCTCACAAATATTGTTTCTCTAAAATGGAAGGGGCCACTAAAATCGAGCATAATAAAATTTATTGCTCATCAATTTGTTCTAAACAATCAAATAAAGATGACGAGATTCGAGATTTAAAGAATACCATCCACGATCTTAGCGAGGAATTACAACACAAAAATACGCATTTAATAAAGACTAGAAGAAACTCGGAATTATTTAAAATTGACTCCTTAGATAGCGAACAAAAGTTACTAGATGAAATTCAAATGCATAAACAAACAAATCAAGATTTAAACAACAAACTAAACGGCTTGTTAATATCATGTGAAAGAAAATTAGAAATAGAATTAATTGAAAAAGAAAAACTTAATAGGGAAATTGACGAACTTAACTTAAAAATTCAAGAACTTGACGAGATTAAATCTAATGTGATTTTAACAAAAAATTGTGATAATTGTGTTCCAATGAAAAAAGAAATAAGTAATAATGGTGAATATATTATGAGGCTATGTCAAATAATAGATGAAACTAAACAAGAGAAGTCTAGAATTATTGATGCTTTTGAAATTAAGTTGAAAGAAAAAGATGATCTACTTGAAGTCACCAGTAAGCAATGTATGGAACTAGCAGAAAATCTCGAAGAAGCTAAACTACAAATCCTACAAAACAAAAACCTTGAATGTAACACAAACCTATACCCGGCAATTTATGTCACAAGCAGCACTCAAACTTCTTTTAAAAAGTTTACAAAATCGAGGTCTACACAGGTAAACATAGGTACACAATCCTGTGATACACTGAACATAGTAGATAGTAAACAAAATAATAATCAAAATGCTACAAAAACTCAGAATAATGAGAAAAAAATAGAAGAACATACAAAAAACATCACACTAATAGATAACAAGCGACAACCTTATATTAATAATTTAAAACCAAAAATCTTCTTGGTTGCTGGAAGAAGTGGTAACAATATTAGACAGCACTTAGAAGACTATCTACCTAATTATCAAGTTACGTCTTTTATCAAACCAAATGCTAGCACCCAAGAACTATTTACTACAGTCCTAAAAAATTCTAAAAACCTGTCAAAAAAAGATATAGTTATAATTTGGTTAAGCAATAACGAGATAAATAAAAAAATGGTCCAGGAACTTGCAAATGTGGCCAAAAAAACTAATTTAGTATTTTTCACGGAAATGTACACAATAAGCAAAGAATTAAACAAACACATTTTTAACTTTAACGAACATCTTTGTAACATTATAAACTCCTTGAAACAAAAATACCCAATAAAAATTTTTGATGTAAACAAGGGATTAGATAAGACATTATATGTACACAGAATAAATACAACCACAAAGAGAACTAGGACATCTTTGGCTGACAATTTTTATAAATTTACAACACAACAATTGTCACAACATCACAATTCAACAGAACAACAACATCCATCACAACATCAGCAATGTTCAACTCAGTCTTCAGCACAACAACACAAACAACAGCGACAACAAAAATGTTCCACACAACATCCACTCTGTGTACCACAAAAGGAACATCATTCATCACAACATCCACATTCGACACAACAAGTGCAACATTCTATACAACAGCCCCAGTCATCCATACAACAGCAACAACAAAATCGTGAGCAAATTCTTAACAATTCAGGAAATTTTTTATAGCCTCAACTAAACCTAAGTATGGAACTAGAGCTTCTAAAAATACAAGAACTAACACGAAAGTAACTGTGAATAGCCACATATTAAATAAAATATGCGGTATCAAAATGGTGCATATCAACACTCAGTCTGTGGTAAATAAAATTAGCAACATAGAGGTACTACTTGAAGAACAAAAACCTCATATATTAAGTATTGTAGAACACTGGTGCATCAATGATGATATAAAAATGGTACAGTTTAAAAATTATGAGCTAATTGAATTTTTTGGCAGAAAAGAGCACATACATGGAGGATCAGCAATCTATGTTAAAAAAGGTGAAGACTACGGCATCACAAAATTAAACGTGGATAAATTTTCGGTAGAGTTGTCTTTCGAATGTAGCGGTATAAAGGTAGTGTCTGGGGAAAATAAATTCTGTGTTTTAAGTGTGTACCGTCCAGATCGCGATAAAAAAGTGTTCTATGAAAAACTTATGGAAACCCTGCTGTATTGTCGAAATATAAGTGAGAATATATTCATATGTGCGGACCTAAATATAAACTATTCTAATGAAAACTTGGACAAACAGGTATTTGATGACTTTTTAGCTAGTTTTAATCTTAAGTGCCCGTCTACAGACCTGACCAGAATATTCACAGACAAAAATGGAAAAACAACATCTAGTACCATAGACTATATACTGACTAATACTGATTTAAAGCAATGTAGATTTGAAATATTTCAGCCTAATTTGTCTGACCACTTAGCCCTAAGTTTAACTTATGATATCTTAAATTGTAAAAAACTAAATAACTGTGGGGAGAACCAGACTGTTGAACAAAGAGATTTGAGTCGTAATAATCTTATAAACTTAAATAATTTATTGCTAAAAGTAGGCTTTAATGACATTTATACTACAGGTAACGATATTGACGCTATTTTTAACATTTTTATGGATACTTTTACTTGGGCAATGGACGTTTGCTGTCCAATTAAAAGAAAACGTAAAAGTGCTAATAGAAATTGTAAAAATTGGGTAACTAAAGAAATAATCAAAGTGAGTAAGGTTCTAAAGGAACTATTTTGGAAAACTAAACTCGTAAATACAGAAGAAAATAGGAAAACTTACAAAGAGTCGAAAAATGAGTATAATAAACTAATTAATAAAACCAAAAAAGATTATTATAAAAAAATCATAGATAATGCGGAAAACAAGCAAAAAAAGGTGTGGGAACTTGTTAACAAAAACCTGGGGCGGGAAAAGAAAACACGAAATATCACGCTTGAACATAACGGCAAAGTATATGTCGAACCCACAGAAATTACCAAAGCTTTTGGTGATTACTTTGCCAATATTACAGAAGTTAGTTTAAGGGAGCATTTTGGTGATAATCGGTCTGCTAACTGCACTACTTCAGAGCCCACGGCTAACTCTTTCTTCTTTACAGAAGTAAACAAAGACGACGTAAGAAAAGTAATTGCTAGCTTAAAAAATAAAAAAAGTACTGGCGTCGATAATATATCAGTAAAAATTCTAAAAGAACTCTCTGAAACACTATCCGAACCATTAGCCTACTTAATAAATAAATCCGTAAATAGCGGAAAATTTCCTAAACTGTTGAAAATAGCGTCAATTATCCCAATTTATAAAAAAAACGACCCCAAATCTATTTCTAATTATCGTCCTGTAGCTATTTTAAATGTGATGTCAAAAATTTTTGAACGTTTGGTGTATAACAAAATGGTGGAATTTTTAGAAAAATTTAAATTACTGTCCGATTCTCAACACGGTTTTAGACAGGGAAAATCGACGGAGAGTGCAGCATGCGACTTTGTCGACTGTGTCTATAAATGTTTAGATAATGGTGATTTCGTTGCCGGCCTCTTCTTCGATCTCTCCCGTGCCTTTGACTGTCTGAAGTTTGATTTTGTAGAAACCAAGCTATCTAATTTAGGATTTAGAGGAGTCTTTTTGTCTTGGATTGTTGACTATTTGAAAAGTAGGCAGATGTTTGTCAAGTATGGCAACGCTTACTCAGATCTTTTTGACATTACTTCAGGTATTCCCCAGGGATCTGTTCTTGGTCCCTTGATTTTCTTATTATACATAAATGAACTGCCTCTCTACATCAGAGCAAAGCTACTAATTATGTTTGCAGATGACACGTCGCTTGTACTCTCAGCACGTACCCTGTCCGAACTTAAAAGTCTCTTAGTCAAAGTTGTGCAAGATTTTATCAACTGGTGTAAGAAAAATGAACTTATACTCAATGTCGACAAGACAGTATGTGTTTACTTTCGAAATGGGTTGCGTGCTGAATTGGAGGATACAGCTTTGGAAATTATTGTAGGAAACTACAAAATTTCATCTTCTAAAAGTACCAAGTTCCTGGGGATAAGCCTTGATAATGACCTGAGATGGCGCGGCCATGTTGATTTAGTCTGCAAAAAATTAAGTAAATCATTTTTTGCATTGTCTCGGCTTAGAAACATGCTTGATTTACAAGGTCTGATAAACATTTACTATTCACTTGTCTACAGCCATCTAAATTATAATGTTTTGTTATGGGGTAACGTTTCAAATAGCTTGAGGGCCTTTATACAACAGAAGCGTATAATTAGATTAATATTTGGGCTAAAGAGCAGGGGGTCATGCAAAGACATTTTTATTCAATACAAAATACTGACGCTTCCTTGTATATACATTTACAAAACATTGTTATTTACTAGAGCCAATTTGTTAAATCGTCCACATCTCAACGCAAGACATCAGGATACTCTGACTATTCCTATGCATAAATCTACGCTATATGAAAATTCACCCACATATAGTGGCATTGTATTATATAACAAATTACCATTATTAATAAGAAAAACCAAAAGTTATAATGTTTTTAAAACAACCACAAAAAAGTTTTTAACTGAAAAAGCTTTCTATTCTGTAAATGAGTTCTTAGATGCGCGCCCTTAAATTCTGTATATATGTTTACTTTGTCCTTATATTAATACATGTTGTGTATAATATACACTGTATATTGTATCTATATTTTACATTCTTTTAAGTATTTATTTTATTTTTAAATGTAAATGTTTTTTTTTTTTTTTCTTTCTTTTAAACTTATTTTTGTTACTCTGACTTGTATATCCATCAACCGATGGCCCAATACCAAATAAAATTATTCTATTCTATTCTATTCTATTCTATTCTATTCTATTCTATTCTATTCTATTCTATTCTTTTCTTTTCTATTCTATTCTATTCTATTCTATTCTATTCTATTCTATTCTATTCTATTCTATTCTATTCTATTCTATTCTATTCTATTCTATTCTATCCAGAGCTAGAATGGATTCATTTTGTGTTTGAAAAGTGTGTGTATTTGCTTACATTCTAAAGCAGTCGTAGAAAAAAACACATTTTACTATCCCCTGAAACTATACTATTTAACACGAAGCATTACATTTCTTTATAGCTTGTTTTATACATAAAACTGTGCCTTTAATGGTTATACTTAATCATTATTATGGGGAAATAGAGAAAAGAAGATATGTATTATTTAAAAATTGTGACAAAGTAAATTTTTATTTAAATTTTAAGTAGAGCACTGTTAGGGTAGGTAGGTAGCTTACGCACTACACAAAAAGAGTACTCATATTTTCAGATCAAAAATGGCGATAATTAAAAATACAGTGCGTGCATTAAGTCTGGAATCACCCGATTAACTTTTTAGTTACAAGTAAAACACAAAAACCCTCGGATAGGTCGATTTTTATTTTTAATTTTGCAAAATATGGTGTAATAAAAGTAATTAAAATTTGCACCCCCTTGCACCCTCGCCCCCCAACTTTTTTTTTTCAAATAGCAACCTACCCCTTGTGACACTTCGTTGGAAAGGTAATTTAATAAGCTTTCCAACGGTGTATAATAAAGCCTAATTTGGTAAAGGGCTAATGATAAAATGCACAATTTAGTTTATTATAAAGACATATAAGGTATAACTTTAGTTCACTATAAATGTTCAAATTGATGTCCTTCAGCTCTTTGACAGTGGACAGTAAAAAAACGGGATTAAAATCGATTAAATAGTAAACATAAAATTGGTCAATAAAAAGAAAAAAAATTGCACTTTTCAACAGGGTATAAAATATTACAATAAGTTTAAAACAACCTTATTTAGATTCTCAGGAAGGTGCCAAGTAGGAAATAGGGCAACAATTACCATATTATGGGTAATATTTCACACAAACAATATTTAAATAAAACATGCGTTTTTTCATAGACCCTTTAACAAATTAGGCTTTATCATACACTGTTGGAAAGCTTATTAAATTACCTTTCCAATGATGTATCACAAGGGGTAGGTTGCTATTTGAAAAAAAAAGTTGGGGGGTGAGGGTGCAAGGGGGTGCCAATTTTGATAACTTTTTTTAGACCAAAATTTTCAGAATTAAAAATATAAATCGATCTATCTGAGGATTTTTGTATTTTACTTGTAACTAAAAAGTTATTCGGGTGATTCCAGACTTAAGCACGCACTGTATATACACAGATAAAAATCACACAATCACACAATAAGTTATTTAAAATTTCACATAACTTATTGCTATATTTTTAAAATTTGCATAATATGTAATGTATCTTCATCTAACTTATGTAATTTTTAAGTTAATATAATATGTATTTTCACTTAATATATTTTGTAATTTTTGGCGTATTTTATTCACAGAACATAACATAGGTAAGAATATAGCCAACGTTAAGTTATGTTATTTTTACAGAATATGTTTTGTAAAATTTTACTTATGAAATTATACAGAATATGTTCTGGAAAACTCAGATAACTTAACGTTGGCAATATTCTTACATATATTTTTATCAGTGTAGTTTTTAATTTCAATTATTTACCTTACATAAGGTAGCACAGTCGAAAACAAATTGGATTGGGCTTGGATACGTCCAGAGGATTTCCAACTTCCAAGCACAACTCAAATAATAACAGAAGTTGGTGGCCAATTATCCGGAAGGAAAAAGCCAAAAATTAAATTGGAATCGGAATTTTAACTACACTAGTAGTCCAGTCAAAAAACGAAAAATTCCTGTGTTAAATAACACAAATGTACACGGCCTGATATTTTAAGGGGTAGTAGTGGATAGTAACAGAACACTCATGTCCCGCTATCTTAAATTTTAGGGGTGAGTGTGGTTATCTCGCTAAATATGCATCTTACGATAAAAATGTATATTACCAATTTTATTAAGGAAAAAATTTCCAACAAGTTTTGTTAGGGTAATTTTTTTATTATATTAATAACAATCGAGTTATAAATTTTAAAATATGGCCATGTTGGGGGTAAAATTATTTTTTTCGATTTTTCAGCCAAATTATTCATCGGAGCATAAAAGTTGTTATGAGCAAACTTGTAGCTCTTAAAATTATTTATATATTATAAATTTTCATATAATTTTTTTTTTTTTTTTTTTTAATTTTTGAATTTTTTATTTTATTTTATTTTTTCCAAACCAAGAAAAAGTTATTTTTTTGAAAAAATATATTTTTTTTCCCAAAAAGGAAATAAAAAAAATTGTTTAAAAATATTTTAAAGTTTTTTATTTTTTTTTTGAAAAATTATTTTTTCATGTATTTGGGAAACGCAATATATTACTGTAAATAATATATAATGGAATCCGTAGCATTACAAATCTTCACGGCTTGTTCATTTTTAGCAAAAGTGACAATTTCAATCATTGTAGACCGTGGCCACGCGTGTACCTTTTCAAAGGCAAGCAAAAAAATTAAAAAAAATAGCGCTGATTTTTTTATGATTAATCGATTACTTAAAAACGATCAATGATAAAAATATTTAAACTCAGAATCTATTTTTATCATTGCTCTAAGATCATTAGGATTAAAGAGCTTTTAGATGGAACTACAAAAAAAACATTGTAGACCGTGGCCACGCGTGGACCTTTTCAAAGGCAAGCAAAAAATTAAAAAAAATAGCGCTGATTTTTTTAAGATTAATCGATTACTCAAAAACGATCAAAGTCCAAACCAAGAAAAAGTTATTTTTTTTTTGAAAAATTATATTTTTCTTTGCAAAAAGGAAATAAAAAAAAATTGTTTAAAAATATTTTAAAGTTTTTTATTTTTTTTTTTGAAAAATTATTTTTTCATGTATTTGTGAAACGCAATATATTACTGTAAATAATATATAATGGAATCCGTAGCATTACAAATCTTCACGGCTTGTTCATTTTTAGCAAAAGTGACAATTTCAATCATTCGGATAACATTAAAACTTAAAAAAAAAGTTCAAACCAAGCGGTTTGGACTTTTGAGAGTTTCTTTGAGAAACCAAGAGAAAAAATATTTTAAAAATGTTATTATAAAAGTTCAGTTAAGTTTCTCAGTTGTTCAAAAAATTAAAAATATTTGAGATACGCCCCTTTGCATGCAAGGCGACGATTTCCCGAGAATTTATCTATCAAATTAAAAAGTGTTACTTTTGCTTTAAACACTAATAACTAAGCAAAAAAATATAGTACAGAGCTCTTGTTATGAGCAAATTAAAGAAAAAGTATTAGGATTAAAGAGTTTTTAGATGAAACTACAAAAAAAAACATTGTAGAGCGTGGCCACGCGTGTACCTTTTCAAAGGCAAGCAAAAAAATAAAAAAAAATAGCGCTGATTTTTTTATGATTAATCGATTACTTAAAAACGATCAATGATAAAAATATTTAAACTCAGAATCTATTTTTATCATTGCTCTAAGATCATTTTTCTCCACTACAGCCTTTTGAAAAAAAAAATCAAAAAAAAAAATTCAAAATTTTTCAATTTTTTTTTTATTTTATTCTTGCAAAAAAAATGAAAATTATAGTTATTTTATTTAGTTTAACCCCTATAACTGTTTTGTTTTTGGGGGGATTACTTTCACAATTGGTAGAATTGATCCTTAAAATTAAAGTAATTTTGGCTGAAAAAGTTAAGTTTAGGGAACGTCAAGTATTGCGTAACGCAAAATGTACGGAAATTCATACACTTCATACCTCAGTTCTTGCGTTATTCAAGGCTGTAGAGATTTCATATTTTGGCTACCTCCCTAACACATCCCCTATTAGGAGGGTAGCCAAAATATGAAATTATCTATTACGTGATTACCGGTGTATAAATTTTGGTACAATTTGCGTTACGTAATACTTGAACGTTACAGTCCCTTTAATGGATTTTTTTTTGAGCTTTTTAGGTTTTTTTAAAAGTTAAACCCCCCATAACTTTTTTGTTTTTGACCGGATTACTTTTAGAATTTGTAGAATTGATTGAAGTCCAAACCACTATGCCAAGTTTGGTCAAAATCCGAGACATCGAGGGCAAACCGAGTATGTTAGCGTGAAATATCAGCGATATTTTCTTAAAAACACATTTTTTTCAAAAACGGCTCTGACGATTTTTAAAATTTTGGTCTTATTTTTTTAATTAGAGCTCATATAACAAATTCCAAAAAGAAAAAAAAATGGAAGTTGTCATGTCATTTAAAAGTTCTTCTAGAACAGCGTGCGTTCCCTTTAATGGATTTTTTTTTAAGCTTTTTAGGTTTTTTTTAAAAGTTAAACCCTCCATAACTTTTTTGTTTTTGAGCGGATTACTTTTAAAATTGGTAGAATTGATCTTTCTAATAAAAGTAATTTTTCCTGAATTTTCTTTCAGCTTTTTTCGATTTTTTTAAAAGTTTAACCCCCTATAACTTTTTTGTTTTTGTGGGGATTACTTTTAAAAACAATAGTTATCTTCTCCTCGTAGAAATTTAATCCTAAAATTTTCAAGTCAATCGGATTATTCGTTCTTGAGTTATTGAATGACTGACGGACAGGCAGACGGACATTTCAACAAGTTGCTCATTGTCTCATGATACAAATTTATATTTAAGAATTTTTTGTTAAGGACGATTTTTGAGATTGTTTTTTAAATTCGAAATTACCGTATATTATTCTAGCGCAGGCTCTCTGAATAATATAATAATGCATTTCTAGTACACAAATTAAATAAACAAACAGAAATTATTAAAGATTAAAATCAAATTAGAAAGTAATGTGTAAAACAATAAAAACAAAAGTTAAACGCATTACTCTAAGGCTTGTTTTTTTAATTGCAAAATTAATTTGTAATAATAGGTTTAGGTTTAAAGTAATAATAATATTTTTATTAGGTATAAAATAATATAAGTACACTAATAGAACACTATAATAATTAATAGCGTAATTAAGTTATAGAGTACAACAATAAATAGTTGTATATGCGCCAACTACTCTACAGGGTTATTCAGAAATAAGCTCGAGAAATGAGTCCTAAGGGAGTACACCTCTTTAAAATTGTAATAAAAATAAGGTTTTTAATTAATAACTCTTGTACACTTTAAGCTAGAGCGACGAGTTTTTGTGCTGGTATCAATAAGGGCAATAAGTTTATATTAATTTATTTTTTTGAATTTATGTAGAAGCGTGCCTAGACGGACAAAATATGTGAGGCTTAACACATTTTTACCCCAAACTTTTTTATGTGTAATTTTTCGGAACTTTTGTAAAAAAATATAGATTCCTTCAGTAAAAATACATAAAAAATATCATAGTGTAACATTGTAGAAGCAACCGTTTAAAAAAATAATGCAATTAAAAGGAAGTAACATTTTGGGCCACTAACAATGTCAGTTTTTGAAATTACTTTAAATTAAATTTAGGTGTTTTTTGCTTAATTTTAAATGAAGAATCGCCCTGCAGCATTAAGATTTTATTGGTGCTTTTTTGTTCCCCATTCAATATGTCCATCTTCAAAGTGCCTCAGCTCCCTTAGGGCTCATTTCCGGACCAACCTTTATAGGATTCGCTTCGCTTCGCTCCAGTAGAAATGGCACAAACTACTATTGCATTGCCTATTACAATCATTTATCGAAAAATATTAAAGATTTGCCTTTGAACCCATTTAAAACCTGGATCAAAAAATGGTTACTTGCTTAGGCCTTTTACAGCGCAGAGGAGTTTCTGCAGAAGGTGGTGCCTCAGGAACTAGGGGAATTGTGAGACTTTTGTATATTATTTTTTAAAACTTTCTTTTTACTTATTTATTTATTTATTGACACTTTGACTTCTGTAAACAATTTTGTAATTGTGCTAGCACCAGTAAAGATGATTATGATTATGATTACCGGTATATGCTTATCGTTATATACTTATGCACATACTTATGCACATACTTATGCCACATACTTATGCACATACTTATACACATACTTATGCACATGGAAATTTCAGCCCAAAATGCCTACTTTCAAAATTTTGTTAAAATCATCTGTTTTCGCCATCTTTATTAAAGATCCTTCATAAAATAAAGAAGACCAAATTTTTTGTCTTACTTTTTTTTTGTACGACTTATAAATAATTCACGGCACCGGCTTAAACTTTACACTATGTTTTTAGGGCTTTATATTCTTTTTTCAGAATTTTTCCCTATAAGTCGAATATGAATGCCTCTTAGAACGTTTTGGGTGAAAATTTAAAAAAAAAATAGGAAAATATGATGGTTTTCAATAGAAAATCGGTTTACTGAATCTCGAGATAATGGGACATAAATGGGTTAATTATTTTAAAATTTTTAATTTTACAAAAATTTAAAAGATTTTTTTTTATTTCACCCAAAATGTTTTAAGAGGCAAGCCTAATCGACTCATAAAGCAAATTTTCGGTTTTTCGAAAAAAGAAAATAAAACGCTAAAAACCTATAGTGTAACGTTTAAGACGGTGCTTTGAATTAGTTATCAGTCGTACACAAAAATACGTATGACAAAAAAATTGGAAATTTGGTCCTCTTTATTTTCATATAGAACGTTTTTTTGTCCTTGGATGCACCGATATTGAGATATTTTTTTGTAAAAATTACGTTAAAAAAATAACTGTTATAAATATCCAAGGTCGCGAAATTGTCTTTTTATTTGCGGCCCTATACCCTACAAAATAAACACAAAATCAAAAATCCCTGAATTATTTCTATGTAAAACTATCACGTGATCATGTAATACCGGTAAAAGGAAGGCCCTTAATGTGCAAAAAAAATCTTGTCACGTGATCTATGGACAGACCCTTCTTTTTGTTTAGTCTTTAGATTTTTTGTTTACTAGAGTTACTCTATCTAGCGGCCAGATAGAGTAACTTTATATTTATAAGTATTTAAATTATAAAAATTGATCCACTGTGTGACAACCTACCCTACACTTCTTTAACGTCGTTGCATATTTACGTAGTTTAAAAAGAGAACATTCTTTTGCCATAAATTGCTTTCGAGGATGTTTACTCTGGAGATCTGTCCCCGCTGCTAAAAAGGTTTGATTCTTGAAACTCAGTCCTGCGTTGCCTCTTGCCTGATCCTAATGCAAACAGTACTTCCTGATTGAATCTGGCGCTTTTAAGCTCGCGATGTTAAACGCATTTAAATTTGCAAACTCTTTCATTAAAATATAATAAAACTTTTCCGAATACATTTCGTTAAGATCTGTATTAGGATGAATTTAAATTTTAAATTTTTAACCATAATCCTAAAGCAAACAGCAATATTGCTATGCTTCTGCATTAACTGAAAGAATTGAAAACAAAAGTTATAATGGTATTAATTAAGGCCTTGTTTAACTACACAGTTATTACTTTTATCCACGGCCGTGATTAATAGGCCTATTAATTACGGATCTGTAGAAATAAACCGTTTAAAACCCGAAACGGCCGTGGATAAAATATAGTATTCTACTCGCGTTTAATATCTATTAATCATTCGGGTGATTAGGCCACTCGCCTATCGGCTCGTGTCCCAAAATTTACCCTCACTAATTAATATCAATTATTATACGCTCGTTGAATAATATACTATTATCCACGGCCGTGATTAATAGGCCTATTAATCACGGGTCTGTAAAAATAAACCGTTTAAACTTTAAAACAGCTGTGGATAAAGTATAGTATTCTACTCGCGTATAATAGCTATTAACCGTTCGGGTGATTAGGTCACCCGCCTATCGGCTCGTGTCCCAAAATTCACCCTCATTGATTAATAGTAATTATTATACACTTATTGAATAATATAATATTAATAAAATAAATGTATTATAATTAAAGCTTCAATTACTACAACATTTTAACAACTTATTAAAACAGGGTAATTTCTATATTCAAATATTCTTGCCCTCACAGTACTTATAAACTTGTCCTTTGATTCTTGAAACTCAGTTCTGAGTTGCCTCTTACCTGACCCCAATGGCGATTTCTCCCGTTAGATTAGACACGGACAAAAGTTCTACCCAAAAAGGATAGAAGACATACATACACTCCCACTTCCACCCAACCAAACAAATTCTGTATTTGTTCTTTGAGCAAATACAATATTTACTTGGCCGGGCGATTATATTATTTTTATTAAAGAAATTACTGGCGCCATCTAAATTTTAGTAGAATTATCTTATTCTACAGATTCACATTAGCTATTTTCGTTCGTGCCGCTCAGTGCTACACTTTCCGGCCAACCAAATAAATAGTGTATTTGTTGTATGAAAAACAAATACAGTATTTATTTTGTTGGCTGGAAAGTGTAGCACAAATAAGACAGAGATAGGGTAGACGTCTTTTGTTTCATAATTCTAGTTGTAGAGAGCTCCATTCAAACAGTACTTCCTGACTAAATCTGGCGCTTAAGCATTTAAATTTGCACTCTTTCATTGCAATATAATAGAACTTTTCCGAATACATTTTGTTAAGATCTGTAATTGAAAACAAAATTTTATAATGGTAATAATTAATGCTTTGTTTAACTACACATTTGTTACATAACAGGTTATAACTTTTAATGAATAAGGGTGCAAACACTAAATTAAATTTTGTTTGCACTGCCCAGTACTCACTCTTACCTGATCCTAATGCATACAGTGCTTCCTGTTTGAATCTGGAGCTTTTAAGCTCGCGAAGTTAAACGTTTTTAATTTAAAAAATCTTTCATTAAAATATAAAAAAACTTTCCCGAATATGTTTGGTTAAGATCTGCATTAGGATAAATTTAAATTTTAAATTTTTAACCATAATCCTAAAGTAAACAGCCCTATTTAAAATAGGGTCTGAAATTTTAAGGAGTAACTTTATATCAGAAAATATGACAAAAAGTTCCTCTAAACATATGTCTAAAAATCCGTCTTAAGGGAGCTAAGTCCCTTTGAAAGTGGCTAAAAAACCGGTTTTCTCAGGAACCCTTTAAGATATAGCAACGACTTTTTGCACGTAAACTAATCTTAATAAGACCCATCTTCCTATGTTATTTTTATATAATTATTTAATAATAATAACAATAATAAAAATAATAATAATAATAATAAAATGAGTTATAAAAAGTATTTATTTATCCTATTGTGATATCTTGTAACGGACTAGTGGACAAAAACCTACCTGATATCTTAGATAGGATTGAGGTTCCTAGAAAAATAATAGCTGTTGAGCAGAAGGCGGTAATATTATCAACTTGTAGAACGATACGATACGATATGTTTTAGCCACCGATGGTAACGTTGACATGTGATGCCCCGTTAACCGTTGGAAGTAAATACCGGAGAAAAAAAATAATACTAATAATAATAATACCATTTATTTTGAAAAAAAAAGCTTTCAACACAAAATACATTCGAACAAAAATACAATGTAGAGAAGAACATTGAACGTAATATTGCCAGAAAAAAATTAAAATTTACTGTATAAAATTGTTTGGACTTTTATAATACATATAATTAAAATTATTTCAGTAAATAAATAAATATACAGCCTGTTCCAGAACTCGCGTACAGAAATTTGAGGGTATATTAAAAAACCTCTGGAAAAAATGAAAAAATTTTTAAAAAAAATCCATCTTCAATACTAATTAAAAAGAAAGCTATTTTATCTGACTAATCCTGTTGCTGATATTAAATTACCTACAAATTAGTTTTTCCGTACTTATTAGTAACTATGGTTGTATTTTAATTGTTGACGCATGCATTGTTTCAGACTTTCAACTTTAAAATCTTTTTAGCTTATTATATTTTGACAAAACCGACAGAGGCTATCAAATATTCTATTTTTATAGGGTCACTCCATCCGGTGGTTTTTTGACATTAATAAATATTTATGTCACATTAATCAGCATGTCAACCTACAGAATATGTACCTGCAAGAATTTAACATCAGCAGCAGTATTGGTCCACTTAAAAAGTTTTTACTTTTGAATTGAACAAAGATGTTTTTTTTTACATTTTTTTCATATTTTCCAGATGGCTTTTAATATACCCTCAAATTTCTGTACGCTAGTTCTGTATAAAACCTTCAGACTATTTATTTTCAGATATTAAAAATTCTTCTATGGAATAAGGCTCAATATCACAGACACAATTAAACAACTGTTTTCTAAAATTGTATTTGTTTTTATCGCGTTTTAAGTATATTGTATAACTGAACAGATGAATGAAAAGAACCTTTTTCGTAGGTGGTTAGCCTATGTTTAGGAATACTATATTCTGTTATCCTGCCCTAAATCTCTAAACAAAACATTGTTTTTAACTAAAAACAAAACTGACTCATAAATATATAGACCCGCAACAGTTAGTATTTTATTTGATTTAAAATGATTTCTGCAAGACCCCTTATAGTTTAAACCGAGCATGGTGAGTATGGCTTTTTTTCTGAAATTTTACAATAGACTCAAAACCTTTTTTCCAAAATACAATTCCATATCTTAATAAACTCTGAAAGTTGGAAAAATAAACCACTTTAAGGGTATTTAAACCTACATTCCGCAAAACAAACAATGAGTAACTCACCTTGTTTAACCTTGTACGTAAATGATCTGCATGAGAAAACCAATTCAGATTTTCATCAATATAAAGCTCTAAAAACATTTTAAACATCATAAAATTATTTTTGTCCTCATTAAGAAGGCCTTATAAGGGTAACTTCAGTGCGTGAGAAAGAAACAAAAGCAAAAATTGCAACCAATAAAACTAACGATAGTATTTCAAAAATTACAAAGTGATCGGTCTATGACACCGATGTTACCCTAGGGTTAACGATAGACAGATAATTTTTTTTATATATTTTTGTAGTTTTTAACCAAGAAACGTGCAGTATACATATTTTTGTATACCATCCATTCTTTAATACTTTTTTTTATAAAAACGAAATCCAAAATAGCTAATATAGCGAAAAAATTAATACATACAAAAAAAACGGAATATCCAATAAATAAATTAAATACAACTGCATTGTAATTAATCTTGCATAATAAATAACTTGAGTAATATTTTTATTGGTTTAATCATAATAAATGGCCCTAGCGATAGCATCATAAACAGGGAGTGGACAAATGGTAGCGATAATAAATGCTGCCAGAGCTTAATTTGCTGTAGACCTGTGTTTTGTTTAAGTAGAAGTGCAAGGCAAAACTTCTTTTCACGGATTGAGGCCAGATCTTAAAAAAAAAATGTCAATTTTCTAGTATAAGTAATTCGCTGCCTGAGTATGTGGTCCAGACCCCATCGCTTAATACCTTCAAGAATAGGCTAGATGAATTCTGGAACTAAATTTTTTTTTTCTTTTTTATTTTAATTATTTTTTCTCTGTTTTAATTTTATATTTTAACTTAACTGTATATGCATAGTATTATAGGCTCAATAGGGCTTGCCCTTAGCCTGAACAACAATAATAATAATAATAATAATAATAATAATAATAAGTACTACGACGTACATACTTTGAGACTTTATTTTTTTTATTTACAACTAAGTTTTGGATTTGGTTGGTGATATTTTGACTTTTAAGGTGACCCAACGGTAATATGCCCGATTGTTTGGCGGTGCAGTACTACACTGCATAAAACTTTATTGAAATCAAATCTCTTTTTTTTGCACATTAATAATATATCTTCTTAAAATTAGCCAATATAACCCTAAAATATTTTAACGTACTTAAGTTCCACCCTGTATTTTATACCTGATCATAGTTCTGACGTCATTGCTATCAACAATGCACACTCTGATGATAATAAATGGCTCTAGCGATCCCATCACAACACATTACACTTCGATGGAGATAAAATTTATTTTCATAACCTTAAATCAGTTATTATTAGAGGGTGTAACAAACAATAAAATTATATTAGATATGTCAGCTCATTGGATTTAATTATACAGGCCAACAAATTGTCAACTTTTGAAAGTTGATTTGGATCTGACAGCTGATTTTGGGTAATTTAGTTATCTTGATTTCAAATATAACTTTTTGTCCATCACCTAAGGGTTTTGAACAACGGCACAGTGGGCCAGGAAAAAAACAGGGTCAAAATTCTGAATTTTTGCATACGATTATTTTTGATACCGCTTATTTCCAATAAAATAACGAAAAATCAAAAAATAATCCTCGCCATTAGGGTGGTCCAAAATTTTATTTTTGTTGCTATCTTTCTCAAAATGTGTCAAATGGCTTTTTTTGATTATATTGATGTAGACCAATGTCATAAATTGAAAACTCTACACTTCATGTTAAAGAATGAGATTTTTGGCATGGATTATGGCTAAAAAAATTATACGTGATGGAAACAAAAAAATGTTTGTTTGCAGTCAATGGGTCTTAACTAAGCCAGAAAAAAGCATCCAATCACCAAATCCTTGTTGGCCTGTATTATTTATCACTAATTTGTCACCACGCATCAAACATTTTTTGTTTTCTTTTTTATGGTGTAAAAAGATTAACTTGTAATTATAGTGATTAATGAAACTCTTTATATCTGTTTGTTATACCGTATATCGACACACCTCTACTGAATTAAACTTTAGATTAAAAAGTTTGTCAAAGAAAGGGGGTAGCTGGATAAGCACGGATTCCTGCCCTCGGAGATATCTAGCTCATTTTTTTATACAAGTTACTACTAAGTGCCAGCTCGTTTAGCATTTCTTTTTTTAATAAAAAACGAAGCGCTCGGTAGATTTTTTTAATTTTCGCTGAAAATCATATAAATGGACGGTACCATCGAATGGTAAAGGAATTTCAAACAAAAAATACCCCCAAAAAAGCACCGAGACCTTCTATTAACGCTTGAAAACAAATTGTGAAAAGAAAAATATTTTTTTTCGATGGATTTTTGATATTGGATTTCAAAAGTAATGATAATGATACACATTAAGTGTACTTTTTTCATATATTTTTTTCAAAATGATTAATTAACCACAGGTCAGTATATGATTTTTAAATGTTTATTCCCTGTGGCAAAAACCCGCACGCCAATGGTGATGATAGTGTAGGATAATGTAATGAACATTAGTAGTAACTTGTATAGAAAAATGAGCTCGATATCTCTGAGGGTACGAATCCGTGCTTATCCAGCTACCCCCTTTGATGGTTGATCTTGTAAGCTGAAGCTGAGCGCTTTACATACATGTTATCTAGATAATGTAAAAGTTCTTTAGGCCAGTTGTTCGCCATTATAAATAATATTTAATCGGTTAAATCGGATATTTCTTGTATTTAGGTAGTTATGGGAGGCATAGATTAGTGGCTAGCGCGCATGCATAGCAAGCCTACTAGCGTGAGTTCGATTTTCACTGGCCCCGATTTGACTTTTTCAGTTAATTAATAATTGATATTTAGCGAAGGCGATAAGTGAAACGGACATTCCCTAGAAACTGGTTCGAAAGTCAGTAAAAGCCGGTGGGACCCTCTACTACTAGCCCACACAAGTTCTGGACTTAGGGGATGCTTAATTAAGTGGAATAGTGCAAGGTTAAACAAACAAACAAAGTTCTTTTTGCATAGATTCGAAATCTGTTAGAAAAATATCATACTTTTATTACTTTTCGAAAAAATTAGGTTAAATTTAGATTTATTTATTTATTTATTTTCAATTAATTACAAATATATAAATTTGAAATTAAAGGATTCGCCTAAATTACAATATGTGTGTGGAATCCTACAATATAATAATCATAATAATATTATTTTTCATAATAATATGGCCTATTCCACGTGGATTCAGGCAACTGTGACTGCACTATGGTCACGGATTTGGGTGAATTATGTTTTATGGGTACCTTGTGACATCAGAAATAGATCCCTAATTCAATTTTTTCGAAAGACGCATATTTTGTAAGATTGATAAGATAAGATATTTTTTAGTTTTTTCCTAAAATCAAAGATTAGTATAAAAATTGACTTTGCCGCATAAAACTGTGATATCCAAAAATGGTTTTTAACATTAGAAACAACGTCAATTTCTTGATAAAATTCAATTTTTTTATATCGATAGTGTTTTGTTTTTTTAGATATTAGCTAAAAACTTAAATATCTCAAAAAACCCACCCTTAATATTTTTAAAAATTGTAGGATATATTTTTGACTATTTCTACTTTCAATAGACTAAATTACTGAAATGCACATTTTTGTTATTATTTTTTTATTTTCAAAAGAATTTCAAAAATTTCAAAATTCTTGCCTTTTTTCCAATTTCTTGAAGTAACGCGGATAAAAGTCATTAATTCTTTTTTTTTATAATAAAATAATTGTATACAGCCTTTGTTAAAAAAATTATTTACCCTTACCTCCCAGGAGCTTGACTTTAAAATAATTTTGGTATAAAATAAATAATTAAGTTTCCTTAAACAGTGAAGGCTTTTAAAACTAGTTTCAAGCCTGATGTTTTAAATAAAAACAGCTTTAATTTGTTTATAATTTTTGTTTATAACACGTAGGATTAATTGGACCCTGTAAAAAAGCAATCAATCCACAAATTTAAAAAAACGAGATGACGTATACTGATCTAGAAATGTCGATACTACATTCCTACATCCAACCCACAATATGTGTAATATTGTGGGTTGGTTGCTCTTTGCATAACAGGGTTTTAGATTAGATTAGATTAGATTTATTCAGATCCATTGATGTATAGTACAAATCGGATGGGTTCAGTTATGAGGTTCACAAATTCATGAAAATTATCCTTTTTTGATGTTTTTATACATTTCATTTGTTAAGGATTTAGGTCTGTACATAAATAAATATTATTTTATTAGACATGTTTACATAAAAACAATTTAATTAAAATGTTTAGTTAGTTTTTTTCTTTATTTTTAATTTTTTTATATAGAAGCTGTAAGAGTTAAATATTTTAATTACCATGTTTTTATGTTAACATTTCTAATAAAATAATATTTATTTATGTACAGACATAAATCCTCAACAAATTAAATGTATAAAAAAAATCGAAAAAGGATCACTGTTATGAGTTTGTAAACCTCATAGCTGGACCCTGTTATGAAAAAAGCAACCAGCCCACAATATTTTACATATTGATGGTTGGATGTATGAATGTAGTATGGGCATTTCTAGATCAGTATATGTCAATATCTCGTTTTTTCTATTTGTGGGTTGGTTGCTTTTTGCATAACAGGATCAAATTAATGTTATATAAATATAAACATTAGAAACAAATAGAAGCTGATTTTCTTTAAAATTTCAAGCTTGAAACTAGTTTTAAAAGCTTTCAACGTTTAAGGAACATTAATTATTTATTTTATACCAAATAATTTTAACGTCACACTCCCGGGGGGTAGGGGTAAGTAATTTTCTTAACAAAAACTGTTTATAATTTTTTTATTATCAAAAAAAAAATTATGACTTTTATCCGGCCTATTTTGATTATAACTTCAAGAAATTGGAAAAAAAGGCAAGAATTTTGGAATTTTTGACATTCATTGAAAATAAAAAAATAATAACAAAAATGTGCATTTCAGTAATTTGGTTTATTGAAAGTAGGCATAGTCAAAAATATATCCTAAAATTTTAAAAAATATTAAGGGTGGGTTTTTTTGATATATTTATGTTTAAAGTTTTTAGCTATTATCTAAATAAAAAAATAAATCACTATCGATATAAAAAAAATTGAATTTTATCAATAAATTGACGTTGTTTCTAATGTTGAAAAACATTTTTGGATATCTCTAATAGTTTTAAAGTTATTATACGGCAAAGTCAATTTTTATAATAATCTTTGGTTTTAGAAATAAACTAAAAAAGCCCATATCTTAAAAAAAATGCATCTTTCGAAAAAATTCAATTGGGGATCTATTTCTGATGTCACAAGGTATCCATAAAACATAATTCACCAAAATCCGTGACCATAGTGCAGTCACCGTTGCCTGAATCCACGTGGAAAAGGCCATATATATAAAAAAAATTGTAAAAATGGAAAACTAATGTTGAGTAAAAAAATATATATCCGTTTGACAGCAAAAGAGAATAAGGAGAAAAAAAAAATAATGTTGTGGAAAGAAAAGAAAAAAGTTTTATGAGGTAATATAAATAACTTTTTTATTATTAAACTAAATTAAATTGTTTGATATTTACAAATTTAAAAAATCTATATAAAATATTTTACTATTCCTTAAAACGACTTTTGTTTGATTAACGCAGTCGTCCCTCCGAAGTGACTGATCGATTTCGTGCTTTTTAGCACTCTTCAGAGCCACATATCGGTAGTAAGGACAACTACGAAAATCAAATCCTTTCCATAGGGGGCAGCTATCGACAGCGTGCAATAGGTTCTTGTAACCAATAACTGCTTCCTTTTTTGGACTGTCGATAGGTTTATCCAGTCTCTGCTTTTAGCAGTAGATGTCGCTAGCTGCTTTTGCTATTCCTTACAACGATTTTTAAACTCCATATAGAGATATATGGAAAGGATTTGATAGGAATAGTAAAATATTTTATATAGATTTTTTATTATTATTTTATAACATTGTCAAAAATAGGTTTTAACAGATTGTAATTATAATTTATAACATATAATTTAAGTTTCTTTGTAAGACTATTGTAATTTTAATTTGAATTCTGTTATAGAACTTTGCCCCAAAGTAAAAAATATAGTTGAGTAATATTTTTTTTATACAGAGGTACACAGTGATCCCCGGATATGATTAGGTTTTAAATAAAGGGCATCAGAAACAAACAACGGATCTTGGTAGTACAGGGTATGGACATCATAGATCCATTAACAGTTAAATCGCGTTTGCATATCTTTGAAAGATATTGGTAAAAACTCTTCAGGAGGAATCCCGAATAACACCAACTACTTGAAAGAAAAATTTAAATTTATTCTAGTAGTAATTTACGCACAGATTCTAACAATGATTAAAAACTTTTCCTATCTTTTGCCGATTTTGAGAAAAACGCAATAAACCATGATTTTAGTACAATTTTTCGACTGGCATAAAAACTCTAATTCAGTGAATATTAAAACATGACTGGTTTTAAATAACAGCTAAAATAGTTAAGTTTAAAAGTTTAATGGCAAATATAAAGAATTTTAATCCTACTGACCCGAAAGAAAGTCTTTCTATAGCAATGTTTTAACGTTAAGAGATACTTTAAGGTGGCCAGTGTATAATATCTTCACTCAACGTAAAAAAGGTCCTATGTTAAATTTTACTTTATTTTATTTTGTTGCTTAATTGTGGCATTTTAATTAAACGTCACAATTCAGTAAGGTCTTTAAATAGAGTGGACATCAAGTTCTACACTGCGTAAAGTGTGAAATTTAATGTCATTTCATTTATGTTTCTTACAATTTAGAACAACAAAGTAAAATTTAAATACGACATTTTGCATCTTGAGTGATGATATATTTCAAATTTTGACTTAATTGTCAATGTAACAGTTAAACTTTTTACTGTAGTAGTTCCAAAACAATTTTAAACTAGATTTTTTTTTCTGTTTATAAATAAAATAAATTTAAACTGTGGTTTTAGGGATAGTAAAGATGTTAAACTTGTGTAAGGTTTGCTTAATTATTTTATTAACGTGTTTAGTTTGAAGAAGTCAAGTTGACGTTTTGGCTTTAAATTTTTACTTTTTAGCGCATTTATTTACAATAATTTACAATATTAGTTGGAAGGCTTGCTTTTAAGAACACAATTAAAAATACTCAAAAATTATAAGGCCAACGTTTCGCCCTTATTGTTGGGGCTTCTTCAGGGCAATGTTTAATAAAAAAATAATAATAGTTAAATATGAAAACAAGTATAAAATGATAAAATATGAATTACATTAAAATTACAATAAGAAGTACTAAAACATTATTATTGATAAAGAACAAGAAAAAGAATTTAAATAAATAATTTTCAATAAAATCGTGTTTTTAAATTGTTTTATAATTTTTTATTCTTTTTAGTTGTTATAATACTAATTAATATATACCTAACACATGTGTAAGATAAGAAGCTGAGCGACCCCAAGAACTATAATTCCTGGAATCAAAGCAAACTTGCTAAGCATGCAAAGACTTTAATAATTATCATAGTATTCAGTATGATATCTTATCCTTTAGCAATCCTAAAATTGTTTTAGAACCACTGTAGTTCATATGTTTAACTAAAAATTGACAAGAAAATCAAAATGTGAAGGATATAATATACTGGTCAACTTAAAGCACTCTGAGGTGGTAAAAATTGATATAGAAATATTGTCTTTAAAGTAAATAAGATAAAATTTCATTAAATTTGCTATTATACTTTTATACTTCTATATTCTGGATATTGGTTTACTCTAGTTACGTTTTAATAGTCACTAAAGTAAAGGTATTATACCAGTCCAACAATCGCACTTAAATCGTAGTTTAATGCTTTTTTCTCAAAAATTAAAAACGATAGGTAAATTTGCCAAACGCTGTTAGAATCTACACACAGAATACTATAAGAATCGATTTTTAGTTTTTCTTGTAAGTAGGTTGGTGTTGACCGTGATGCCTCCTGAAGAGTTTTTACCAATATCTTCCAAAGATATGCAAACGCGATTTAACTGATAATGGGTCTATGATGCCCATACCCTGTACTACCAAGATCCATTGTTTGTTTCTGATGCCCTTTCTTTAAAACCTAATCATATCCGGGGATCACTGTGGGTATGGGTAAGCTTATGTGTGATGCAGCTTTTGTTTTACGTAAGTGTGTATCTGAGGGTTTATTATTTTTGTAGGTCCATAACTTCTTGATAAATAAATAATTCCCTAATAGATAATATTTCATTTTCTTTATACAGTGATTCAGTTGAGTACCTTCTTGGCTTTTTCAAAATTATTTTTAATATCATATTTTATTTCACCTCTAGGTCATTCAGGTTATTGTCTTTTAGTCCCCCCCATATACCAATACAGTATCTGACTAGAGATTCAACGAATGCTCTGTAAATTATTATAAACAGTTTTTATTTAAGATATCGCGTAGTTGGTAGAATTTTCGGGTGGTCCTTCTCAGTTTATTCTGTAGAGAAGTATGAATGTTCCATTTAAAGTGATGATCAAGCATTACACCAAGATATTTAACATTAGTAGAGCGTCTTATTATTGGACAGTTACAATTAAACATACACATATCTTCATGAATTTTTATGTTATTGGTTTCTGGTTGACCAGTTGTAAAGAAAAAAGTTAGAAATGTTGTCAGACTGAGAAGGCTTATGTCTAACCAAGATTTAATTTGTTTTAATCTCTCCTCTGCTTTTTTATAGACAGGCCCATGAGTCACCTACAAATAAAATTACAGTATCATCGGCATAAGAAAGCCTTTCACCTAAAAAATTAATTATACTGTAAATCCTGTTAATATAAATTAAAAATAATATTGGACCCAAAACTATTCCCTGACAACAGTTAAGGGATCACCTAATTTATTGTTAATTTTAACCCGTTGATAACGCTCAGATAAATTATTTTAAAAGACTGAAAGTGCAATGCCTCTTATGCCAATATATTTCAATCTTTCTAATAAAATATTATGGTCTACTGTATCAAACGCTTAAGCCAGGTCCAGAAATACAGCCAAACATATTTTATTAATGTTTAAACTATTAATAACATAACATAACTGCGTTTTCTGTTCTTATACGTTTCCTGAACCCAAGTTGTTTGATACTTATGAGTCGTTCTTTTAAGCACTGTTGAAAGGTTTTTGAGAACGAATTTTTTAGCCAGATTCGTCTATAGTTTGTCGTTAAGTTTTTATTTCCTGATTTATATATCGGGGTTACGAGAGACTCTTTCATTGACTTGGGAGTTTTACCAGTTTCTAAAATTAAGTTCATAAAATGACAAAGGTGTTTAGTATTAACATGAATTGATTTTAATAATTTTGACTTTAAGCCGTCAGGCCCCCTTAGCTTAACCACTCCTCAAATTCAAAATATAATTCTTTATTTCAGTCCATCAAATTTCTTTGAAAAACTTTTTAATCTAAACTTTAATTCAGTAGAAGTGTGTCGAGAAAATAAGAAAATAATGAGTAGTTGTATGTATAGTAATGGTAACACGTGGTTAAATTTTTACTTTTGTTTTATAGGGTTTAAAAAGTAACATTTTTGATGGCACAAAATGTAACTTCCCCTTTGCATTTTTTTAACCCTTTTAGAGAAAAAATAATTTGGAAGTGAAATTTCACGGTTCGAGGACGAAAAATTAAATACTATGTTGAAAACCGAAATTTTAATCATGCAGGGTTATTCTTATTACTAAGAAAAAAAGTGACAGTGACAGTGACAGTGACGGTGACGGTGACGGTGACAGTGACAGTGACAATGACAGTGAAAGTGAAAGTGAAAGTGACAGTGACAGTGACAGTTACAGTGACAGTGACAGTGACAGTGACAGTGACAGTGACAGTGACAGTGACAGTGACAGTGACAGTGACAGTGACAGTGACAGTGACAGTGACAGTGACAGTGACAGTGACAGTGACAGTGACAGTGACAGTGACAGTGACAGTGACAGTGACAGTGACAGTGACAGTGACAGTGACAGTGACAGTGACAGTGACAGTGACAGTGACAGTGACAGTGACAGTGACAGTGACAGTGACAGTGACAGTGACAGTGACAGTGACAGTGACAGTGACAGTGACAGTGACAGTGACAGTGACAGTGACAGTGACAGTGACAGTGACAGTGACAGTGACAGTGACAGTGACAGTGACAGTGACAGTGACAGTGACAGTGACAGTGACAGTGACAGTGACAGTGACAGTGACAGTGACAGTGACAGTGACAGTGACAGTGACAGTGACAGTGACAGTGACAGTGACAGTGACAGTGACAGTGACAGTGACAGTGACAGTGACAGTGACAGTGACAGTGACAGTGACAGTGACAGTGACAGTGACAGTGACAGTGACAGTGACAGTGACAGTGACAGTGACAGTGACAGTGACAGTGACAGTGACAGTGACAGTGTCAGTGACAGTGATAGTGACAGTGACAGTGCAATAAGATACACTGAGTAAGTCATTATAACGATAATTACATGATAAAAAAACACACATAATATAAATAAATACAATATTATAAAACTAAAAGAAAAAAAAATAGCCACAGTATACTTAAAAAATTGAAATACAATAAAATATTTTTAAAATGCCACTAAATTATAACAATTTTATAATATATTGGTCAAGGGAATATATACATCCTCCTACTGAGAAATTTCACATTCAAATTAATTATTCTTGAAAACGGTTAATCAAGTATCTTTTTTTATGTATTTTGACATGAGGAATCATATTCCAAAAATAAAATTACAAACAAGTTAGACAGAAAAAGTTTGGGACAAAAAACGGGTAAGGCCCTCCGTTTTGCACACCTCTGGTTAAAATAAGTACATAAAAATAACGAAGATGGGCTTTTCTAAGATTAGTTGACATGAAAAACCTCGTTGCTGTATCTCAAAGGGTTCCTGAGTTACTAAATAAAAACCGAATTTTTTAGCCACTTTCAAAGGGGCTTTTTCCCTTACGACGCATTTTTAGACATATGTTTATGGGAAATATTTTATGATGTAGTATCACCCATAATATTTTTATTAAAAAATCTAAATTTTAAAATAATGATTCTACTTTATTTTAATTTTTCAGTTACTTGCTTTAATTTTCTGTATTCTTTATTTTGACCGTTTGGAGAATTTTCAGTTTATCAAAAGAATTATTAGTTATAATTATTAATTAATATTATGTTTTTATAAAAGTCAAAAACCGTATTTGTCAAATATGAGAAATATCAATACTAAATGCAATTTTATTAATTTTAACCTTTAATACACTGAGAAAAATATATCAATTACATAAAGATTTATTTTATAATTTTTGTACAAAAAAAGTAGTAAACCCAAAGAAAATTACAGTTTTTTATATCTTAGTATTTACAATTTACCTTCGCTAATAAAATGTATCTATGAATAGTTGTAACTCGAAAACAAAAGACAGTGCAAATTTTTTTTTTAGATAAAATAATAGCTTACTGGATCTCTGATAACTTCTATAAATTTCATTTTAATAGCTTTAATAATAACGCCAAAAAACGCCTTGTTCGTCTTGGCTGAAACACTCGGTTACATATACACATATTGAAAATATTGCATTATTTTATTATTTTTGTATTTTTACATCAAATAATTCTAAGCGAATAACCATTTTGACCATTTGGAGAATTTTCAGTTTATCAAAAGAATTATTAGTTATAATTATTAATTAATATTATGTTTTTATAAAAGTCAAAAACCGTATTTGTCAAATATGAGAAATATCAATACTAAATGCAATTTTATTAATTTTAACCTTTAATACACTGAGAAAAATATATCAATTACATAAAGATTTATTTTATAATTTTTGTACAAAAAAAGTAGTAAACCCAAAGAAAATTACAGTTTTTTATATCTTAGTATTTACAATTTACCTTCGCTAATAAAATGTATCTATGAATAGTTGTAACTCGAAAACAAAAGACAGTGCAAATTTTTTTTTTAGATCAAATAATAGCTTACTGGATCTCTGATAACTTCTATAAATTTCATTTTAATAGCTTTAATAATAACGCCAAAAAACGCCTTGTTCGTCTTGGCTGAAACACCCGGTTACATATACACATATTGAAAATATTGCATTATTTTATTATTTTTGTATTTTTACATCAAATAATTCTAAGCGAATAACCATTTTGACCGTTTGGAGAATTTTCAGTTTATCAAAAGAATTATTAGTTATAATTATTAATTAATAATTCTAAGCGAATAACTGATTGTCAGTATTTTTGTACTAAAATTATACAGTGAGGTACAAAAGTCGCCCATTTCTCTTAACTTTTGAACCAACTGTTTCTCGGCCAAGATTTTTTATTTATTAGCAGGGTCTCGTGCTTTTCTAAGCAACAGCTTCAGTAAATAGAACCAATAAACTTAGCTAAAAAATCAACCGGTCTTGTATGAAAAAAAAGGTAGCTTTTGTTTTGACTTGTATATGACAAAACGGCGAACATGTTTATTTTGGAGTTACCGAAGGTTTGCGTTGTGTGTACACACCATTAATAGTATATTAAAGTACTAGTTTCATAACATATGCTTTTAGCGCACGAGTACAAGTTTAGAAAACGAGCCGCTTGAGGCGAGTTTTCTAAAGTACTAGTGCGCTAAAAACGTGTTCTGAAAGGAGTGTTTTATACAATTTTTTCTAAAAACGTGTTCTGAAAGGAGTGTTTTATACAATTTTTTCTATTTTCTTAAAAACTTATATTTAAATTGATGACTGATTTACGTATTTTTGTTTCGGGTTGGCATTACAGTTTTCGTCATGTTTAAAATTCTAAGAACAAATATTATTTTGATATATTTTATAGTCATGTCTTCTCTTTTTCACTGTAAGTAACTATGCCACAACATAAACGCGGAAAAACATAACCTAAACACAAAATTTTGTAGAAAATTAAACTTTAAAGGAACGTTAACATTTGCATGGAAAACGTCAAGCGATAGGCTTTTGTCTGTTGCCAACCTAAAAGAAAAAAAGTAAAGACCTCTTATGGGCCTATAAGAACACGCAAAATGCGTGTGATTATGAGATTGTAAGAGTCGCAAAATAGAAAAAATATTAAAATACAAACATTATTTTCAAAATTATCGTTAAAACTATTCATTATTAGGTGATATATTTTACAGTTAGTGAGTAAACACAATATATGCCATGATTCCATAATTATATCGAGTAAATATTGTACGGTTTATGGCCATTATTGATGTTTATTAATTAATTTTAAATGTTAAATCAGAGAATATCGCTAATTAGTTATTGTCACATGAATTTGTTAATTAAAGTGATTTAAATCCACATCATTTATCCAGCAGAGTAAAGCTATACTATTTTTTTCTGAAAGATAAATAAATTAATACTGTAAAACCGACAATACTAGCTCCCTTAAATCAATAGGTACCTATAGAACGCCTATAAGAGTCCTAAACATTCCTTAACTCTTATAAGGGTCATTGGCAGTGGACGTTTTAAAAAGAAAGCCTATAATATACGACAAAAGTTATTAAAAATGTTTTTTTTTTGTTTAAAAAGTTTAATAACTTTTGGGCTACCATCAATAATAAGCGAGTTATTATATATTATTACAAAAGAGACTAAGATTAAGCGGGAATAATTTACTGTTTTCATAAAAGTTTGTTGTCTGGAAACATGGATTAAGAAGAGTCAATGCTGGAAATAAATACGACAAAGGCGATGCCCCTGGAGTTATTATTTTCTTTAAAAACAAACTTCAATGAAAACTGTGAATTATTCACAATAATTCAAAAAATCGCTTGTTATTCGGAAGATTATTTTTTAACGATTTAAGTTTTTTAACATTTTTATATTTTTTTCATCGCAAAATGATATAAATTGAATTTATATGAAAGTATAACTTACCTTAATATTTTTACAGGCATATTTTTTAATTTGCTTAATTTAATTACATTCACACATTCTAAACTAAACCTTTTTTGTACATTTTTTAGTTAAAATTACGTTTCTGTCCAAATACGCTAGTACACTCACTGATGACTAGACATTATACGTGACTATATTTTAAATAATTATTTCAATATTTAAGCTTACTAAAACTATTTTTGTGTATAAGTTATAGCTATAATTTACTTATTTAGTTATTAAGTTTAATAGCCTAATTTCTGCGGAAATAGTAGATACTTAACATAGTCGTTCGAACTTATTCCTACCTTGACAAAAAACCTAAAAAAACTGTGGTTATATTTTATAAAAATAATATTTTGTGCTATTTTTTGGTTAATAATAAAGTAATAACCATAATTATAAAAAGCAGTATGTACATATTTAAATACATTGCTCTAAAATAAAAGATTTATTTTATTTTATTGTGGATTAGGACTCTAAGCCAAAAAAGCAGATTTAAAATATCTTTATTCGTTTGTTTTTTATAGGCTTCTTAATTCCAAAAATACTTCAGACGATATGGGTGACTTCGGACACGTGTGCACAAGTTGTGGGGTTATGCTCACAGGTACCTAGGTTTTGAGGTTCAATTCCACAACTGGTGCACACAACCCCACAACTTTTTCACACGTACATGCTTTGATTTAGAGAGTTTTGCGAAAAAGTGTCCGAAGTCACCCACACCATCCGAAGTCACAGATGTTGACATTTTAAATTCGAAAATGCAATAAAAAAAAGTTTTTCACTCGAATTCAATAACGGGTTAATTATTTAAATATACACTGTAAAAAATATTTCCTGGAATTTAATTAACGGCAATCGGTACCAGAATTTTAAAAGAAATTGTAAAATTTGCCAAATTTCATACCGTGGTTTTAAAATAAGATTGTAATACCTATTAAAATTTTATTCCAGGATATTACCTCGTCTTCAGTTAAATTTAATCTCGACTCTGAGAGACCATGAGGCATAGATTACACAAAATACGTCTTCACATTTATAATCAAGAAGGCACTCACCAATAAATCTTCGGATATTTCTTGAAGATTTTTAAAATGTTGAACTTACACAATACATGTTAAAATATTAAACATTTAGTCAAGCATTAGTAACGATATATTTCTACTTGTATTCCCTAATTGGCGATATGAACAACCCCGTAGATGTCTTAAATTTAAAAATTAAATTAACTGTTACTGATTTTTGAAATCCTATTCACGCGTGACATGTAGCTCCATTGTAGGCGAACTTGCACCTCACTTGAAAATAAGGGCAATGGAGCATCTAGTGTATGCTACCTCATTATACAGGGTGTCCCAGACCTATTTTTTTAAGCTATATCTCGTAAACGGATAAAGATAATCCAGTCGGAAAAAAAGACATGTTTATATAAGTTTTAAATCTCTTTAATCAATTTAAAAAAACTACCCCCCAAATTAACCACCCCAAGTTACATCCCCCAACATTCTAAAGTTAAATAGCACCTTGTATATATTATTACATATTCAGATCTAGTTTTTAATTCTCTATCCAATGCTTTTTAAAATATTAAAATCGACTCACAAATAATCGAGAAAAATGCATTTTTGTGTACAAATCAAGGTAGCCATGACTGGCCCTTAAAAGCAATTGAATTGCGCTTTATCTGTCAACTGAATCTGAGATCAGAAGTGCTCCATCAGGTCACAATTTTTTTCTACGCTTAAAAACATCCGAATTTAAGGAATTTTCGCACCCTTTTTTTAAGTGTAAAAAAGTTGGGATCTGATGGAGCAATTCTAAGGTCAGATTCGGTTTCAGCGACCCCAAAAATATAAAAATGCATTGGTCTAGTCTCTGGAAATTATTTTTTTTGTTAAGGCTGTGTTATATAAACATGTTTTCGTCCGACTCGATTACCTTAATCCGTCTACGAGATATAGCTTGAATAATTAAGTCTGGCACACTCTGTATAGTCTATTATAACTTAATATTTATATTAATTTATAATTTTACCCCTATTTTCTACAGTGTAGAAAAACTATTTTTTTGTCCTTTTCTTTATCTTAAAAATTTAACCTAATGGAAATATTTTGTAGCAGCTAAATCGTAGATGTTTTTTGTGTGTTGTACAATTTCAGTGAAACTGGCAGGCATTTTTTTAGTAATATAATATAACAATAATACACTCAGAAAATTTCGTTGTATTTTTAATACTGAATGTTATTTGTTAATACATATCTTTTATTTATATCGCCACCGTTGGTATTTAATACTTTACTTGTAAAAATAAATACTGCAATGTGTGTATTGTATACAAAATGTTGTCATACTAACATAGACCGTGCTGGTACATTTGGATCCCCACGCAACTTGTGTTCATTAATACTGTAACATTTGGTAAATTATATAACAGTTATAGTTGGTATATTTTAAGTACAGAGAAAAGTAAAAAAAGGATCGAATATTTTGTCAGTGTGTAATTGTGTGTGGTTGAAATATTTATATTATTACTAATCAAAATTTTGGTATTATTTACCGATTGTTAATTTTTCTGAATACTGTAACATACTTTAAACTAGATCAGTAATACATCTTAACAACAAGTCAAAGTATACCATACTATAAGTGTGATATGCTTTACCAAATGTTACAGTAATTTTAACTATTCAAATGTATCAGCACGGTCTCTATGTTAGTATGATAACATTTTGTATACAATACACACATTGCAGTATTTAATATAACAAGTAAAGTATTAAATACCAATGGTGGTGATATACATGAAAAATATGTATTAGCAAATAACATTCAGTATTAAAAATCCAACGAAATTTTCTGAGTGTATAGTAATACCGTACAAGCAAAATAATAAACTCTACCAAATTTAAATTTATTTCAAACAATAAAAATGGTTAAAAATGAAAAATTATTTAAAAATATGATAAATAAACCCATTCTTTATTGATATAAAATTGTTTTATATATACACACGAATTAAATGAAGCTATTAAAAAAAATAAATATAATATATTAAAAAAAAAAAATAAATATACTATATTTATTATACGGTTTTGCATATTTACCTATATGACAGATTTACATTGATTGTTATACTGTATAGATTTATCTATATAAATCTAGCATAAAGCGCTATAAATTTTATAAATTGTTATTTTTATAAAATTCCAAATACAATCAATTTTATATTGGTATTTAATTAAAAACAGAAAATGATATTGTTTTATTATAGTAAATAATATAATAATAATAATAATAATAATATTTATTGGTCTAGAAATTACATAATATAATTTTTTTTTACAATAAATATGCTATTTTACACTAAAATGCATAAACATTTGAACGTGTAAAAACAAAAATATATATACGTGATGTACATGTGCACATTTAAATAAAAATAAATTTAAAACTAAAATAAAAATAAATTTAAAACTAAAATATTTACATTTTTTTTATTATTTCTTTTTTTTTTTTATTTATTAATTAATAATTATTTTTTTTTTTTTTGTTTATTTATTTTTTTATCAAAAAAGGAAAAAGAAGGTAAGGCGCATTTTTATCATTAAAATATGAACTAAATAAGGGAAACACTTCATCTAACACAACAATTAAAAATAAGTAATTAAATTACGTTTCACTAGATATTTTTCAGATCAATTTGGTCATTAACAAACTGTCTAGGTCTCTGCAGTATATAGTATTTACATAACCTTTTAAACAAATTTATATGTGACGCAGTTTTTATATTTTCCGGCAATAAATTGTACACTTTTGGACCTAGGTAAGTAGCACATCTCTGTCCTATTGTTTTATGGATTTTAGGTAAAGGTAAGTATTTATTTTGTCTGGTGTTTGTTAATTTAAATTGTTTTTTTTCAGAGTGCGTGTATACCAGAAGACTCAAGTAGTAGTGCTGCCTGCAGTCCAGTTTTCTGCCAAGTTGGAACAATTCTTCAGTAGGGTAAGTAAAGTTAACATTGTAAATAATTTTTAAAATACATAGTATTATTGTATTGCTTTCATGTTATAAAATACAACTTGTTTCTGAGTTTTATATATATAAAGCTACAGCTTGTCTTAATAAAAAATTATTGATAAAAGTGATATTTACTAAATATGCGTTAATTCAAATACAGTATAATTTATCCTAATCCTAGTAGCGAGAACTAACACAGGCAAAATACTAGAGAAATAATTATAATTTTTCGCTCGAAGTTTAAATGATTTTTATTAAGTAAGCTATAATAGTCGGAGAGCTAGTGACCATTTTTATTTCATTATTTTTTCCCCTATGTAATTTATATATGTCTTAAAGTACATTCAAATTAAGCTTTTTCCAAATTGCTAGGCTCCGGATCCGGTTCCTTTGGTTGCTAGAAGTTTTAAAAGCTGTGGCAATGAATCAATTTTTAACCGACTTCCAAAAAAGGAGGTTATCAATTCGACGTGTGACTTTGTTTTTTTCTATGTTTGTTTTCGCATAACTTTGAAACGAATGAACGGAATTTGATAAAACCTTTTGCAACTTGAAGAGGACATTCCTGAGGTGGTCCCGTTTTAATTTGAATCTAATAGTTTTAACGCAATTTTACTTAAAACCGGCTTAATTTAGTTCTAATACCAACCAAATTTTTAGAAAATGATCTGACGACTCGAATAAGTCGGATAACTTGATTAAGGGGTCACTTAAATATTACGGCAGGCTAAAAATCTTTTATATGCCGCTAAACTTGATTCTGTGGACCTGCAATATTAAAATACCAAGAGAAAATTATAAAATTTGTGATTATACCATAAGGCGTTATTTGATTATCATTTAACGGTTAAAGTTTAACAAAAATTTTATTTAGTATTTCGTTTCAACCCAACCCAACCTTGGTTGGACTCTTGGTCGCTGAAATAAAAATACTACTAAATTTATTTTTTAGAAATTTATCTTTAAGATTATAACGCCACAACGCACTAATGGTGCGTCAGCACCTTGCCGAGATGAAAGGACAACTATAATTTAGCTTAGATGACCTTACAGATCTACAAGTTCTGTGTCTCTAAAAAGTAAAAAATTAAAATTTTCGTAAAAAAAATGAACCGACTCCTGTCTCTAAAAAGTAAAAAATAAGTCGGTGCCAATTTCACAGCAAACAATTTAACAACATAAATAATTGTTAGTATTTAATTTAGGGAGTGGTGAAATTGGCTTATTTTTTATTTTTTACTTTTTAGAGACAGAAGTCGGTTCATTTTTTTTTGCGAAAAGTTTTTTTAATTTATTTTGTCATATATATTACCTTTTTTACATTCAGATTAAGCTATTTACATAGTTATACACAATAATTCTAGGGCTAAGGGGTAAGAATACTCTTTAAAAATTACCTCTGAAATAATATACACATACACGGTGTATTTGAAATAGCGTAGGAAATTTTAACAGGTGATTCTACATAAAGGAGCCTCAGGCAAATACGAGAAATATAAGGAAAGATGAAGACAAAAAGGCTGTTCAAAATATATTAAAAGATATTAACATTGATACGTCAGATTTAGATGTTATTCGTGTAGGGAAATTTGATGCTTCAAAAAATCGTCCAATTAAAGTAGTTTTTAATAAACCAGAGACAGCTCTATTTGTTCTTAAAAATAAAAAGAAAATATCAGTGCCGAGTATTAAAGTATTCCCAGACCAAACTAAAAAACAGCAAGAATATTATAAGTCAGTTAGAGCCCAACTAAAGACCTTTGAAGAAACCGGTGATATGTCTAAAACAATTAGGTATATCAATAATAAACCTACAATAGTCAATAGAAATGATAATTTAAACCATTAAAGAACCTCAATATTCAATATAACTCTGATATTATTTATATGAATATAAGAAGTGCTCTGGCAAATTTAGATGAAGTTATTGATAGTGTCTTTTGTTACAACCCAGCAATTGGTTTATTTAGTGAGTCAAGACAAACTTTAGATATTTATGATGCTGAATTACAGGTACCCAACTACACTTTAGTTAGATGTGACTCTAGTTCTAGATTTACTGGCGGTGTGTTACTTTATATAAGAAATGATATCAAATTTTCAATTTTCAAAGAATATGTTTTAGATTTTAATTATTGATGCAAAGTTATAAAAGTTAATTTTCCTAATTTCAATGTGTTAGTGGGATGTATGTACCATTCCCCAAGCTCAAGTGATGCTGTATTCCTTGAGGAGCTGGAGGATATATTGGATGATCTAGTTACTGGTAATATGCCTTGTATTTTAGTTGGAGACATTAACATTAATTTTTTAGGCAATACATTTTATTGTAACCGAATTAAGCAGATTTGTAATGTTTATGGCATTTCTCAACAAGTTAAGTCAGTTACTAGGTGTACCAATGATAGCTCCACATTGGTAGATTATGTTTTAACAAATTTTGAGAATATTTCAACAAGTGTACATGACACACCAAAAATAACAGATCACTCTATAATTAGTGCAAATTTTACTACAAATATTACAGCTTTAAATAATTTTACAGAACATAAAGTTAGAAATTTAAATATTAATAATTTACAAAATATAAACCTTCAGTTATTAGAATGTAGTTTTTCGCTAAATTCTACAAATGTGGATGTTATATTTGAAGATTTATCACAAAACTTTGCACGAATCGTAGATCAGATTGCCCCTATTACTATAAAAAAATGTAAACCTTGGTACGACTATGAAATTAGAAATAAAAGTAAAATACGAGACAAGGCTTATAGAAATTTTAAAATTAACAAAACTGAAACAAATTGGGCTAATTATAAAGTTGCTAGGAATGAAGTTGTTAACCTTATCAAACTCAAAAAAGAAAAATATTATTGGAACAAAATTGATAACCGTAAAAATGATCCATATAATATGTGGAAAAAAATAAAAGAACTTATTAATAATACTCCAGTCAATAATTTTTCAAAAGGAATTCAATTTAATATAGAGGGTAATAATCACATAGTCAATACTAAGTGTGAGTTAGCTGAATCTTTTAATAATTATTTTATAAACAGCATAGATGAAATTGTTTCCACGTTTACTGATGATATAACTATTTCAGTAGAATTAAATACAAATACTCAATTTAATGATTTTAAATTATTAGATCTTCCCACTTTAAGTAAATTTGTTAATAGCCTAGATAATCGGTTTAAGGTTGATGACGTTTTAAATAATAAATTAATTAAGGAAACTTTTGGGGTTTTAGGTCATGTGTGGTTACACTTGATTAATACCTCATTGCAAAATGGTACATTTCCAGAAAAGTTAAAAACTAGCACAGTAATTCCAATTGAAAAGGTTTCTAGCACTAATAAAGCTTCGGAGTTTAGACCAATTAATACGTTGCCTCATTCCGAAAAATTATTAGAACTTGTAGTTTATCAACAGTTATTAGATAATTTTGAAAAAAATAATTTATTTTATATTAACCAATCTGGGTTTCGTCCTAAACATTCTTGTGAAACAGCCTTACAATTAACAATTACTGAATGGAAAAGGAATCTGGATAAAAACTTGTTCACTATCGCTGTATTTTTAGACTTAAAAAGGGCGTTTGAAACTATTGATCGAAATATTCTCATAAAAAAACTAATAAGTTATGGAGTGGGAGGTAACGTATTAAAATGGATCAAAAATTATTTGAATAATCGATTTCAGGAAACGAAAATAAATGGAGAAACATCTTCAAAAAAATGTAATAATAATGGGGTACCCCAGGGTAGTGTCCTGGGGCCCCTTCTATTTTTGATTTATATAAATGATATTTTTAAACATAATACTTGTGACTTTTTAAACCTATTTGCTGATGATACATTAATATCGGCTAGTGATAAAAACCTATTAAACGCTATTAACAAAATTATTATATCTTTAAATTCTTTGTGTACATATTTAAATAACAATAAACTAAAGTTAAATGTTGCTAAAACTAAGGCTATGATTATAACAACAAAATACAAATATGGTAAAATCGATATTAACACAATAGATTTAAATATTGATAATAAAAAAATAGATATTGTTTCTGAAATAAAGTACTTAGGTGTTATTATTGACAATAATTTAAATTTTAATAATCACTTTGATTATATATCTAAGAAAATTTCAAAAAAGCTTTATTTTTATTCTAGAGTTGCTAAAAATCTTTCAACTGAAAGTAAAATAACAGTATACAACACTATAATTCAACCACATTTTGATTACTGTGCTACAATATTATATTTTCTTGATTTAAATAAAATAATGGCGTTACAAAAACTTCAAAATAGAGGCATGCGAATTATACTTAAGTGCAATAAATACACCCCCATAAGAGCAATGTTGTCTGCCTTAAACTGGTTATCAGTAAAACAAAGGCTTTATTATTTTACAATGATTTTTATCTTTAAAATATTAAACAACTTGTTACCCACTTACTTTCAAACATTTTTATTGTACAATCATCAAGCCCATGGTCTTAATCTAAGAAATAATAATGATTTATACATACCGCGACTGAAACTAACCCAAAATAAAAAGTCTGTCTTTGTTCAAGGTTTTTCTGAATTTAATGAGTTGCCTGAAACTATAAAAAATTGTGGATCTTTAAATATTTTTAAAAAAACTATTATATCACATATAAAAAACTTATAACCAGAATATATTTATTTATATGTAAATGTATACTTTTGCTAGGTATTTGCAAATATTTTTTGTAAATATTTGTCTTTATTATTGTTATTTTATTGTTAATTTTTTTTTTTTTTACCTGTTATACTTCTATACTATTTCTCTCTGTATATTGTATAAATTTTGTATTATTTTTTATTGTATATTAGGGGTTCCTATTAAATAAAGTTATTATTATAAAATATGACAAAAAGGTCCTATAAATATATGTCTAAAAATGCGTCATAAGGGAGCTACGCCCCTTTGAAAGTGGCTAAAAAAAAATCGGTTTTTATTTAATAACTCAGGAACCCTTAAAGATATATCAACGAGGTTTTGCACGTCAACTAATCCTACTAAGGCCCGTTTTTATGTGTTATTTTCATGTGCTTATTTCAACCAGGGGTGTGCGAAACGGGGGGGGGGGGCTTATCAGTTTTTTGTCCCAAACTTTTTTCTGTGTAACTTTTTTGCAATTTTATTTTTGAAATATGATTCCTCAGGTCGAAATACATAAAAAAGGTACTCTTGTTGTAATACTGTAGGATTAACCGTTTTCGAGAAAAATTCATTTGGAGGTGAAATTCCACGGTTCGAGGACGAAAAATTAAATACTAAAATGTTGAAAACCAAAATTTTAATGATGCAGGGCAAATATACATTAAAAACTAAGAAAAAAACCTTATATACAGGTACTTCCAAAAATCAATCCTAATGGAGCTATGGTCTCCTAAATATGCACCATTTTTAAAGGGCTATGGTAGCTTTAAAAGCGTTTTTTCGACCTACATGTATGGAAACTTTTTTCTTAGTTTTTGATGTAGAATAATATTGCATCATTAAAATTTTGGTTTTCGACATTTTAGTATTTAATTTTTCGTCCTCGAACCGTGAAATTTCACCTTCAAATGAACTTTTCTCAAAAACGGTTAATCCTACAGTAATATAACAAGAGTACCTTTTTTATGTATTTTGACCTGAGGAATCATATTTCAAAAATAAAATTGCAAAAAAGTTACACAGAAAAAAGTTTGGGACAAAAAACTGATAAGGCCCCCCCGTTTCGCACACCCATGGTTTAAATAAGTACGTGAAAATGACATTCAAAGATGGGCCTTATTAGGATTAATTTACGTGCAAAACCTCGTTAATATATCTCAAAGGGTTCCTGAGTTATTAAATAAAAACCGATTTTTTTTAGCCAATTTCAAAGGGGCGTAGCTCCCTTATGACGCATTTTTAGACATATGTTTGTAGGAACTTTTTGTCATATTTTATCACCTGTTAAAATTGCCTACGATATTTCAAATACTCCCTGTATTATGTGATACCTACTCAATTTTTTAAAGAAATACGATTTATGTAATAAAAATTCTTTCGACTTTGTAGTATTGACATGTGTCAAATGAACTTTTTATAGTCTCTTTTTACCCTTTGACCTGCTGAATAATTGTGTAAAACTGTGAAAATAGACTAATCTAAATGTAATAAATTCAATGTAAGGTAAGTTAAAATATATTTTTCGTATACCTCATTCACTACCTCTTTGCAGCTTCTAGCACCCAAAGGAACCCGATCTAGGATCTGATGATTGACAAATAGCTTAATTTGAATGTACTTTAAAACATATATAAAAAACAGCTGGGAGAAAACAATTAATTAAAAATAGTCACCAGTTCTTAGAGTATAAGCTTATTTATTAATAATAGTTGTCAGAACAAATTAATACACATCACCATAAACCACTCATCAGCATAGCATAGTCCTAATGATGATGAATCACTTATTAACATGTAGCGTATTTTTGTTTAAATTTTACAAATTTTAAATTTAAAATGAAATTGAAATTCACGTATTTAACGTACTTGGTTCACGATAGTTGACAAAATATTTCATAGCAATTACTCTACACATTGTAGGATTTCCGTGACAATTTAGGGGTATTTAAAGCCGAACGCAAACTTAGTTTAACTCGAGGATCTATTTGAAAATAGACAAATCTCTTAAAACAATCCGGTACATTATAACAAAACAAATACGATACTATGCATATAGTCAATACAAGGGTTATCTCCTGGTGGACTTCTGTCTATAATATCCTTAATAAAAAAAAAAAAATATTTTTCAAAAAAAAAAGATTTTTCGAACAAATAAAACAAATCAAAACATTTTCTTTTTTCGAAACACAAAAAAAAGGCAATTTTAAAAAAGATAGTTTTTTCAATTTTTTTAAAAGTTTACCCCTCCATAACTTTTTTTATTTTTGGGGGGATTACTTTCAAAAACAATAGTGACCTTCTTCTGATAAATTCGTTCTCAATTTATCGTGTCCACAAAAATCATGACATTGACGGACAAACGGACAGACGGACATTTTTAAAGTTTCTTATTTTTTCATGAAACACATTTGTATCCAAGAGTTTTTTGTGTAGGACGGTTTTTGGAGATTTTGGGAAATGTAAAACGTATTATACTATTCTAGCACTGTGAATAGTATAACAAGCCATGAAGATATGTAATGCTTCGGATTCCATTATATACTATTCACAGTAAATGGTATATTGCATTTTCCCAAATAAAAATAATTTTCAATTTTTTTTTTAAATAATACAATTTTTTTTAACATCATTTTTAAAAAACGAAAAAATATGTATTGTTTTTTAAAACAGTCAAAAAAAAATAAAAAAATTACATTTTTTAAACATCTTTTTTTGAAAAACGAAATATATTTGAAAAAAAAAAATTTTCAAAAAAAAATTACAATAAACTTTTAAAAAATTAAATTAAAAATTTTCCATTTTTTTCTAATTTTCTTTTTGCAAAAACAAAAAAATAAAAAAAAAATGAAAATGGTAGTTTTTTTATTTTTTAAAAAAGTTTAACACCCCATAATTTTTTTGTTTTTAGGAGGATTACTTTTAAACTTAAGAGAATTGATCCTTATAATAAAAATAATTTTTCCTAAAAAAGTTACGTTAATTAGAATTTTTTTTTAGCTTTTTTCGATTTTTTTTTAAAGTTTTAAACCCCATAACTTTTTTGTTTTTGAGAGATTACTTTCAAAAACATGAAGGATCTTCCCCACATAGAACTTGATTCTTCCTCAAAATTGCAATACGATCGGATTATCATTATTAAGTTGTCGCGTCTACAAAAATAGTGACATCGGGCAGACGGGAATTTGAAAAAAAAAAGTTTCTCACTATACTATTCACAGCGCGTAACGCTAGAATAGTATTATACGGTAGTTTAGAATTTCTCAAAATATCCAAAAAACGTCCTAGACAAAAAACTCTTGGAATCAAATGTGTTTTATGAAAAAATGAGAAACTTTGAAAAGTCCGTCTGCCCGTCTGTCCATCCGTCTGTCCATCCGTCTGTCTGTCCGTCCGTCTGTCCGGTGTCAGTTTTTTTTTTAAGCGGGAACTCAAGAATAAATAATCCGATCAACTCGACATTTTCAGAGAAAATCAAGTTCTATGAGGGAAAGTCCCTATTGTTTTTGAAAGTAATCCTCGCAAAAACAAAAAAGTTATGGGGGGTTAAACTTAAAAAAAATCGAAAAAAGCTGAAAGAAAATTCCGATAAACGTAATTTTTTTTAGGAAAAATTACTTTAATCATAAGGATCAATTCTACCAATTTTAAAAGTAATCCCCCCAAGAATAAAAAAGTTATGGGGAGTTTGGAATTTTAAAAAAATAATAAGAAATTATCAAAAGGAAAATAAAAAAAAACAAATAAAAAAAACTTAAATAAAAATTTTCAAAACTTTCAAGGTTTTACAAGCTGTTTGCCTATTCAAATTACCACAATATCTTTTTTTTTGACACCGTTATACAGAACTTTACCTATTTTAGTTGAAACATACAATACTAATTAGAATTCTGAAAATTTTAGCTATTTACTAGGATTTCCTAGTGAAGGAAATTAATGGTTAACAATCAGTCTAAACAAGCACAGAGACCTAATAATAAAGTTAGGTTAGGTTGCGCGTTAAAACATTAATTTTACAGATTGCGGTACATAATTAATACCGTTACGTAGTCACAACCTATTATTATACTATTCACAACACGTAGTGCTAGAAGAGTATTATGGGAAGGTTTCCAAATGACGAAAATCGTCAAAAAATATACTAAATCAAAAATTAGGGGCGCAAATAAAAAAACAATTTTGCAACCTTAAACTCGTTTTTTTGACTCATTTTTCACAAAAAGAAACAGATTTTTTAAAATATCTCAAGATCGGTGCATCCTAGGATAAAAACGCTTTATATAAAAATAAAAACGACCAAATTTCCAACATTTTTATCCTATGTATTTTTTGTACGGATTATAACTAATTTACGGCATTCCAGTAAACGTTACACTATAGGTTTTTAGCGTTTTATTTATTTTTGTTAGAAAAACCAAAATTATTTATAAGGGAACGTTCAAGCATTACGTAATGCTCCTAGGGGGTTGGGGGTAATTTTGGAGTGTTATTCCCATGTTAATAGTATAGAAAAATAGCGTTACAGGGGGGGGCTCCAAAATGATCAAAATTTGCGTTACGTAATACTTGAACGTTCCCTTTCTTTATTTTTTTTTTGTAAAATTAAAATTTTTAAAATAATTCACCCATTTGTGCCCCATTATCTGAAAATTCAGTAAACTGATTTTCGATTGAAAATACCTTTGAAATGACAGATAATATGTCTTATTTTCTTGCATCCCTAATAATGCCGGCACTGATTTATCGAATTTATACGTTAAAAACGTAAAAAAGATAAAATTAACCCCTAATTACTAATATCTCATGTTTGTAACGTAAGCACTAACTTCCGTCTCTCATACGGCTTCAAATAAAAAGTCGAAACAGCAATGTATTTTTTTTAATGATTTTTTTTATTATTTCAATGTATTCTAAATTAGTATTGAGAAAAACGTGTTTCACTATCGAATGAAATTATATTTTGTGGCGATAAATAAATATGCGCGTTTTCCTTAATATTAACAAAATGAGTTTTTGCTTGCGTCTGTGTGACCGGTTAGTGGAAATTAAATTAATTAAAGACAGATCTTTTCAATTTTCACCCAAAATGTTCTAAGTGGCATTCCTAATCAACTTATAAAGAAAAATGTTGGTTTTTCCAAAATAAAAATTAAGGGGTCTTTCTACCTTCAAATTTTAAAAATATTTTGTTTTTAAACCTTTTTTTTATATAGAAACAAAAAAGATATTGTGAAATTTCGTAGGTATGTTTATTTATATGTAAAGAATGCAAAACTTTTTTTTTTAGATTTTTAAAGTGCCATTTTTTGCCATAAAATTTTAATGAAAAAAATATCAAAAAACGGTGGTCGCCATGATTCCGGCCGTTTAGATCGACTAAAAAAAAACAATTTGGGATATTATTCAGTATTGAAGTCGCTATGGCCCTATCTAGAATAATTTTTTTTGGCCAAAAATAACTAAATGGGGGATGTTTTTCAAAAAAATTTAAATAATTTTTATTTGTATTCTATGAATATAAATAAACATACCTACAAAATTTCACAATGATATCTTTTTTCTTTCTATATAAAAAAAAATGTTTATAAACAAAATATTTTTAAAATTTGAAGGTATAAAGACCCCTTGAAAAGCTTAAGTCAAAGAAATTAAAGTTCCAAATCGAATTCAAGGTCGCAAAACAGTTTTTTTATTTGCGGCCCTAAACCCTACCCAATAAAGCCAAAATCAAAACTACCTGAAAATTTCTATGTAAAACTACCTGCCTCTGGAGAACACACACGTTTAAACATTTTGACCAAGCCATTTACTATTAGTAGTAGTAGTACATTTTTTGGGTTGACCAAAGCCGGACAACTAGGCCATTTCTGGCCCTTTCACCCCAGGTAAGCATTTACTAACCATCTACCAACATGCTCACCAAACTTATTCGAGCTTGTTTGGTGCCTATGAGCAAAATGCGCACATGCTGTTAAAGGACATTATACAGGGTTATTCAGAAATAAGTTCGAGAAATTTAAAAGGTTTCTACGTAAAAAAATATGAAAAAAGTTCCTATAAAGGTTGGTCCGGAAATGTCCTAAGGGAGCTACGACTCTCCTAAGGGTAAATCCAGAAAGTAGTTTTTATTTAATATTTTTGGAACCATATAAACCACGGTAACTAATTTTTCCACTTGCCTTAGCATTCATGTAATTTTTGTTTGGTAATTTTAACCAGGCAAGTGCGAAATGGGGGGGGGGGCGATGTCACTTTTTTCCACCCGTTGCCATGACAGCGGTCGGAAAGTGACAATCAGCTGATTTAACATATCTGCTGTCAGAAAACAAGTGAACGTCAGACACAAAACGTTAAATTAATAAAAGAAATTTTAAGACAATTTTGCGGTTTTTTGGATGTTTAGGTGTTAGGTCGTAAGAAAAATAGTATACGCACCTCGATGCAAACCTATTTCAGAGCATATCGGCTCCGCCTTCTAAAAAAAATAAGTACATAAAAACAAAAAAGTAATGGCAGAATAAACTGTTTTAAAAAATAAAAACTTTCATTTTTAAAATTTGTTTTTTTTTTTCAAAAAAAAAATTGAAAATATTTTATTTTTTTTTATTTTTGTTTTTTTTTTGGTTCCTTTTGAAAAAGTAAAAAATCGTTTCTCTCAAAAAGAAAATAACAAAAATGTTTTTTTTAATGTATTTTTTTGAAAAAATTTTTTCGTTTTTCAAAGAAAAAAAAAATTGTTTTTCTTTGATTTTTTTTTGTGAAATAATTTTTTATATATAGCACTTACTGTGAATAGTATATTATGAAATGCGTAGCATTACAAATCTTCACGGCTTATTATATTATACAACGGTAGATTTATCATTATCAAGCCTATTTAATATCGGCACAGGCAACAACATTCATCATTTATTAGAATATTTAACCGTGATATAGCGCCATCTGCCCAGATTTAATCACTGGATTATAAATGAGCCCGCACTGTCTAGATTAACACATATTATCTTTTAAATCTGTCTAAACCTGGCGAGAATTCTGTCTCTACTACAATAGTTCAATCGAACGGTGGTGTGAAAGGGTCTCACATTGCGGTGAGATGCTCACTCCCTGTTTTTTTTTTTTAATCAAAAGGGGTTCGTTTGAAATGCTTAAATCCAAATTTGAACTCCTGTGCAATTTTTTTTGCACAGTCATGTGAAAAAACGCATTTGTTTTGTTTTTGCTCTGAAACTCGGCTTTGGCTCGTCACTCAACAAAAAATGAACATCAAAAAGTCCAAAATGATCAAAATTTGCGTTACGTAATACGTTCCCTTACGACAAATTTTATAAAAATTCTGGTCCACGGACAGAAACAAAAAACATTTATTTGCTATAGAATTTTTATTCGATTGTATCTAAAAGCGCCACATTTTGTATGATAAACCTCCACGAAAAGCTTAATTTTTCGGCCTAGGCTGCAAAAGTAACATAGTCGACGTTAATTGGTTGCTTTATATTGAAACTGTTGACCGAGTAGTAGTAGTAAGGGTGGGGAGGCTACAAGCCAGGCATTATTAACTGTTGACCGAGCTGTTGACATTTGAATTCTAATCTCAAATTTGTTGTCAAAAATATCAATGTATTTATTAATATATTACGATCGAATAAAAAAAATGTATGATACACAGGCAAAAACTGTTTTTAGGGCGATTACTCTTGCCAACCTTGCACTCCGAGCTCGGATACCAGTCTCCGTAATCGCCCTGAAACAATATTTTTTGTCCTTGTATCATAAACTACTATTTTTTTTTAATTCGATTTTTTTTCGTAGTACACTTTGTAACATTTACAAATTTTCATTTTTTTCCAGAAGCTTTATAATTAAAAAAATATATATAATTTTATTTATTTATATTTTTTTTATTAACAAAAATAAATTAATTAATAAAATTATATGATATAATTTTTTATAAAATTAAAGCCAAAACCTCGGCCAAAACTTAATACAAATAGTAGTTTATTATACAAGGTCGATAAATACTTTTTTAAGTTTTTCTATGTATCATAAACTATTTCCATCCTAAAAACAGTTTTCGTTCTTGTATCATACACCGTTTTTTATTCGATTTTAATATATTAATAAATACCGATTGTAATAAATAACATACCGGTTAATCAATTTCTATTTTTGACAACAAATTTGAGGTTAGAATTCAAATTTTAACAGTTTCAATAGAAATCAACTAATCATCGTCGACTATTTTACTTTTGCGGCTTAGGCCGACAAATTAAACCTTTCGTACAGATTTATTATACCAAAAGTGGCGGTTTTAGATAATATCGAATAAAAAATCGTTTATTTTTATTTTTATATTTTCTTTTTTTTTACTTTTTTATTTTTTTATGTTTTTCATTTTTACGTTTAAAAATAAATAAATAAATAAAAGTTCGCAAATATTTCAAAGCGCACCACGATAATTAGTAAAAAAAAAATGTGTATTTCAATAATTTTAATTTTAGAATTCTAAAATATAAAAGTAGAAAAACAGAAAAATGGTGAAAATCTGCTGTTATAAACTATAACTAAAAGCGAAAGAAATAGTGGGGAAGGCAAACAAAGGGTGTTAAAGGGTGATAACAAGCATTTCCTGAAATTTTGAAAAAAAAATGTGGCTGGGGTTTTTGAGAAATTTGGACTTTTAGTTTTTGTTAAATATGTCGTAGAAAAAAAAAGACAATCGAATTTGAAAAATTCCTTTTTTTATGCAGAAAAAGGTGTTCTTTTAACTAGTGAAAATAGTTTTTAAATATCTCAAATCGTTTTTGAGTTATTAAACTTTAAAGTCAATGTTTGTAAAAATTTACGATTTCTTAAAAAAACTAAAAAAAATCGAATTTCACAAAGTAGACCTTTTTGGGAGAAAATCCTCTGGGGATCTATTCTGGTTGTTGTATGATTACAGAACCCATAAACCAAATTACAGTCAAATCCGTGACCATCGTGCAGTCAGCATTCCTGAATCTACAGGAAAATGCCCTTTTGACTGCATATATTAGGTATGTTCCTGCACTCTTGAACTTTATAGTTGAACACAGTTCTTTACCATTTTTAAGAGCTAAAGAACACAATTTTATATATTTAATATAGTACCTATTTGGTTGGGTGAAAAGCGTACGCCACTGCAAAAAAGTGCAGTTCTAATTTCAGCATGCAATAGAAACATATAGAAGAAAAGAGGACTAATAGTCCAACCTGCGCAAGATTATTTTATGACAAAACGGGGCAACGAAATGACTTAACGCAATTTATCTGACCTTGCGCAGTACGCATCTCCATCAGCTGTGAAATACTATCGGTCGTCACCCCAGTATTCATTTGTGGTATCTCCAAAAATCCCCCAGTTAAAATCTCAAAATATCCGAAAATAGAGATATGACAAACCAGTACTGGGGTGACGAATTATTAGTAGTTTGTTTATACTGTCAGTACTGTCAGATCATCGTCTGTTTCTGTTGATTTTTAGACTTCTACTGTGTTTTAATTATTTTTTTGCTGCATTTGTTTATAACTTTAAACATGGCCTGTATTGTTGCTTTATGAAAAGCAAAGGGTCAATCCCTGGTGTACTCAAAGTAGTTGTACAAAATCCCGAAATTCCAACACACCTAGAAAAATACATATAAAATAATAAAAAAAAAACTATTTCGACCCATCTTTGTAGATATTGATTGTTTTTTGTTGCATTTTTTACAATTTTTATTTGATACATAAAGCTAAGGTTAAAAAATACTCGTCAAAAACAACAATAATAGTGCGCATGTACAAGTTTATTGCAGATGCGCAAGGCACATTTATAACACTTTTCCGCAACGGCTTTGGAGGTCTTTCCTTGTCTGTGAATAGAAAGCATTAACACTGCAGTCTTAGTGCTTTCTAAAACATTGTTTTAGTAAAATAGTTATAATAAATCCAATGTAAATTTTTTAAGTTTAAGTATATGTGACCCTGCAGAAAGAAACCCGGTTAGTGTGTCAAATTTAAAATTTCTTTTTTTTTTTGGATTCTTATGTAAAAAAATTTTCTACATAAGAATCCGACAAAAAAAAAGTAAATTTGGCATACTAACCGGGTTTCTATGTGCAGGATCACATATGTAACTAAAAATATGTTTAATGAAAATGTAATTGTCAACGTTTTGTGTTTAATTTTATTTTATTTGTGTGCTAGGTAATTAATTCTAATTTAAACCTTCTTAGTCAAATCTGGTTCAGGGTTTAAGAACGAAACTTTTAAGAGGTATTCTATATATATAATCACATGTGTAATGTATAAATTGATATAATTACAATATAATTAATTATAAAATTATAAACATAAGCTTCAAATTAAAGTTTATTGCGTTAGTTATATTTAGTTTACGGCTAAATATGTAAATTTAGGTTTAGTATAGCGAGGAATACACGTAGGTAATACAAACATGGATTCTTGCATAATTATACATATATTAGGACATTTCATAAAACACGAATTTTTTAAATCTATGTCTTGAAAAATACAAAATACAAAATGATTTATTGTTAACAATAATATTCTGTGCACCAAGCAAAATAGTTATTTTTGTATTAAGACCGCAAAATGACTGATTTCTGCTTGGTATTTGCTTATCGATGCGTCTAGGCGAGATCAGTAATCACGCGAAAGCAGAAATCACATTTTGCGCTCATGATACAAACAACGTTTTTTCTACGATCTAAAATAAATAAATTTCAGGCAGTAAATTTATAACCTTACAAGATCGCAGCACTTACAATTTTTTGCAAATCTGATGGTTTAGAAGAAAAACCCTCATCACTGTAACTCTCCATAATTCCTTCATAACAAAAAATATTTAATACATAAATATTTGGTATACGAAATTGAGATTTGATTAAAAATAAATAATAATTTTATATTAAAAATATCTGAAACGCAAAATCGTTTGAAAACTTTTATATTTTAGACGAACAGAATAGTGGAAATGGACTACACACTTTTTGTCACACTTCCTTTGCCTTTCCTCACCTCTAGCAACTCCAGAACATTTCTGTGCATTCGTATGTATTATTAAACACGTTTGCGCATAAATATGTTTCACCAATCTTTAATGCGCATGATATATTTGTAAAGCTTTATTTGACAATATTTCAATCAATGATTTTATTTAGGTGCTATATGTATTGTATTTAAAACATTTTTTATGAAATAAATCGAGTTATTATTATTATTATTATCTTTGCCAGAACATTTCTGAATATTCGTATGTATTATTAAACACTTTTGCGCATAAATATGTTCCACCAATCCCTACTGCGCATGATATATTTGTATATCTTTGCCGGCACACTTTTGCTTATTCGTATGTATTATTAAACACGTTTGCGCATAAATATGTTTCACCAATCTTTACTGCACATGATATATTTGTATATCTTTGCCAGAATACTTTTGGGTATTCGTATGTATTATTAAACACGTTTGCGCATAAACGTGTTCCACCAATCTTTTCTGCGCATGATATATTTGTATATCTTTGCCAAAACACTTTTGCGTATTCGTATGTATTATTAAACACTTTTGCGCATAGATATGTTTTACCAATCCATACTGCACATAATATATTTGTATATCTTTGGCAAAACACTTTTGCGTATTCGTATGTATTATTAAGCACATTTGCGCATAAATATGTTCCACCAATCTTTACTGCGCATGATATATTTGTATATCTTTGCGTATTCGTATGTATTATTAAACACGTTTGCGCATAAATATGTTTTACCAATCCCTACTGCGCATGATATATTTGTATATCTTTGGCAAAACACTTTTGCGTATTCGTATGTATTATTAAACACGTTTGTGCATAAATATGTTCAACCAATCTTTACTGCGCATGATATATTTGTACATCTTTGCCAAAACACATTTGCGTATTTGTATCTATTATTAAACACTTTTGCGCATGACATATTTGTATATGTTTTGCCAGAAGATGATATATTTGTATATCTTTGGCAAAACACTTTTGCGTATTCGTATATATTATTAAGCACATTTGCGCATAAATATGTTCTACCAATCTTTACTGCGCATGATATATTTGTATATCTTTGCGTGTTCGTATGTATTATTAAACACGTTTGCCCATAAATATGTTTTACCAATCCCTACTGCGCATGATATATTCGTATGTATTATTAAACACGTTTGTGCATAAATATGTTCAACCAATCTTTACTGCGCATGATATATTTGTATATCTTTGCCAAAACACATTTGCGTATTCGTATGTATTATTAAACACTTTTGCGCATAAATATGTTCCACCAATCCTTACTGCTCATGACATATTTGTATATGTTTTACCAGAACACTTTTAAGCATTCGTATATATTAATTAACTCTTCTGCGCATACTTACGTTTGTCTAAGCAGTACTGCGCATCGTAACTGGTGACCGACAATTTATTTTGCTTGAAATGGACATAAATCATTATTAAAATTTCCAAAATACAAGGCTTTTTCTATAAAGTAATAAAAAGACTTCACAGTGGCGTGTATTTTGTTATTTTGCTAATATCTCCAGAAGTATTGGTGCTACGAAAAAAATGGTTTTTACCTTTTTTATGTTAAATTTTATTACCTTTCTATACATTCAATTATAATTGAATGATAAAAATCTTAAAAAAATAGCAAAAATTAACTTTTTTTTTATAAAAGTAAAAATGGCAGAACACAACATCCCGTAGCATATACTTGACACTGTCAAGTTGACAGCTGTTTTACGATTGACTTGCCGGTTGCCTACACTCTAGGGCTTGAGCTTGCTGTCATGGTAAAGAGCTGAAAAGTAAAATGCTAAGAAATAGGTTATTTTTCGGTCAGAAAACTTTATTTTTGTAGAAATTTTAATCGTAGAATTTTTTTTATAAGCGGTATTATTTTTAACTTAAATCTGTGAACATTTTTAGTTAAATAAAAATTAAATAAGGATCCCCTACCTTATCTGAAAATTGAAAAAAATAGAATTAAGATTTATAAAAATTTTAATGTTTTTGTATTTTCTTAAACTTTGAAATAAAGTAGGTTTTTACCTATTAATAGGAAATTTAGTTAATATTTTAATTTATGCATACCGTGAATTTTATTTATGTTCACCCCCAAAATTAAAATTAATCTTCATTCGATGAAAACAAAACTTTGATGATTTATATAATTTTACATTGGCTATAAAATGGCGGTTTTATTTTTTTGTTTAACTTCTGGTTTCGCCGGTAGTGATATAAATATGTTTTTTTTAATGGAACACCCTATAATTTTTAACATTTTTCAATTTTAAATTTTTTTACTTTTTTTTTCGTTTTCGTTTTTATCGTATAAAAACGAGATACACATAATTTACCTTCTTTTTACTTACTCAAAGTAAAACATTTGGCATAAGAAATAAAGCACAAAAATACTCTACAAATAAAGTTTACATGGTCATTAAAAAATAGGAGTTCAGGACAAAAAACCGTGTGTTTAGCTTTAGTTTGCTGTCAGTGACAGCCTGTCACTGATGAAATTTTATATTAATATTAATTTTATATTTTTTTAAGCTTATGTAAGTAAAATCAAGCAAAATTTTGTGTATCTCGTTTTTATACGATAAAAACAAAAACGACAAACAAAAAAAGTAAAAAAAAACAATGAGTTTTTTAAACATAGAATTTTCGACTGAATTCAAAAATGTAAAAAATTACAGGGTATTCCATTAAAAAAAAATACATATTTATGGCACTTTTCCGGCGAAACCGGAAGTGATACACAAAAATCAAATGCCCAATTTTATAGCCAATGTAACATTATATAAATTACCAAAGTTTCATTTATGTCTAATAAAGATTAAACTCACTTGGTATACATGGTTACCAGGGCATTAAGTTTTTTTAAAAATGCTCTTTAAAAAATATATTTTTTCTATTTTTTAAATAAAGTTGTAGGAACCTGTAACGAGTTTAAATACATAATTTTAAAAAGTTTTTTTTTTCTGCAATACTATACTTTTTTAAATATTTGTTTTATACACGGTGTATTTGAAATAGGGTAGGAAATTTTAACAGGTGATTCTACATCATAAAATATGACAAAAAGTTCGTACAAACATATGTCTAAAAATGCGTCATAAGGGAGCTACGCCCCTTTGAAATTGGCTAAAAAAATCGGTTTTTATTTAATAACTCAGGAACCCTTTGAGATATATTAACAAGGTTTTGCACGTGAATTAATACTAATAAGGCCCATCTTTGTATGTCATTTTCACGTACTTTTTTAAACCAGGGGTGTGCGAAACGGGGGGGCCTTATCAGTTTTTTATCCCAAACTTTTTTCTGTGTAACTTTTTTGCAATTTTATTTTTGAAATATGATTCCTCAGGTCAAAATACATAAAAAAGGTACTCTTGTTGTAATACTGTAGGATTAACCGTTTTCGAGAAAAATTCATTTGAAGGTGAAATTCCACGGTTCGAGGACGAAAAATTAAATACTAAATTTTAATGATGCAGGGCGAATGTACATTAAAACCTATGAAAAAAACCTCATATACAGGTACTTCCAAAAATCAATCCTAGTGGAGCTATGGTCTCCTAAATATGCACCATTTTTAAAGGGCTATGGTAGCTTTAAAAGCGTTTTTTCGACCTACATGTATGGAAACTTTTTTTCTTAGTTTTTGATGTAGAATAACATTGCATCATTAAAATTTTGGTTTTCGACATTTTTGTATTTAATTTTTCGTCCTCGAACCGTAAAATTTCACCTTCAAATGAACTTTTCTCGAAAACGGTTAATCCTACAGTATTACAACAAGAGTACCTTTTTTATGTATTTTGACCTGAGGAATCATATTTCAAAAATAAAATTGCAAAAAATTTACACAGAAAAAAGTTTGGGACAAAAAACTTATAAGGCCCCCCCGTTTCGCACACCCCTGGTTTAAATAAGTACGTGAAAATGACATACAAAGATGGGCCTTATTAGGATTAATTCACGTGCAAAACCTCGTTAATATATCTCAAAGGGTTCCTGAGTTATTAAATAAAAACCGATTTTTTTTAGCCAATTTCAAAGGGGCGTAGCTCCCTTATGACGCATTTTTAGACATATGTTTATAGGAACTTTTTGTCATATTTTATCATGTAGAATCACTTGTTAAAATTTCCTACGCTATTTCAAATACACCCTGTATACATATTTTAAATGACCCTTATAATTACTTTATTTTCGGTGTAAAATAAATTATGTTCATCGATAATAAATTTTATATTAATATTAGAAAATAAATCATATACGAGTTTTGTACACAGGTAGAGCCAAACTTTAAAGTTAAACAACTTGAGTTACTTCATTAAGTGAACTAAGACGAAAAGAAGCTGGAAAGAACTTTTAAGTGGGACAAATGGCTGATCTATAGAATAAAAATATATTATTTTGTCTGCTTTGTGTATTATTAGGGAACGTTTAAGTATTACGTAACGCAAATTTTGATCATTTTGGACCACCACTCCCCCTGTAACGCAATTTTCCTATACCATTAACATTGGCTTAACACTCCAAAATGACCCCCACCCGCCTAGGATCGTTGCGTAATACTTGAACGTTCCCTAAGGGATAATTTGTGTATACATTTTCAAGAAAAGGTACCTCTTTCCATATAATTTTTTGGGTAACAGTCATATTTTTGATACTTGTGTTAGATACTTGTTGTAAGTTTAAAAAAAAACTTGATATAAACATATTTAAGTAATAAAATAAAGCAATAATTTGTTCAATTCGTACTTGTCTACAAAAAAATAGTATTAACACTATTTTTTATTATTTTAAATACTCAGTTTACATTTGATTGCCGTAGATCTTCTATTTCAATTTCTTAAAAACTTAATACAAGAAATGTTATTATTTTTCACTTTCACTTGAATAATTTTTTAACCCTTTGGTAAGATAAATAATAAATAATAATAAATCAAAATTAAGCAAAACATTTAAATTAAGCAAAACAATATACACTGCCGCACATTAAATTCCGGACACCTAAAAAATTGACATGTTTTAAATTCAAATATTTCGAAAACTAATTAATGGATTTGACTGATTCTTTTTTTTTGTTTTGAAGCTTAAACATTCTCTATTTTTGTTTGTTTTAAGAATGATTATTTTTTTTTTGTATTAACAGCAACAAATAATGTACAACTATGTTTTTTACCCCATCTTCTAGGACTTGCATGGTACGCCACTGGTTTAGGAGATATCAGGATTTTCCTGGAAGTTGTCATTTTTTCAGTTATAATAATAAATAAATAAATAAATAAATAAATAAATAAGTAAATAAATAAATAAATAAATAAATAAATAAGTAAATAAATAAATAAATAAATAAATAAATAAATAAATAAATAAATAAATAAATAAATAAATAAATAAATAAATAAATAAATAAATAAATAAATAAATAAATAAATAAATAAATAAATAAATAAATAAATAAATAAATAAATAAATAAATAAATAAATAAATAAATAAATAAATAAATAAATAAATAAATAAATAAATAAATAAATAAATAAATAAATAAACAAACAAACAAACAAACAAACAAACAAACAACAATAAATAAATAAATAAATAAATAAATAAATAAATAAATAATTTCTGTGTGTGCATATGAATCACGTTACAGCAGATTTTTTACACCACTGCTCCCCAGCAAAATTTAGATGAAGAAACTTGACAAAAAAACGAAGGATGGAGCCATGTAAAGGAAGGTCTGGACACCACAGATTCTGTAGTACAGAACCACAGTGAAACCCCAAAAGTCCAAACCAAAATTAAACCAATGGCTTATTTTGGTAGCAAACAGCATGCTGTTGATTCTAATACTTAGATTTCGAATATATGTCTTTTGTATTATATTTATATATATAATACACCATATCCTAAATTAATTACTAACAACTATTTTTTTATTATTTTATTATTGTTTGTGGTGATACCATATAAAAACCTAGATATTATTTTTATTGCGTTTAAAGGTTATGTACTTTTGTTTACTATATGTCAAAACTTCAGCATTTCAGTGTGACCTTGACCTAGGGATTTTTATAAATTACTGAAATATACTAACCTATATTTCATTCATTTTCACTGCGCTTAGTTAACTTTCTACAAATCTTAATTTTTCTCAATCATCCTCAAGGATAATTACTTATATATGATATATAAGCTATCCTGGTGTTAGGTAAGTGCTTCACCAATCCATATTTTAAGTAAATAACTAATTATTTTCCTATTTTGTTAGAATTTTGAGATTCGTTCATTCATTCAACATTCATTTCCGAAGTGCTGGAGTTGTTGGCCACCTTGTGTCAAGGAATAAAGCTGAGAACCGACTATAGACAGTTTTTTCCTTTCGAACCTTCCACCCCGAGAACCGTCACCGGCGCCCAATTATTTATTTTTCAAAACGGTTCACTCCATGTTTGCTGTGAAATTGGCACCGACTTAAGTATTTCTTATTTTTTACTTTTTAGAGACATAGAAGTCGGTTAATTTTTTTTGCAAAAAGTTATTATTTTTTACTTTTTGGAGACACAGAACTTGTAGATTTGTAACGTCATCTAAGCTAAATTATAATTGTCCTTCCATCTCGGCAAGCTGCTGACACCACAACTTACTTTTAGTGCGTTTTGACATTATCATAAAGATAAACTTCTTAAAAATAAACGTAATACTTTTATTTCAGCGCCCCAGAGTCCAACTAACCTTATTTTAAACGAAATACTAAAGAAAATCTTGTTAAACTTTAACCGTTAAATAATAATCAAATAACGCCTTATGGTAAAATCACAAAATTTATCATCATCTCTTGGTATTTTAATATTACAGGTCCAGATAATTAAGTTTAGCTGCATTTAAAATATTTTCAGTTTGTCGTAAAATTTGAGTTAATATTTCTCTAAAAATTTGGTTGGCAGCGGAACCAAATTAAGCCGTTTTTAAGTGAAATTGCCTTAAAATGATTAGATTTATCTTAATTATCCGGCTTACCCGGCATTATACGAACGTCAAATTGAAAAGGGACCACCTTATGAATGCTCTCTTCAAGTTGCAAAAAGTTTCATCAAATTCCGTTCATTCGTTCCAAAGTTATGCCGGAACAAACATAAAAAATAAAATAAAAACAAAGTCACAGGTCGAATTGATAACCTCCTCCTTTTTGGAAGTCGGTTAAAAATTGGGTATGTTTGCCAAAATATGTTTAATCTATCTAGCCGTAGATTTTATAAATTTTACTAAAATCTATGAATTATTTTGACAAACCACCCCCTCCGAGAAACTGTTCTGGATCGATACCTACAAAAAAATATTTTGTTTTTACTTTTACCATTTTATAAAAGCTATAAAATTAATTACCTAATAATAAAAATTTTTAGTTACATGTATACACTATACAGCAAACAACAAATTTGACGTCTAATTAAAAACATTCCAACATGTTGTAACACAGTTAATTTTTAAATTTCTTCTAAAAATGAACATATGGGATTTTACTGTGAGTAGTTCTGTAATGTGTAGACCAAGGATCAATTTTTCGGTTTCTTTGTCAATTTTATTCGTCTAAATTTTTTGGGAAACATTGTGTTCCAATTGGAACCGTATAAAAATAAGTCAACTTTTTGGGGTAATCGTTCGTAAGACCTAAAATGTTATATGTGGAACCATTATTCAATATTTATTTTATTTTATTTCGTCAAAACAAAATACTTGCGTTGGAAGTTAATATATGTTTTACAAAAAAAAAGACACGCTTTTAAAAACTAAAATCTATTAAACCTCACTTTGTGAATATCTACTTGGGTGTTTAAAATTCCAAATAAAACGTTGTTTAAATTGAGATCCATTTTAAAAGTTGTAGAATATACCTAAGCCAAAAAAACATTTATCTTCATACCGGCTTAGTGGACCCTTTTTTAAAAGACTTCCACATACAGGGTGTTCCAGAACTCTCGTAGAGAAATTTTAAAGGTGATTCTACATACAAAAATATGAAAAAAAGTTCCTATAAAGGTTGGTCCGAAAACTAGCCCTAAGGGAGCCACGGCCCTTCTAAGAGTGGCCCTAAGAATTTTTTTTTATTTAATTATTTTTTACCATATTAACCATAGAAACGAATTTTTGCACATGCTTTAGCATTGATAAAGGCTATCATGTTATGTAATTTCTATTTGGTAATTTTAACCAGGGACGTACAAAATGGGGGGCCATGCTACTTTTTTGCGCCAAACTTTTTTATCTGTATTTTTTTGACATTTTCTCAATAAAATATAATTCTTTAGTTAAAAATACATAAAAAGTACTCCATCAAAAATAGGAACTAAAAATTTTGTCAATAAAATTTTTAATATTTCAGGGCGATTCAACATTAAAAACTATAAAAAATTTAGTTCCTATTTTTGCTGCAATTTTCTCGAAAAGGGTTAGTTCTACGGTGTTAGACAAAGAGTACCTTTTTCATGTATTTTTAATTAATTAAATCATATCTTATTGAGAAAATGTCAACAAAAATACAGTCCCTGGTTAAAATTCCCAAATAAAAATTACACAAAATGATAGCCTTTATCAATATTAAGGTATGTGCGAAAATTCGTTACTGTGGTTAATAGGGTAAAAGAGATATTAAATAAACACTCTTTTTTTAGGGGCAGTCTTAGAAGGGCCGTAGCTCCCTTGGGGCTAGTTTCCGAACCAACCTTTATAGGAACTTTTTTTATTATTTCTCTAAGCGAGTTCTGGAACACCCTGTATGTATAAAAAGTTTTGACGATATAATAAGATATTTTTTATATGCAATAAACTGATTCCATATAAAAACGAAAACTTTTTTAATAATAAAGTTAGCCATACTGACGAAAGTAAAATAATATATAATACAAAGTTACACAATGAATTTTGTAACAAAATAAAATATATCTGCAAATTTTATCAGATTTAATTAGGACAATCTTTTATTAAAAAAATTGCTATTTTAATAAAAAATAGTTGGGCAACCTGTATGTTAACCACATAACTTCACTTGCGGCGAATCTGTTGATGTTTTAGGTTACCATGGCCTACCTTGCCGTAAAAGTACAGGAAAGTGGTCTCGACATACACTGTAAATGAAAATATGGTAATTTCACAGCAAATAAAGTAGGTCATATGTTGCCAGCAAAGAAAGTGGTAAATTTAAATCAGTACTGTAAATTCAACGTTATCTGTAAAAATGTGAATTTTTATTATGGTAATTTTACTGCTATCTTTTGTGGAATTTAAGCTATAATTATGGTAATTTTCAACCAATATTGTAAAAGTGCCTGGTTTTTGGACCACATGCATGAATTTTAATGCAAAATTATTGTACCGACAGGAAAAGAGCTGAGATTTTACTAAACCGAGTAATATTGAGGTTAATTTAATAAATATTGTAAATTTACATTCTGGTGTGGTGAATTTGCTTTGATTTGCTTTAATTATTATGGTTAATACTACTGAAAGATTGACTGACAAATTTAAGGTGCGACACGAAAAGAGCTGAGATTTTACTAAACCGAGTAATATTGAGGTTAATTTTAATAAATATCGTAAATTCACGTTCTGATATGGTGAATTTGCTTTAATTATTACAGTTAATATTACTGAAAGATTGGCGGACAAATTTAGAGTGTACAGCTATTAACATCTTTAAACGGTCCCTATCATCTGCTGATGTGCCTTAAATTCTTGAACCTTCTGCAGAAACGACGGATGAATGGTAAAGCATTATTGTGGGATGCAGGAACATTTTTTCTAATTCATATATTAATTTAACATGCCAAATTTCAGGGGAAGCGGCTTGTTTAGGAGAAAATAAGAAATAATTAAGGTATAAAGAATTAGGTACATTTTTGTTATATTTTCAATTAAAACTTTTGGACCATGGGGCGGAGAGGCTAAAAATTTAATTGGAAAGGCTGTAGAAATTTTATATTTTGGTTAACCCCACTAACACACCCCTATTTTGGCGGGGGGGCGGGGTAGCCAAAACATGAAATCTCTACAGCCTTTAATAACGCGAAAAACGGGGCATGAAGTGTATGAATTTTGGTACAATTTGCGTTACGGAACACTTGAACGTTCCCTTAGTTTGTATTGTTTAAGTTAAATCAGTTTAATATTATGAATAAATGTTGGAATGCATTAAATTAAATTTAAATTTATTCCGATCTGATACATTTTTAAAATATTTGTTTACCGTTTTACTCACATTTATAGTAGAAATTCGTAAATTTTTCTTTTAGGGACAACTTTGGCGGATTTTCGACACGGGCTAGAATCTTTTGATTATTTTGAAATTTGGCACATAATTTTGTATTCTTAAAAGGAAAAAAAATAAGATTTAAGCCCTTTAATTTTTTCACTTGTACAAAAATTACAGACAATTTTCAACGATTTTTTACGATTTTTAGGGGCCCAGTTAGGACCCTTAGAGAAGTTTTTTGAATTTGAATTTTAGGAATTTTTACACCTTTTACACCTAAATAAAAATTTTAAGATAATAAAAAATATAAGGTCCACCCTAATCTAACACAAGTATCACATATACTCCAAATTTGAATATTTCTTCTCTGTGTGTAATTAAGAAAATTTAATTGAGTGCACTCTAAAAAATTGGGGTAAAATTTGAGAGTAATAATAATATAAAATTATACAATTCATATGATTTAAACCGATTTTTTCAGGAAATTTTACTTAAATAATATCCCAAAATAAAATTTTAAAATTAATATTTTAAAATTACCGTATGAAATTCGGCAAAATTTTACAATTTTCTTCTAAAATTCTGGTATAGTTGGTGTCACATTTAAAACAGATTAATGTGAGACAGGGACGTAATTAAATTTTATTATAATTAATACGTATTTATCTTATATAGGTGAATGCACAGAAGACAAATAAGAAAAATTAAAGCCGGTCCAGTAAATATTTATTGCTAGAAATACCTTAAAGGTGTGGCTAATTTTTTTGTGAAATATGATTGGATAAGTCCACTTAGACTGGATAAAAATACATTAATTTAAATGAGTCAAAAATTATGCAACATCCTGATTGGACGAACAGTTTGACACGCGCCAGATAAAAACATCGCTGTTAAAAAAAATCTCTTTTAACTCTCGCAGCGACTATACCCATAGCCAGTAATTAAATTGCAGAAAATATTTTTTAGAGTGTGTATGAAAATTTTCCTCGGATGTAAAAAGTTTTTTTTATTTGCATTTTATAGGGTATAAACGTCATTTCGAATTAGTTGATTTTAAAAAAGTGCAGATTGTAGAGCAGTAAATGATATAATAAACTTTTAATGGGGTATAAAATGGAGCCTTATTTGGCAGAAATGTTACTAACGTGACTCAATTAAAGAGACAATAAGAAAATCGTTGGTCCAAAGGTAGAAAAGAATAAGTTGATATTATTAAGATATTTTCTAAAATATGTAAAAATCTACGCATATAAAATTTTTATAACAAATCTATAAAAATAAAGATGGCGGACGGTAACGACGTTTGTTCGGTAGTCGGTCCAGAAAATACTAATAACAGTGGAAATATTAAAGAAAAATTGTTTAAATGTTGCAACAAAAAGTGCAGCCACTTTATGTGCATTAAATGTAGTGCAGTTTTTCACAAGAGCTGCTTAGAAAGGCTCTCAAAAATAAAAAAAGTTAGTGACTGGGAGGTTATATGCTGTGATTCCGTTAACAAAGACGATGGAAAGTCGAAAACTGGAAATCAAGAACACAAAGAAGAAGAACCTAACAGTAAGCTAGAAATAAAATACTTAAATAAACTCTTAATCGAGAAAGATGCAACCATAGAACATCTAAAGGAAAATTTGCAATTTGTAAAAAATCAACTACAAGTTGTTAATCAGTTGTTATTACAAAAAACGCAAGACGATAGTAACAAAAAACTGGTGGCATTAAAAACATACGATAAAGGGCATACGTCACACAGCACCGAAAACACCGTCATCACTACTACTCAGAAGAAGAAACCTACATTACCGACACTAACGGACAAAAGCGTAAACATAACCAAAGTGTCAAACAATGTAAATCCACTTGAGAAAGTTCAACGAAAGAAAATGAATGACCTTATTTATATGAATACACAAGAAAAAGAAGAAATCGATATTCCCAAAGGAAATTCCAAAACCCTGGGAAACACCACAAACACGAAGAATTCACCAAGAAAAAAACCGCTATCTAATAGGCCAAGGGGCATTATTGTTGGTAGTGGCGATAATAACACAGATGAAGACCAAAACAGGGACCCAAACAATGTGGCAATACCAAGGAAATACTGGATCTTTGCCTCTCGATACAATAAATCATATACGAAAGACCAGTTGCTAAAATACCTAAAGGAAAAGTGTCCTGGTAGTTCATCCTATGTTGTTGAGAAGATTGACTATAACTCGGATTACAACTCCTTTAAGGTTGGTGTAGACATAGACCTTAGAAACACAATAATGAACCCCAAAACTTGGCACAATAATATTGAAATAAGGAAATTTTCCTTTCGAAAGTAAATGCTCAATTATAAATATTCTTTCATTTAACATAAGAAGCATCAAACATAAAATACATGAGGCAGAGATCCTACTTGCTGAACACAATATCGATATCTTTTGTGTCAGCGAAGTAAGAATGCCCGAAGAAGAAGCTCAAAATTTAAGGCTGGAAGGCTATACATTGGCAAACAGTTTCAGTCGGACAAGCATGGGTGGAGGAGGTGTTGCTATTTTTCACAGAAATAATCTTCCAATGAAGAAAGTTAGGTTAAAAACACAGAGAATTGAACAAATCTTTGAATATTGTGTAGCCAGTTTTCAATTGGAAGGTAGGGATTGTGCAGTGGTTTCCATGTATCGTACTCCCAAAAAGAAAGCAAAAAACAGTTCTGAGTCTACTGATTCTGCAACGCAGGAATCAGAAGAATCAGACAAAAAACGTTTCATGTCTTGTTTGGAAATTTTACTTAAAGAGGTAAGCAAATTTGACAGAGTTGTACTGGCTGGCGATTTCAATTTTGACATTCTCGAAAAAAATAAAATCACACAGGATTACCTTGATTTACTTCTGAGTTTTAATTTAAAACCAAATATTAATGTTCCAACTAGGCACTGCCCAACAAAATCAACTTTAATAGACAACATTTTTACAAACTTCAGTCCAACACAGGCCAGCACAGCTAATACAACTGTGTCAGACCATTTAGCTTGTAAAATATCTATTTCAGACTCATTAAATAAAGCTAATGAAAATAAATTCATACTGAAAAGAAACTTTTCACCTTTTAATAAAAGTAAATTCTATTATTACATGTTTAGGGAAAACTGGAACACAGTTATTGAAAATAAACTCACCAATTACTGTTTATGCAGTATTTTGAATTATGCTTTCCCAAAGAAAAAGTAAAAATAAAAAATAAGAAAAAAAGTAAACAATGGATGACGGCGGAAATAAAACAGCAATCTGAAGAGTTAAAGGGCCTAAACTGGCTAAAAAATATTACAAACAATCCTGAAATTGCTCGCAGATATAGAGCGCTGCAAAATGTACACAGGAAAACAATTTCGCGGGCAAAGCAGGAGTACAATGATCACTTAATAAAGAACTCTAAAAATGCATCGAAGGCAGCATGGGGAGTCTTAAAGGGTGAAAAGCCATATCAGAATGGGTTTTCATTAGATATAGAAGGGAAAATTACGTCAGACCCTTTAAAAGTTAGTAACTTCTTTAATAGGCATTTTCTGGACCTACCGACACAAAAGGTTCCAGTTTGTGCAGATAAAAAAGATTACATAAAAAATTCTATATTTTTGCATCCTACAAACGAGGATGAGGTCCTGGCAACGCTATTTGCAGTAACCAGGAAGTCGTCCGCGGGCGAGGATGAAATTCCATGCAATATTCTCAGGGATGTGGGTGTTTTTTTAGTCAAACCGCTGGAACATATCGTAAATTTATCTTTCTCTGAAGGTAAATTTCCAGATTTCCTAAAACTCGCTAGAATCATTCCAATTCACAAAAAAGGAGACAAATCCATGGCAAAAAACTATAGGCCTGTCGCCACACTATCAGTATTTTCAAAATTTTTTGAAAAAATAATGAATGAAAGAATTAAAACTTTCTTACACAACAACAAATTTTTCAGTGACAGCCAGCATGGTTTTTTGCAGGGTAAGTCCACCGAAACGGCAATATTTAACTCATACTCATTTATACTTGAAGGGCTTGATAAAGGGTATACAACACTCGGAGTGTATTTTGACCTGAGCAGGGCCTTCGACATGGTTAGGCACCACATTCTTATTAGCAAGCTGGAATGCGCAGGAATCCGTGGAGCTACACTAGAATGGATTAAATCTTTTCTAGAAAATCGTAAACAAAAAGTTGAAATATCCGGGAAAAATGGTAATATTCATAATTTTAAATATAATTCCAAGATAGAGGATGTCCCTTGCGGAACACCTCAGGGATCCATCCTAACCCCGCTGCTCTTTACAATCTTCTCAAATGATTTGAGGAGATTTTTGCTTGATTCACTTAGCCCCGCAGAAAGAAATAACGTCAAAATTACACAGTTCGCAGATGACACTTCGGCCATAATAACTGGCAAATCGATCTGCGAGGCGGTGAATTTGGCAAATAGAGTGGTGGAGGGGATGGCCCAGTGGTGTAGTCGCAACGGACTTCACCTAAATAAATCTAAAACCAACCTTATTCACTTTAAACTGACAAACCAGCGTCCCTCCAGCTTGCTAGTAAGGATGAGGGGCAAAAGCATACATCAAAATAGTTTTACAACATTTTTAGGCACCCACATTTCTGAGAATTGCACCTGGGATAAACATATAGATGAAATAGCAAAAAGAATATGCAGCGCCAAATATGCTCTTTTCAACCTGAGGGACATAGTGAGCCATGATTCACTTTTGCTTTTTTACCATGCATACGTACAAAGTAGGTTGCATTTTTCAATACTTTTTTGGGGCTGTTCTCCAGAAGTGGAACGCCTTCTACTTTTACAAAAGAAAATTTTAAGAACAATATGTCACGAACCATATGATGCTCACTGTGCCCCTCTGTTTGAAAGGTGCAGGATAATGTCTGTGTATTCTTTGTATCTGTATAGACTGTGCCTTTTTGCTCACTGTGCCCCTCTGTTTGAAAGGTGCAGGATAATGTCTGTGTATTCTTTGTATCTGTATAGACTGTGCCTTTTTGTTAAACAAAACAAGGATCTTTTTACTACAAACAATGAGGTAAATCAAGGTATCCAAACTAGACATGAAAATGTGTTCACAACCCCCAGACATAGAACAGCTACCTTCGAAAAGGGAGCATATTACATGGGGATTAAGGTGTACAATCATTTGCCAACAAGTGTACAAACCATTGAAAGCTACACGAGGTTCAAGGGTTTAGTAAAAGACTATTTTTTAAAAAAACCATTTTATTCAGTGGAAGAGTATTTCTGTGAAAATATATTACTTAGTTAAAAAACAACATGTATACACAAATTCTAAACTTTACATTCTTTTTAATATGTTTGTAACTGTATTTGTATTGTATTAATTTTATTTCATTTTAATTGTATTCTATTATTTGTATATTAACGTGTCCATAGATGTTAAAGCATCTCAAAGGACTAATAAATATTCTATTCTATTCTATTCTATAACAATGTTTTTTATGGTTCTTCTAAATTATCATTATCAAATTATTAGTTTAACCCTTACCTTCCAGGGTATCACAATTGTGACTACCTCTTTATTTTTTCTTCAAGGCAATATTCAGTAGTAATATCATAAGTGCATGTTGAATTATCGATGATGTTTTTACTGTATTAAAAAAATATTTCGTCAAAATTCCTCGACACGAAAAATGCACGAAAAAAATTTCCTTAAGCAAAATATATTTTTATATACAGTAAAAAAAAATTATGTATAATTCAACATGCACAAATGGTATTTTGAAAGACTATGTCACAAAAAAAAATAAGGATGTTTTGGTAATAAATGTATATTGCTTATCAATAAAAATAAATCAACTAAAGGTAAGCTTCACAAATTAAAAACACATCTTGCAAAAATATAACATTTATTAAGATTTCAGTAACTGTCAGTTTCTTATTTCCATAGTAACCAAGTGATAATTGCATATGTGCAAAAATTATCAGATTCATTTTGATCCGACTGGCTAAGAAACGTTTTGATTGGCCTATATATTGTTTGTGAAATAGTCATCCAAAATACCTCTATAGACTTTCTATACAAATATGCAAATTTAATTCAGTATAATACAGCTCTCCTGAAACTTTAAGGAAACAAAAACTCTAGCAAAAACTAAAAAAAAATTGGTTTATTTTTATTTTTTTTTCTTCTTTTTATGCATAGCAAATATAAAAAAAAAACATAATTAAATCAAAAAATTATCATTAGTTTACTCTTGGGAGGGTAAGGGTTAAAGCAACTTTCCTTACACCTAGCAGATTCTTTCACTTCTCTAAAGATTTCTACACTTACATCCTTTATTAATTACGAGCAGTGTTCCATTCTAGGCCTGTCTACATTTTTTCATACACCCAACTGGCTCTCCAAAGTATCTTTAAGTAAGCTGTCATATATGTCATATGTGTCATATATGTATGACCCACCGTTCGATCCTTTCTCCTAACTTACGCTTTTTTAAAGACACGCTTTTCCTCAATTACCTCCAATAAGCTCTTTTTTAAAAGTACTCTGACCATTTTCTTTGCAGCATTTTCCTATAGAAAATATTTTTCCAGTTGCTTCTACCAGAAATCTGGTAACGGCAACATTAAAACTTGAAACAAACATAGATTTTAAGGTTTTGGTAAGGGCAACAAATTGTCTTGTTGCCTTTACCAGATTTCTCGTTGCAGCAACTAGAAAAAATGTTCTTCCGCAGGTATTTTACTATTTGATTTACTTCCCGAACAAGCTTAAGTTTTCATATATAATTACATAAGAGGCTGCCAATTATGAAAATTTGCTGTCTGGAATGAATTACGACCGGGGCATAGTCCTGGAGTAATTATTTTCGTTGACAGAAAATTTGAATGAAAACTGTACATTTTTCTCGATAATTCGAGGAATCGTGAGTAGTTTGAAACATTATTTTCTAACGAATTATAATATGTCAAACCAACTTTTATATTTTTAACATCGAAAAATGATATACATATATAAAACCTTTTTTGTCCATTTTTAAATTGAATTAGTTAATTAATTAATTAATTAATAGTTCAGTCACTTACTGACTAGCGCGGTACCGCGCCAAGCATATTCATATTAAAAAGTCAACCTATTATATTATATTTTATAAAAAGAATATTTTGTGGTATTTTTTAATACTTAATAAAGTAATAACAACAATTATAAATAAAAATATATTCATATTTAATTATTAATTAGTTTTAGGTATCAAATTTTGTTGTAAAAGAGAAATACTGAAAAACAAAATACTACAACGATTCTCACTATAATTTTCAACAGTAGAAAATTCCCGATATAATTGTAATATGATCGGACAGAAATCAACACTTGGTCAGAAATATTGTTAAATGATTGGTTGATAAAAACGTTAAAAAATAATCAGTAAAATTACAAACTTTTAACCATCGGTTGAAATTTTAAATTTGAAATTTTTATATAAACTTAAAGAACTTGTTTAAACATAAACTTTAATAGCTTGCTTATTATCCGAATATTTTTTAATTAATTAAGTTTTGAAGAGAATATTTTAAACTTTTTTGTGTACCGATTAAGTAAGGGGTCGAAGCGTAAAGAAAGCCTTTAAATTAATTAGTCTTAGTCGTAATCCTAATCTTAATATCATCACCACTTTCAAGAATAAGGAAGACATATTAAAATTAATAATACTTTTTGATTACTTTAAAAGTTTTATAAGAAACCTCATCTCTTCCTTTCCTTCGAAGTCGGTGATTTAAGATTTAAGCTAGAATGGGTTAAAAATAAATAAAATATTTTAGCGGTTAAAAAGTGTGTAACGTAAAAAATAATAAAAAAATATCACTAGCACCCAAATAACAAGTAAAACTAATATAGAAAGATTTTTTATAATGCGATGAATGTGTTATTTACAACCAAACCAAATTAACTTGGATAAGAAAGATATTATAGGGGAACAGGGGGCACAGTGAGTCATTGGGCACAATGAATCGTTGACTATAACTCTACCAATATTAGTTTTAGAAACGCCGCTTTCTAATGGCCCGCTAAGAAGACGTTTCTCTAGATAAAGGGTCAGCTGCCGGCAAACCTGCGTGGCGTGTGTTGAAGCAAAGAGGTTGCTGCATAAAATAAATAATGAAAGTATTTTTTTTTGTTAATCTGTTAATTAGGTATATTTGTATATACTTTTAACTAAATTCTAGTGTAATTTGGCATTTTTGTATTCTTTATTAACTCCTAAATAAGTGTGTTTACACAAATTTATCAGATAATTGGTATGTTTTTTTATGTCCACTTTGAACTGGTCTGGTTACTGGGGGGACACAGTGAGTCAAAGACCGATTGGACACAGTGGCTCATGATCCACTGTGCCTCAACTATGGTTAAATGTTCCTGTATATTTATAATTAAAATTATTGTAGGAATTTTGCTTTCCATTTTAAAAATTTTCAAAATTTAGGAAAAAAATTTAAATTTTTTTTTGCGTATTGTTGCGTTTTATGACGTTTTATGTCGATATAAATCAATTTCAAGCAAAAAAAAATTGTTGGTCGACTGGTCGATCTGTCCGGGAAATCTTGTGGGCACGATAACTTAAGAACGCTTTAAGCTAGAGACTTTGGCATACAGGTATGTTACCAAAAGTTCTCGCTCGGGATTGTTCACCAAAAACAATCCCGAGCGAGAACAATATTTACAAAAATTTGAAAATTTCATTATAGGGGTTTTTAATATTGCTGAAATCGAATCTGATAATAAAAAAATTCTAACTCCACCCCCGCAGGGGTGAAGGGGTAAATATTTTAAAATATTTTTCATATTTTCGTGAAAATTTGAATATGGTGGTTTTCGAAGTTGCTAAAACTACATCTTGAAATTATTTTTTTCCAAATCCACATTGTTTTTCAGGGTCTTGATTTACGTTAGTTTATTTTGACTTTTGTTTTATTTTCTTACTTAAGTTTTTCATTTACAAGATTTTGATTTACCTACGTTAATTAATTTTAAGTTTTATTTTTTGTTACCAAAGAGTTTTATTTAAGTTTATTTAACTATGTAAGTATCTAAAATAAACATTTTTTTAATTAATAAATTGACTTAATTTATTTTAATATCACGATTAACTGTACCCCATACTGGCTCACTGTACCCCTTGCAGTGATTCACTGTACCCCGTACTGGGGGCTCAGTGAATCAAATGACATACTGTCAAAAAAGTACTTGTAAAAAATCATGGTCTATTTTTTTTTAATTTAAACCTGCAAATTATGTTAGCTTAAAGATCAAAGAAACGTAGTATGAAAAAAAAAGTTATTGCAAATTTTTTTAAAAATATGCGCTCTGAAAAAGTAAGTGACTCACTGTGCCCCCTGTTCCCCTAAATGATATTATAAATAAAATGTACTGGAAAAATAAAATTCTTTAATGTCTCAGTTTAAAAAAAAAATTCTTATTACATTACGTAGGTATATTATTCATAGCGTTTAAAATTTGTTTATGGGTATAAGCTTATGCTATAAGCCCACGAAATGTCAAAACTCCCTGACTCTCAAAAAGATCTGTTTTAGTTATAAATATTTGATTTAATTTTTATCCTTATATTATTAATAAATATTATAAATTTTACAGATGATACTTTTCATTCCAACCTAGTGTTGCCCTTTAGTGACTTTTTGGTATCAGGTTTGTTTTTCTTACTTAGTATTCAGGCTTCAGATCTTATACTTAACTAAGTAACAAACTTTCTTGGTACACTTCACTCACTTTCATATATTAGGGTAGAGTTCCTACACCTCATTTTTGACATTAAATATTTATAGTCATGATGCCTTGAATAATTGGGGTGGAAGATGCTGACAGGATGCCTTTTTGGGTTTACATTTTTCCAGAAACGCTGTACAGTTTTCATTTTCACCTATTTGAACTAGGCAAAAATATAATTAAATTACTATGGAAACAAAATTACAATTAGGTAAGGGATTTTTCAATCGATAATTATTAAGATTTATTATTATTAATATTAAGATTTCTTAATAAATCTTCAGAAAAAAAAAGTCAAGAGAAGATTTTTACTGCATTGAAAAGCAAAATCAGTTAATCATTAAATTATATTTTAATTAAGAAAGTTATCTATCTGTCGTTAAAATCAAAAGTCCAAACCGACAAACGTGCAGTATATATTTTTATAGACTGTCAATTCTTAACTTATATTTTAATTGTTTTTTTTTTAATAATTATTAAAATTACATAGTTTTATTTTCGTTACATTATAAAACAATGTGAGGGACAAAATTCAGTAATGGGAGAAAATATGTCTTTAGCTCCAAAAAAACTTAAATATAGACTTTTTGTGTAATTTAGTTAATGAAATGTCTTCAGTATTAATAGCTTCTATAAATATCGTCTGTTTTGAAAATCTGATATATTAACCTAAAAAACGTAACGAAGGTCCCTTGTCTCCAGCAACCTTTTTTACATACAATCCATATTTGTATGTAAATTACCTTAATTGAACCTTGCAAAATATTTTTTAGTTAATCTAAGAACTGTTTACTTACGTCATGAGACTTATTTACTTGGAAAATCTTATACTGGTTTGAATAAAAAAAATAATAACTTATGTCTCCCAATTTAAATCGAGCCCTTCTTATATTAGTAAAATCCGACACTGCTAGAATGCCGATCGTGGTGTTAAAATTATTAGTAGAAGATCAGTGCCAAGTATTTTAATTACGTGTTAAGAGCGGTAAGTACTTCTAATTGTAAATATGCTTTTAATAAATTTAGTTTAAGCGATGTTATTTTAATGCGTACTTTTTTAATGAACAACTCCGGTCCCTAATATTATCTTAATTGTTTTTAATTATATCTTAGACTAAAAATTTTAGATTTGTACAATAATATATACAATACCTAACCTCAAATTTGCAGGAACTGATCTCAAAGACCTTGATCCTAATCCCACTAATTGTGTCTAAACGCAACGACGGTCCCTTGTAACGACGGTCCCCACGAAAAGGAACAGTTGTTGCTAACATAGGGAACGTCGTTACATATTTGAAAAATTTTGCAAATTTTTACTCTGTTAACGTTGTTCTTTCTAAAACTCTTGCAGAATAAAGAAATAAATATATTCCAAACTCAAAAAAACAATATAATGCCTAAAATTACACTTAGAGAAAGCCAATTGAACGAAAAGGGGAGTGAGAAATATAAAAAATATTATATTAAAAACATTAATTTTATTTTTAAATTGAGAAAATTTGGTCCCTTTGCTAAGAACAACGGTCCCTATAAAAAATAAAGAAGGTCCCTATAAATAATATATAATATAATATAATAATAACGACGGTCCCTCTAAGAATAATAAAATTGTTGCTAATCAACTGTATGTACAACCCTCTTGGATTTCATATTTTATTACAATATGAAAAATAACTATGACAATTTTTTCTTTTTTTAATATATTTTTTTTAATTTATAATTATTAAACCAATTTATACCATTATTAAATTTTATCACGTAACTAGGGATACAAAATATTGTATTTTTATTTCCCTAAATTTGTAAGTAAAAACCTTATATAATATATTATTATATAATAAATATATAAATTCTAACTTTATTAGTTTATTGCCATACATGAAACTACAAGAAAATTACCTGGGAAATTAGCCAATTAAGTACACTATTTTTCCTACTCCCCTCACCCAAAAAATATATTTTTAAGTTAATAAGGCGCTGTTTGACAATAATATCACCACCATTTAGACAATGTTTAATTATTATAAAAGAAAATTTATTATGAGAAAGCCGTGCTGTCACAGAATAACATTTCCTGAATTTTAGTGTAATTTTTGTGAAAAATTGAAAAACAATAATGAAAAGATACATTTCTGTGATTTGGGAATTCTTAAAAATGCCAATTTCGGTAAGATTTGGATTTTAAACAAAAGGTTAACAAGGTAGGTTAGTATTGGTTCTTTTATGTAAAATAGGTTGTTTCTTGAAATACCTAAAATTATATATAAATCAATAAAAAACCGTTCCATCAAATATTGCATGCTTCGTTGGCCTACCGTTGGCAAACCCACTTTGGGCCTACATATTGAGGAGACATCAGCCGCCCTAAGGCCGCATAAGACGGGCCAATGTTGGCAAAACTGCATTGGTACTACATTGGCCGCCCGAAGGCCGCTTTAAAGCCAACAATCGTAAAATCGTGCATTGGCCAATATAATGCTGATGCCTCCTCAGTATGTAGGCCCAATGTGGGTTTTTCAACTGGACCAATCTAGGAAACATTGGCACGGCAATACGCTGGGATGCTAAAAAAGGCAAAATATTTAATCCTGGAACCTGTCTGCGGGGTCTTAAAATCACACTGCTGCTTCCATAGAATATACCGGGTGTTTTTTTTTTAACTTTAAACTTTTAAATATAATTTTAGAAAAAAAAGTTATTTAATTTAATTTATTCTTTACGGATATTTACGCTTTCAAGGTCATTTTAAGGTCAACTTTGTTTTTTTAAGATATTTCTTTTTACCGCAATTTAATTCTCCACAAAAAAATCTTTTTTAAATAACTTTTTTTGATCGGACTTTTAGTTGCAGAGATAACACAGCCACACAAAATTTAAAAAGTCGGATCTCCGACGAACTCGACTAGTCAATTCCTATGTATTTTGAGCCGCTGAATCCGAATCTGAGGTCGTATTTTAAAGTTAGTTCCTATTTTCAACATAACCTCAAAAAACATACTTTTCGCAATGATATGTTATGTTTTTTGAGGTTATGTCGAAAATGGGAGCTAACTTTTAAATTCCGACCTCAGATTGGGATTCATCGGGTTAAAATACATAGAAATTGACGAGAAAATAGAAAAAGTCTGTCGGATATCCAACTTTTTTAATTTTGTATGTTTCCATTTAAAAAAACAAAGTTGACCTTGAAATGACCTTTAAATCGTAAATATACGTAAAAAAATACGCCATTTTGTTACAACTTTTGTGTGACATTTTTTTTCTAAAATGCATAATATTCGAGATATTTAAAAGTTTCAGGTTAAAAAAACACCCGGTATACAGAATATATTACAGTGAGCGGGTGTTAAAATAATTCAAAAGAAGCTTGAGCAAATCGTAAAAAAAGTGATGATCTATCTAAACAAATCCTTTTAAAATACATACATAAAGAAGTTAAAACAAAACAAGAAGTAAATAAATATGTTTTTCAATTTTTATTAACTATTTTTTTATTGGGGTTTGTGGGACCCCACTGTGTAGAGTATCATGTGGAATGCAAAGCACTACAAATATTTACGGATTGTTTACTATATTATTTAATATCCAAAATTAACTTAACAATTTTTGAAAATACGACAAGGAAGGAAAATATATTTTGGCTATTTTTTAGGCGTACTTTTTAACGAATTTTACGTCAAATAAAAAACCATCAAGGGCCTCTACATTAAAGGAGCTTGTTCTAAGCCTAGTCACGAGAGTCTCATCAATATCTACTATAATAATAACCCTTTTTTATTGAAAAACAAAGAACAAGGCGTGAAGTCATATAATTACTTCGCAGTTCTACGTATATTCTTCGCACTTGATTTCATAGTATATTTTTTACTAGGAGTACTTTATATTCCTATTACATGTTATGTAATAGCATTATTCTTAAATAATTTTTAATGACAGAATTACTGGATTCTTTCATATTGTACAAGGGTATGTGATGGAATAGGTACATGTGACGACATCTTAATGCTTAACAACTAAATTGTAATTATTTAGACAATCAAAAAAAAAGACTAACATTAATAGCCTGACACTAGACTTAAGTTTATTAGAGAAATATTGTATTCGAAGAAAAAGTATTGTCCGAAGCCAGTTTCGTATGCATACTCTACACTCGTAGAATGAATGAAAATAATACTTTGTCAGTACTTGACACTGTTATATGTTTAGGGACGGACGTGTTAGAATGTTATTAATCACAAACTTATATGTTCCATGTTAGTCTTGGATCTAAATGGATCCCTAAGAATTCAACATTTTTTCTGTGTCAGAATCAGAATTCATGTTCTTCAAAGAAAATTCTACTTTATTTGTTTTAGAGTGATTATAAATAAGCGATTGGTTTTATTTGAATATTTTTTTTAGAATTTGAATGTACCTCGCAACTCATTGAAAAACTTGCGTTTAAAAAAAATTGTTGTATTATCTGCGAATTAAATGTAAAAGTGATTCGGTATGTTTTTTTAGTCCGGTCAATTTAGACCAAAAAATGAGAGTGATATCAATAGTTTGTTTGGGTCTTTAAGAGACAGGCGCAGCCTATGGCTCATTTATCTAAAAAAATATTTAATCTGAATTGAAAGTTGGGGCAGTGAGTCTATGCTCACTGATGCGAGTTGCATCTGTCATAATTTGGGGGGAGTGAGTCTCTGCTCACTGATGCGAGTTGCATCTGTCATAATTTGGCGCTGTGGAGTGGGTGGGAGGGGGATGGGGAGGGATGTGATAGGGAGAGGAGGGATGTGCGGGAGGAGTGAGACTATCTCACTGATGCTGGGAATGCATCTGTCCTGAGTTAGTGGGTACCATTACTGGTTGAGGACGTTCTTGATCTTTTTGTGAGTGTTGTGTATTTCATGATCGTAATCTAGAAAGTTTGAAATGAGGGGGTTTGGGTGATCTAAATTGTCTTGTATAAAAGACGTGCTGTAGCGGATGATTTCCGTTTTTAGGAGGGGCATTTCGAGATCTCTGTGTATTTGGTTGTTCCTCATGAACCAGGGGGCATCGAGGCATATTCTGAGTGCCTTGTTTTGGAAGGCCTGAAGTTTTGCTGAGAGCGTTTTGTTAAGGGTGATTTTATTCCAGGCTGGGGCTCCGTAAAGAAGTACCGGCTTTAGGGTTTGGTTGTAGAGAAGAAGTTTGTTTTTAATGGATAGGGGACTCTTTCTGCCTATTAAGGGATAGAGTTTGGAGAGGCGGCAATTTGCTATTTGGAGGGTGTTTTTGACGTGCTGATCCCACGTCAAGTTTTTGGAGATTGTAATGCCGAGGTATTTGGCATGGTTTTCCCAGTTAATGGGGTGGCCATTTATCTGAATGGGTTGGGGTGGGCCTCTTCTAATCCTAGAGATTAGGATGCCTTTGGTTTTATTGGCGTTTACTTTGATTTTCCATTTGGAGAACCATTTGATTAGGGCATCCATTTGGCGCTGGAGGGCGATATGGATGCGCTGGGGGTTTCTGGCTTTTGCTAGGATGCCGGTGTCATCGGCGAACAGGGCTAGTTCAGTGCCCTGTGTTTTTGGAATATCTGCCGTAAAGAGGTTGTACAGAAGGGGGGATAGTGGGGAACCTTGTGGCACGCCAGCTCTGATGCGGCGGGTGTTGGACTTACAGTCGCCTATTTTTATCTGAAAATCTCTGCCTTTGAGGAAGGAGGCTATGAGTTTGGTGATGCCTGGGGGGAGGCCGAGAAAGTGGAGTTTGGCTACAAGACCTTTGTGCCAAACCTTATCGAAGGCTTTTGCGATGTCCAGGAGGATCAGTCCCGCGGCTTCGCGCCTATTTAGTCCGTCCGTTACAGAGTCTACCAGGCGAGCTACCTGGTGGACTGTGGAGTGTCTGCTTCGGAAGCCGAATTGCTCATTTGGAAGGAGATTTAGTTCTTCAACTAGAGTTTGAAGTCTGGTTAGTATGACTTTCTCGGCTATTTTGCCTAGGGAGGAAAGGAGGCTTATGGGGCGGTAGCTTTCAGCAAAAGTTGGATTTTGTCCGGGTTTTTTGATAACTATTACGTCTGCGTTTTTCCAGGGCTTTGGAAAGTGGCGCAGTCTGAGCATTGCGTTAACAATGTTAACGATTTCCATAATGGTTTTCCGGGGGAGTATTTTAAGAATTTTATTCGGTATTTGGTCGGGACCGGGGGCTTTCCTTTTTGGGAGATTTTTGATGATGCGTTTGATTTCCTCGGGGGATGTGGGGGTGATAATGTCGTTTTCGACTTGGTTAGTGACTCTATTATAGATGTGGTTTATGTCTCTTTCATGCATGAGTTGCTCGTAGTTCTCGTCGTCCGAGTCGGGCTCGGAGTCGGTCTCTGATTCGGAGTCGGAGTCGGGGGGGATTGGAGGGTTTGGTTGAAATTGTTTCCGCATTGCGTCAGCAAATGCTTCGGCTTTTTCGGGGGTGGAGTAGACGACTCCTCTTTCGCCGTGAATTGGGGGCATGCCTCGTTGGTGGTCGAGGGATAGGGTTTTGGCCATTCTCCAAAGTGATCTATCCTGGGGGTTGAGTGACTTTATTTTTCCCTCCCAGCGGGAATTTGCTAGTACGTTTAGTCGGTCTTTGACTTCCTGGGTAAGTCTGTTTGCTTCGCGTTTAATATGGGGGTCTTGGAGGGTGCGTGCACGACGAAGAAGTCGGTTTTTCTCTCTGATTAAGTCTTTGAGATCTCGGGGAAGGTCCTGTGGGTTTTGGATATCTACTTTTTTGATTAATTTGGCGCTGTCCATTGCGGATTTTATGGTATTGGTGAGGGTGGTTACTGCAATATCTAGTTCTTGGACGGAATTTATTGAATTGATTTTGGTGTTGCTTTCTAGGAGTTCGGATATATAGGAGAAGTTGTAAACGGTTTTTTTGGTGTGATTTGCGGTTGGTATGCCTCCTGCCGTGATAATGATTGGAAGGTGGTCGGAGCTTAGTTCGTGTCTTAGTTCGATGTTAATGTTTAGTGTCGTGTTTTTATACAAAACGATGTCAAGGATATCAGGAAGGCCGTGGCCATAGTGGGTTGGGGAATCGGGTGCGGTAACCATTATATGGTTACGTTGTAATATTTCGTAAAGCCTACGGCCGTTGGCCGTAGTTGTTCTAGAGTGCCAAAGGGCGTGTTTGCAATTCAAGTCTCCGGCTAGGATTGTTGGATGATTGTCGTTAAAGTAGCCTTCGAAGTCGGCGGGTCTGACCTCCTTATTTGGGGGTTTGTAGAGGGACACGATCCTGAATTTGGAATTGTCGTGCATGTTGACGAATATGGAGGTAGTTTCGACTTGATCGCTTTGTGTGGGGGGCGCATGAAGAAGATCGTGAGATATGTGTTTTTTGATATAGATTGCTGTGCCTCCTTTGCGGTCCTGGAGTCTATCGTTACGGTAGCAGGAATAGTTGGGTATGGTACCCCTATGATGTGGTTTAAGACCAGTCTCTTGGATGAGGGCTATATCTATTTGATTTTCGTGTAGAAATTCTATGAGTTCCGGTTTTTTTGAATTGAGGCTATCAGCGTTCCAGGTGACTATTTTAAGGGCTCTGGGTTTTGTTTGTCTAGACATTTTGGGGGCCTAGATTGGGTAATTGAAGGGAGCCAAAAGCCTGCATGAAGCTGGCGAATTCTTGCATGAAGGTGTGGATTTTTGAAATTTGGGATTGATCAAAAATATTGGGGGGATTTGCACTGGGACCTGGGGCCGCCTTGGGTTGTTGTGGGGTGGCGGCGTTGGTTGCCTTTTGGGCGTAGGAGATGCCCGGGGTGAATTTTTGGGTTGGGGGTATGACCCTTGTACGGGTTGGAGCGATGTTTGATGGGTGTTTGGGGCATTTATGATAGTTTGCCGTGTGGGGGCCCAGGCAGTTGGCGCATTTTGCGTCCGTGTGACGGGGTTTTTCACACTTTGTTGTGTGGTGGTCTTGTGCGCATTTTACGCATTTGGCCGGGGCGTTGCAATTGGCCTGGGAGTGGCCGAAGAGTTGGCATTTGTGACATTGCCTGAATTTGGGTTTATAGGTCTGGCTTTCGACCTTTATGACTAGGTGTAGAAGCCTAGTCTCTTTAAATATGGGGTGCTGTTGTCCTGTCACCTTGGGGAGGATGACTAGGATCAGGGGCATGGGGGTCTTGTCTTTAGTGCGCGTCATTCTCGCGACTGACGTGGGGAGGTAGCCACGCTCGATAAGAGCGGCTTGGACGTCTGCGACGTCTATCTGGGTGGGGATTCCCCGGATTACGGCGTGGATTGCCTTGTCCTCCGGGAGGGTAAAACTATGATAGGGAATTTTTTCGGTGTCTAAGTGCCTAGTGACTTTGCGGAAGTCGTCACTGGTCTGGGTGCGAATTTGCACTCCTTCGGAGGTATTTTTCGCGTGGAGGATGTTTACTTTTTGGGAGTTGAAGTGGCGGGACAAGGCTAGCCATTTTTCAGGGGCTCGAATGATGATGGGGGGGATTTTGGGGGTTTTGTGGGCTTCCTGGTCGGGGGGGGGTTCCTGGGCCAGTAGCTTGGGTTTTTGGGTTTACAGGGGCCGTAACGGGGGGTTGGGGCCCTGAGCCGGAGGGGTTAGCGACTTCTTCGGAGGCAGTCGCTTTGCCGGGGGTTTTTTGGGTCTTTGCGGGTTTTTCTTCTAGGTCTGAATTTAATTTGTGTTTCCTTCTGCGCCGGTTTAAGCGCTTGCGCGGGGAGGCAAGGGGGGACCGGACTGAGTCCGAATCAGTCTCTACTACGGACATGTCCGTTTCGAAATGATCGGGGGCATCGGAGAGCTCTTGGGTGGGAGTTTGGGTTTTTTGGGATAAGAGTGTCCCTATTTGAGAGGAGAGGCGGGAAATTTCCTCGCGGAGTCCATTGATGGTCTCGTTTGCGGTGGCTAGTTGTGTCTGAAGGAATACGAGCTGATTTTTATGTGATTCAGCCTGGATTTTATAGTGCTCTGTCTGGGCCTTGATTTGATCTTGGAAATAGTCTGACATTTGTTGGTTCGGGAAGTTTGCCATGGTGGCGTCGATATTTTCAGCCATAGTGGTTTTTGAATTTCGAAGGGAAAAAATAGAAGTAGTGTTCTCGGGGGCCTGGGTGGCCCCGGGCGGGGGGGGGGGGGTAGTGTTAAGCACTAATTGTTAGTGGTTGGGGTCTCAGGGAACCTTTAACACACCAAACCGCCAGCCTCAGCGGTTCGTGGGAATTGGCTTAAGTCCACAGTGTGAAAAGGGCTGCAACACTTAGCAAGCAAGCTTACAAGTGAGCATATGTTAGTTAGAATAATTATATACCAAAATAATCTTACTCAATGGAAATCTGCTGGGCGACAATGAGAGTGAAGTTACATAAAGTCCCAACAAGCTGAATTTCAGTGAAATTGTTCAAAATATAATTATAAACAATGTCTAGAAGTTCCCCATCATTCCCCTGTAAGGAAAAAATTTAATTCAAGGTCAAAGGTCAAAAAAATGAGTTTTTCGCGATTTTCAGCAAAACGGTAAGTTTTATCATAAAAGTACCTAAGACAAAAATTGTAGATCATAAAATTATCTATAAAAAATGTATTAATACTTTTTTTCTTACGAGCCACCGTTTCTGAGATATAACGATTCAAAAAGTTATAAAAGTTGTTATCGTCATAATATGCATGAGTAGTTGTAATATTTTATATAATATATATATGTATGTATATATATATATATATATATATATATATATATATATATATATATATATATATATATATATATCGGTCATTGTAACTTATACTTACAATATAAAATATACATAAGTTTTAACTACAAGAATATCAGGTAAAATGAAAAAGTTAAAGTGTGGCTTGGTTATCAGCTAGACCCTACAGACTGGGGTTGGAAGTTGGTCAACAATATATTAGAGCCAGTTCAAACTTTACTTCCACCTGCGCCGGAAAAACTGCTGAACACTATTTTTTGCAACTGCAAAAAAGGGATGCAGTGCTAAATGTGGTTGCAAAAAAGTCGGACTGTCTTGTTCTTTGGCATGCACAAATTGTCAAGGCCGGTCGTGCTCTAATATTGAATCACAAACAATGGAGGATTCGTTTGACTCCGACGAAGTATCATGCGATACATCGCTATTGACGCAATTTACTTGCATCCAAAATGAAGATGAAGAAGAAGCAGGAGAAGAAGAACAAGCAGAAGATCAAGAAGAAGAACAAGAATTTGAAACTTACGTATAAGACGAATAAACTTCAACACTTTTTTTTCATTTACATCGCTTTTATCTTTCCCAATCTTTGAAAATTTCCGTTATTTTGCAATAGTTTTACATTAAACAGGATCACAACTGACCCGTGGAGTAAGCCTACTGGGGAAACCACGTTAAAAAAAAAGCGCTAAGTACACTACCTCATAGGTGGCGTGGAAACGTGTGCATATTATGACGATAACAACTCTTATAACTTTTTGAATCGTTATATCTCAGAAACGGTGGCTCGTAAGAAAAAAAGTATTGATACATTTTTTATAGATAATTTTATGATCTACAATTTTTGTCTGAGGTACTTTTATGATAAAACTTACCGTTTTGCTGAAAATCGCGAAAAACTCATTTTTTTGGCCTTTGACCTTGAATTAAATTTTTTCCTTACAGGGGAATGATGGGGAACTTCTAGACATTGTTTATAATTATGTTTTGAACAACTTCACAGAAATTCAGCTTGTTGGGACTTTATGTAACTTCGAATGTCTAAATTGACCGGACTATTTAGCTTTATTGACAAAATACGTCTACTCTGATACTGTTACACTACGAAGAGAGTATTAATATCCTTTTTTTATTAAATGAAACAAGAAACAAGAAACTATTCGGAAAGATGTAACATATTTTGAAAGTTACGATATAGCGATAAATTGATCAACAAAAAGTTATTTTCCTCCGTCGTTAAGATACATTAATTTACATTGCAGTCCCTGCCATTAAGAATTAAGAATATCACTGGTCTACAAAAAAAAAGATTTTTTTTTATTTGCGGGGGACCTTTTTGTTGCATCTATACCCACCAGGCTATATCTCCGTTATTTGAAAAGATATAATTTTTTTGTAAAAAACAGCGTTAAATGGGAGCCATTGAAATTTCCATTCACGTATCCAAAACCACCCCTTGCTTACCCACCCCCTTGAAACTACCCCCAACTTGTGTTTTTTAAAAAGCAACTCACCATTTTTATCAAAGAATATGTAAGTAAATTTTATTCCTAATTCAACCATACAGGGTGTATTTGAAATAGCGTAGGAAATTTTAACAGGTTATTCTACATGATAAAATATGAAAAAGTTCCTATAAACATATGTCTAAAAATGCTTCATAAGAGACCTACGCCCCTTTGAAATTGGCTAAAAAAATCGGTTTTTATTTAATAACTCAGGAACCCTTTGAGATATGTTTTGCACGTGAATTAATCCTAATTAGGCCCATCTTTGTGTGACATTTTCACGTACTTATTTAAACCAGGAGTGTGCGAACGGGGGGGTCTTATCAGTTTTTGTCCCACACTTTTTTCTGTGTAACTTCTTTGCAATTTTATTTTTAAAATATGATTCCTCAGGTCAAAATAAATAAAAAAGGTACTCTTGTTGTAATACTGTAGGATTAACCGTTTTCGAGAAAAGTTCATTTGTAGGTGAAATTTCACGGTTCGAGGACGAAAAATTAAATACTAAAATATCGAAAACCAAAATTTTTAGACATATGTTTATAGGAACTTTTTGTCATATTTTATCATGTAGAATCATCTGTTTAAATTTCCTACGCTATTTCAAACACACCGTGTATATTATAAGTAGTATCTTTTTTTTTAAAGGGGCTCCAAATAACAACTATTATTTATTAATAATACTGTCCCACCAGGTTTTAGACGAGCTATATCTCCGTTGTTTAAAAGGAATTTTATCATTTTTTTATGTACATTTTTTAAAGTATACCGGGTGTCTCAGAAAGGTGGTTCACCCCCCTTAATTTTTTTATTTTTTTAGGTAATATTTGAGAAATTTGCAGGAGCTATATAATGTATAATTTAGAATTTTTTGACATGGTTAGATATTTTGTGGCACTTCCGGTTTCACCGGAAATGAATCGAACTTTCGATTTTTAAATGGAACACCCGTATATTTTTACATATTTCGATTTAAAAATCAATTCTGAGAACAAACATGTGCCACTTGTCAATTTTTGACAGGTCATGTAATTTTTTATTTAAATTTTTATTTTAAATCTAGAGTGCCTTAAATTAGCTTATTCGCTTAATTGTTGGTCTAGTATCTTCAGAAAAATACTATTTTGATTTTTTTCCCAAAACTCTAAATTTGGTGGGCTCTTAAAGGTTGGAAAATCATACTTTGGTCCATAAGTAATTTTTTTCAAATGGAAAGAGGGTGGCTTATCAGGTTAAAATGAAAGAGAAATTTCTCCTAGCTAACATTTTGATACCACACATGAATAGTTTATTCGGAAGAACTTCGCATTAAAACACAAAAGATTTAAAATAAAGATTTAACTAAAAAATGACATGACCTGTCAAAATTGACAAATGACACATCGTCATCTAAAGGCTCTAACGGTCTAACTCCAAAACGTCATATTTTTCAGGAGACGTTAAAAACGATTTAAAACTTAATTATAGCAATTTAGAACTTTAAAACTAGTTTGTTCACAGGTAAAAATGTTTGAAATGTGTTAATGTATTTATAACTTTTCATTGTTATCAATTTTATATAAATTATTTGAAAATTAAATTTTAACCACAGAATCTAAATTCACTAATGGTCTAACTCCAAGGGAAGATAAAGGAGGATACCTATCGTATTATATCGCGTAATATTATTACAAAAAAATTATATTTTTATATTTAATATATAATATTACTACTAGGTAGGCATAATATATATACATTATTAATGGCAATAATTATAATTATCATCAAACAGTAAATTAACAAATATTTGAAACGGGATCCCCTGTTGTCGAGAAATAGTTTGACATTAGTGACAGTTCTCATTTAATTGTTTTCTCACAATCATATGATGGAGTTAGACACTTAGCGACTTAAAATATTTACATTTTTGCATTTTTTGAGGCTGATATTGGTTTAATGCAACTTTTTTTTTTTGAAGTATGTTGGTAATCAGATAATGAAGCAAATTTGATAAAAATCTCATTTTTGAAAAATTTGGAGTTAGACAACTAGAGCCTTTAGTGGACGACATGATTGTTCTCAGAATTGATTTCTGAATCAAAATATGTAAAAATATACAGGGTGTTACATTTAAAAATCGAAATTTATAAGTATGTCAAAATATCTTAAATTTTACATAATACAGCTTCTGCAAATTACAAGATCCTACCTAAAAAAGTAAAAAATTTAAGGGGGGTGAACCACCTTCCTGAAACACCCGGTATATACACGGTGTATTTGAAATAGCGTCGGAAATTTTAACACATGATTCAACATCATAAAATATGACAAAAAGCTTCTATAAACATATGTCTAAAAATGCGTCATAAGGGAGCTACGCCCCTTTGAAAGTGGCTAAAAAAATCGGTTTTTATTTAATGACTCAGTAACCCTTTGAGATATATCAACGAGGTTTTGCACGTCAGCTAATCCTACTAAGGCCCGTTTTTATGTGTTATTTTCATGTACTTATTTCAACCAGGGGTGTGCGAAACGGGGGGGGGGGGCTTATCAGTTTTTTGTCCCAAACTTTTCTGTGTAACTTTTTTCAATTTTATTTTTGAAATATGATTCCTCAGGTCAAAATACATAAAAAAGGTACTCTTGTTGTAATAATGTAGGATTAACCGTTTTCGAGAAAAGTTCATTTGAAGGTGAAATTTCACGGTTCGAGGACGAAAAATTAAATACTAAAATGTTGAAAACCAAAATTTTAATGATGCAGGGCGAATGTACATTAAAAACTAAGAAAAAAAACTCATATACAGGTACTTCCAAAAATGAATCCTAATGAAGCTATGGTCTCCTAAATATGCACCATTTTTAAAGGGCTATGGTAGATTTAAAAGCGTTTTTCGACCTACATGTATGGAAACTTTTTTTCTTAGTTTTTGATGTAGAATAACATTGAATCATTAAAATTTTGGTTTTCGACATTTTAGTATTTAATTTTTCGTCCTCAAACCGTGAAATTTCACCTTCAAATGAACTTTTCTCGAAAACGGTTAATCCTACAGTATTACAACAAGAGTGCCTTTTTATGTATTTTGACCTGAGGAATCATATTTCAAAAATAAAATTGCAAAAAAGTTACGTTTGGGACAAAAAACTGATAAGCCCCCCCCGTTTCGCACACCCCTGGTTTAAATAAGTAAGTGAAAATGACATATAAAGATGGGCCTTATTAGGATTAATTTACGTGCAAAACCTCGTTAATATATCTCAAAGGGTTCCTGAGTTATTAAATAAAAACCGATTTTTTTATCCAATTTCAAAGGGGCGTAGCTCCCTTATGACGCATTTTTAGACATATGATTATAGGAACTTTTTGTCATATTTTATCATGTAGAATCACCTGTTAAAATTTCCTAGGCTATTTCAAATACACCCTATATGTTTAACTTTTTAAACAAGACAAATGTATTAAAAATATTTTAGGAGCGTATTCTACACATATTGAGTAGTATAAAAAAGCAAAAATAGAATTAAATTTTTTGAAATCCAAAATCAGAACAACCCTTTAATGAAAAATCGATTTAATTTTAATTGGCATTAGAATTTTGGGGTGACGTGAATTTTCAAATTTTTAGAACAACTAACATTATTTTTCGTCTAATGCATATTGTATCTAAATGTATTTTTTCGAATCATTTTATTACCTAATTCAATTTTTCAAAAATGCTATAAAATTGACGTCGCCCCTGAATTTTCATACAAAAAGGTACCCTTAAAAATATTGGTCCTTATTTCTGAGGCAAGAGGTATAACATTTATGTTTAAAACTACGTACCTGTTTAAAATTTTACTTTACATTCCAAAATTACTTTAAGACAAACAAATGAGGTAAAATCTTTATAAGGTATCTGCAATTAATTTACTAATAAAAAGAAGCATTTCAATTTTAATGAAGTTTCCCCACAAACCGACAAAACTCCCCAGCCAGTTAATAACATTAGTTCACGTGTTTTCGCATGCAATGCCTGCTTTGACACAACAAAAAGAGCCTTTCCAAAGCCAACTTCCGTATTGATTACATTTTGAAAGTTTGCCGATTTCCAATAAGCTGGGTGGTGCTGATCAGTGGTGGAACTGGCATTTGGGAAAATATTATTCAGGGGATTTTTGCTTTGAGAATTATGAAAATTAGTTGACATACAATATACATAAGTTATTATCAAGAATTTTTGGTGTATTGGGGATAATTACAACGCATGTGGAAAAAAAATCTCATAACTAGCGTAATCGCACATTTTTACCAACATTCAGGTACTACGATAATTAGTCTGGAAATGAGCCCTAAAAGAGCTTCGACTCTTCTAAGGTACATCTAAAAAGTAGTTTTTATTTGATATCTCTGGTTCCCTATGGACTACAGTAACAAATTTTTGCACATGCCTTTACATTGATCATTTTATGTAATTTTTATTTGCAGGGACGCGCAAAATGTGGGACAATGTCACTTTTTTGCCCCAAACTTTTTCATCCGGTTAACATTTTATCAATAAAATATAATTCTTTAGTTAAAAATACATAAAAAGTCACTCTTTATGTAACACCGTAGGTCCAACCATTTTCTGGAAAATTGCAGTTAAAGAGAAAATTTCACGTTCTGACCATTAAAATCAGGAACTGAAAAATGCACCAATAAAAATTTAAATACAAGAAAATACAATACAAGAAAATATTACTGGTCAAAAATACACAAAAAAAAAACTAGTAAGGTATTGCAGCAATGTTAATCCTTACGTTTCTAGGACTGATTAAACCTGTATAGCATCTTGTTCCAATTTGGGAACATAACTTTATAGATGACACTTGGAAGTTATTTTTTCAAAATGAGAATATGATGCGATACAAGGTTAAGAGTTGTAAAAGAATTTTCTTGTTTTATTTCGTCTCCAATTGATGTTTTAAATACTTACTTATTTTCTTTATTACTGTTTTGACTGGTTTCTGGGGTAAATTAGAGTGTCTTAATGTAACGTGTCTACATTAAGGCAATTTAGGGTAAAGTAACTTTTTATTAAGTTTTATAAAACATTATTTAATATTTTTAGGGTAAACAGTATAGTGATTGGCCACGAGATAGTGATTGGCCACCTTAATTTCAATTTAAAATAATAATGTTTCTATGAGTTTTATTTGAAATTTGAACATACTTTAAATATCCTTCATTATGCTAGTTTACGCGCACTCATTTACTTTATTAGAGGGAGCTGCTGTATACTCATGACGAAATTCTTAAGTGATATGTTCAAGCGTTTTGCGTGAATCTGCCATTCTCTTAAGAAAAAGTTAAAAACGCCTCAACTTTGGTAAGTTTTTTCTTTATACCGTAATAATGTAGTATTAATACATAATTTATATTGGTTATATAATATATAAACAAATAGTTTAAAAGCATTACTAACTATAGGTAGGGCAATTACTGTCTGATGAAATTGGGTAAAAATAGTGATTGGCTTGGGGTTTAACCCCCCATAACTTTTTTGGTTTTTCGGTATTTTCACAGAACATGATTTTTCCTGAAAATTTCAAGTCAATCGAATAATTCGTTCTTGAGTTATCGTGTCCACATAAAACGTGACACAAGTCAAATTCAAATATATTTTCTTGCCTAAAAAATATTACTAAATAGTGGATTAAACACTTAATTTTATGCCTTATATGCTCTTAAATTTATTTATTATGTATTTTTACTCTTAATTTCTTTTAAAAAAATTAGGGGGCCAATCAATATAATTTTAATTGATCAAGCCCAATCATTGTCTTTCCCCGGCCAATCACTGTACTTTTGTATTATTTTGTTGTAAATTTTGTGTTACTGGAAATAAAATAAAACCAAAACGAGCGCAAAGCTAACATATTCTTTTATATTTTGAAGTTTGGTTCAGAATTTTAACTCGTGTAACCCCTGCACACCGTAGAAAGTAATAGTATTTTTTTCTTAAGGGGCCAATCACTGTACTGCTTACCCTATATATTTATTTTAAATTTTGACCCCGTTCCTCCTTGTCAATTTTGATTTTAAACCTCTAAAATGTAAAAAAGATACTTTAAACATACCTCACTCAAATAAAAAAAGAATTATAAATTAATAAAAAAGAGGGCGAATCAGCTATTTCACATAAAAACGTCGAGAAACCTAAAAAAAAACAATAAAAATGTTTCTAATTTTTTTTTATTAACGCAAGACTTTCTTCGGGGGCAGTGAATAAAACGAAATTCCGGTTTAGCTAAAACTTTAAAAAGTGACGTCACTTTTTACCTCCTAGATCTGTGTATAGATATTTTTCGAAAAGCACCATAGGTGCTGTCTATATATTACATAACGAAAATTGTACCAAAATTCACAGACTTTATACCCTTGTTCTCGCGTTTTTAAAGGCTGAAAAGATTTTATATTTTAGTTACCCCTCCCTAACATCACCCCTATTTGAGGTGGTAGCCAAAATATGAAATCTCTGCAGCCTTTAATAACGCGAGAACCGGGATATGAAGTGTATGAATTTTGGTACAATTTTCGTTACGTAATATATGGACAGCTCCATATATGTTTATTATCGTTATATTATGTAACAGTAATTTGGTCGTTCCTTATAGGTAATAATTATTAAAAGTAGCGCCGATGACTTCAAAAGGAAATTAACGATACTAAATAGTTTTCGGTTGGTCTTCTTTGTAGAAGTAATTAAATGAAGTCACGTGGGAAATGCGTAGGTTGGCAAGACTGATTTCAAGTCACGTGCCTCGACTTAGAACATTAAACAAAATTTGCTTAATATTACTTGATTTTTCTTATACAGTATTGTAGGCTCTACCGTTTAGGGCGACAAATATTTAAAAAAAAAGTTTTAAAAGTCTTAAAAAATAATTTTAGGAAGGGATTTTAAAAGCCGCTTTACACTAGAAACTTTTCTAGAAATCCGAAAAATTGCTAACAAAAGTTGCTGTTATAATTGGTAATATATTGGTTTGGACTTTTTACCAATACTTTATAGTGTGTTGGTAACACTGACACTAACAGTTACTGTAGTAAACATAACCTATAAGTAGTGTATTATCTGGCAAGATAGATAATGGATAGATTTTTGTCAAAATACAAGAGTTTTATTTTAATTCTTATAGCTATAAGCTATGGTTCAACAGCACCTAACCAAAGCATTCCGAAATCCAACGATAAATACCAAACGTATTACACAACTTTGATAACTAAAACGAAATGCTTTAGGTACGCAACTCTTAGGCAATGAAGGTGCAATGCAATTGCAATGCATGTCGATGAATATGAGTATTTTTGATGATTTTACACTAGGTATGCAATTCGCGTGCAAATAAATTGCTCATGCACCTTTAGCTCAAATTCCTAACTAGCCTAGATCCTGGCCCCTGCCCAATCTCTATTTTATTAAAGCGTCTCAAGTTACATAATCCATGTTGCGGTATGCTATAACTCGTTCATGTAAATTCCTAAATTATTTAACGCAATTATTTATTTATTTATTTATTTAAGTCTCGGCGAATGCCAATTTTCAACATAATATACTATATTGTTAATTAAAAACTGGTAACGACCTCAAATTTTTATAAATTGGTTGAGTTGTGGGATATAGGCCAAAAAGAAAACAACGCCAAAAACTTTGTTAACTAAACCGACAGTTTCGTTTATTCTTTGTAAACATCCTCAGACCTATATTGGTGAAACAGGCCGTTACGTCCAAACACGTCTAAAAGAACATAAATATGACGTCTCTTGCATGGAAAAAAATAAAGAAAAGATAAGTACCTCTGCTTTAGTTAATCACATAAAGTATAATGCCAATCACAACTTTAATTTTGATAATTTTAAAATTTTGGGTTCAGAAACAATTAAGTCAAAAAGACTGATTAGAGAAATGATTGAGATAAGAAATAATGAAAAAAGTACCAACAAACGCACTGATATTGAAAATTTAAGTAACTCTTATTTTAATATACTAGAATATTTCAAAAAATAATTTTGGTCCTTAATTATTCTTTTTTATATACTTTTTTTTTATTCAAATTACTCATATTATTTTAAATAAATAATATTTGTTATTCTATTTTATATTTATATTTTTATCTGTGTGTTGTTCTGTTGTTTTTTTTTGTTGTTATTTAAAAATATTTAAGGTTGTTACACATTGTATCTACATCACTTTATGTTAAAAGGTAATGCAATAATTTTACAGTGTATTTTATTTTAATGTACTTCACCGCTGCATTTTATTTTTAACAGTGTATGTCTGAATTAATCTGTAGCAGGAGAGTACTGTGTCAGTCAAAACTGATTCTACCGTAGTGGGTGGCGTTTTTTAAATGTTTGTTTATATTTTTCTTTCTGTTCTTATCTGGTCTATATTTGACTATATGTTACCATTAAAAAAGTCTATGACTAAAATGCCTTTTACGCTTTAAGTAAGTACATCTATTAATTTTATTTGGGAAAGTTTCGTGTATATATGTATTTATATATGTGAGATGTGTACTATTTACATTTATTTTTAAGTGTGCTTATTACGTAATTTTCCTATTTTAGTCAACCCTGAGGATGTTTACAAAGAATAAACGAAACTGTCGGTTTAGTTAACAAAGTTTTTGGCGTTGTTTTCTTTTTGGCCTATATCCCACAACTCAACCAATTTATACTATATTGTAGTAGGACTAAAATCCAGTGCGATAAAATAATACTACACACAACTTT
>OY294045.1:53921244-54179766 GCA_958510825.1 Brachypterus glaber | reverse complement strand
CATAAATTAGGTAAAAGACTAATTATTTTAACCTTTTCTTCCTTCTTTGCATTTTCGCATTTTTGTTTTAACTTTTCTATCAACCCTTTATATTCTAATTCTAAAGAAGGGTTGGGCAAGCTTTGTTCTTTGCAAGGTAATACTTGGTCAAAAGAAAGTTCCAATTTTTTTCTAAAACTGACATTAACTTTGTTTAATTTTGTTTCTAATTTCTGTTTTCTTTTTTCTGTGCTGCATTTTGTAATTTTTGATATGGGGGATAAGCCCAAAGATGAACACACAGATTCTATTTTATCTAAACTTTCCTTCGGTGATATAAAAGGTTTTTCTGCATGACATCCTGTACTCGTGGTGCCACTATCGTCAAAATTGTCTATATCACATTCAAAATTTTCTTTATTTTCTTCATTAATTTTTGACTTAATTTTTCGACATGATAAACACAAAGATTTCCCAGGTATTAAATGTGTAGAATCTTCGTTTTTAACATCTTCAAGCGAAATTTCCCTTAGATATGTATGTATTATTTTTTTGTGTCGATTGAAGGGATCACAGCATTCTCGTCCAAAGATGCTATGATAATATTTTAAGAACTTGAGATCATGATATTCATAAATGGACACTATATCTTTATTTACTCTTGATTTTAGTAAAATTTGATTTTCACAGATATATTAATAAGCTTTATTCTTTTTTTACAACTCCATAACAATTCTTGTGGCATTCTTCACTGATAAAAGTTCCAATAGATCACTCCATACTTAAACATACGTTTATGTACTAAATTATTACTTTAAATGCCTGTATTTATATATATATTTCTTAAACTGTAATTAGAATTCAGATTTATTATCCCAAAATAAGTAGTGGAAAAAGGGAGATTAGCGTTTATTTCTGTATAAATTTAATCTTTTAAAAGGATTATTTCTCATAACTGCTTTAAATCGATAATTATAATATAAAATAATAATAAAATATACATTATTTTTATAAAATAATCTTAAGATAAGTATTAAAAAGGTATATTTTCAAAGATAAAATGATTAAGTTTAGGTGATATATTTTTCGATTTAATTTTATTTTAGGGCAAAACACATTCTGGAAATTTTTAGGTTGGTTCGCTTACATATAGAGCTTTCATGTGTTAAAAATTCAGATTTTTAGAAATAGAAAATGCAGAAAAAGTATATATTTTTAAGTATTTATATAAAATATTGTATTTTAAGATATTTTTACGCACCATTAATTATACGCACAAAGGTTAGTAACAAATTAAAGTAATAAAATATTTGGATTTAAGTCAATTTTGTTTTAATTATATTTTCATTTTAAGGCAAAACACATTCTTGATTTTTTTTCTGCAATGTTAACATATAGAGTTTTCATTTGTAAAAATTTCAGATTTTTAAAATTGGTCAAAGCTGAGTAATAGAGGCTCAAAACAGGGTATTTTCGAAAAAGTAATATATTCAAAGTGTGTAAAAAATTTAGAAATACATATTTTGATTTAAAACTTTTACAGTTCATAGTACTTATATAGAACTTTTTACAAAAAAAAACTGAACCCTAAAGTCAAACCTACAAAAAAATATTGAAATTTAAAAATCGTGATTTTGTTGAATTTTATGCCAAACTTTGAATGCCATTTTAACCTATTTTAAATTTTTTGAAAGTGTTTTTGGCAAAAAAGGTAGCCCAATAGTTTAAAAAACCTACGCTTGTTCCATGTCGCTATCTCATTTAACAACCAAGAAATATCAAGTTTCCCAACATGCAAAAGTCAGAAAAATTCAAATTTGGGAGGGTGACCACGCCCAAACGAAGCAATATAAATATTTAAAAAAAATGGGTTTAGAGTACATATATAGGTTTAAAAACACACAAAAAATTAATTTATTTGGAACTGGTCGCGCGCCCAAATAATTTAAAATTGGACGGTTCTCAATGGATTACTTCAGGACTAAAATCCAGTGTGACAAAAATAATACTATACACAACTTTCTAGGATAAAATGCAAGAACGAAAAGTGGGATTTTAGGGAATAACTTCTTTTTAAAGTGCATCTATTTCATCCTTCGTTCGCTTAAATATTCTACAATATAAAAAAGTAGGACATCACCTGTCCCCAAGTTACCCCATGTTGCGGTATGCTTCCAACTCGTTGATGTAAATTTCTAAATTATTTAAAGCGTTTATTTAAGGAACATTAAGTCTCGGCGAACGCCAATTTTGAACGTATAAGAAGGACTATTAAGCGAGTTCGATAAAAACATCGCGAAAGCAAGCCGTGCAAACCTCGCGTTAACGATCCGTATGAATAATATACAATATACAACTTAATAGGTATAATACTACCATCTTTAAAATAAACCCAGCAAATAAAGATTCTTTTAAAAACGAAATGCTGAATGGAATACAAAAATAGAACGTACAATACGTACAGAGAATTTACTTTTCAAGAATTATTCGAAGAGCTAGCGTGAAAAAGAGCAGACCAGACGTGAAAGATAAAGACAATGTGCTACAACAAATCGTTGAAGACTAGATGCGCCTGCATATTAGGAACAGTTTTTAGAGTACTGAGTTCAAACAACAGCAACAGAGTCGCATTCTGAAATAACTTTATTTTAAACTATAATAAATTACAATTTTTTTACTAAATTTCTATTATTATTGTTACTTTTTTATGTAACTTTTTAATAAATAAAATATTTTACTTTCCTCATAGAAGGTCTTGCATTATTAAAACAATATGCAAAATTTATGACCACTATAACTTAAGAACGCTTTGAGTTAAAGACTTTAAATTTAGACCATAAACTTGTGGACAGGGTTTTTTTTTGGTAAACATCGAGAAAGAGTAAGGGGTGAAAGGGGGTAAAAAATATTTTTTGCACATTTTTTTTAATTTTTTGACTAAAGAATTTTTTAAATTATTACCATAACATCCATAAAAAAAACATCACTTGTTTGAACATTGAAGAAGGGCGAGGAAAGGGTCTAATATCACCAGTTTTTAAATTGGCATATTTTATAGATGTGCCCTAGGGGTAAACCGCAGAGGAATTCAGGTGTACGAATTGGAGGTAATCTGGCGGAAATCTTTAAAGGTTACAAGGTAATCTTCAGAAAATCTTTAAAGATTTCCTCCTTTTCGGAGGATATTTTAGAAACTCGAGGTCATCTTTGGAGGCAATCTGAAGGAAATCTTTGAAATTTTCCTCCTAAAGGTGTACAAAAAAAAAATAGTCAGCGGTTTACCCCTCGGGTGAGCCTGTAGTAAATACAGTATTAAAATAATACAAACTAAAAAAATTAAAACGTTTATTATTTATTTTTACTTTTATCTAATTTTAAGCAAAAAAAAATAAGTTGTCGCAAGAAAAAATCGTCCGTGATACTGCAACTCCGCGAAACGTCATTTGACAGAAATTTAAAAGTCAGCCATTTGCCATTGTTATTTAATAAACTGTACCGTAATTAATACGTTCACTGCCAACGGCTAGTTTTGACAGCGGAGCAATGGGTATGGGCAAGGGAAAAATAGAAAGAATTGATTAATGTTGTTAGGGGCGCCAGTTACTTTAGCTTTTACTCCTTTAGGTAAGTAACAACCTAGTGTAAATACTTAAGCTTTTCAGTTTGAGAAAATATAAACCCTAAATAAAATAAGATAATTCATTTGAGAAATTTATTATAAATAAACTTAATGAAAGCACATCAAGTAATGTATTAATATATATAAAAAATATGTGTAATTATATTAAGATATAATTAAAGAAATCTTAATAAAAATTACTAAATTCAGAAATCATTCGACTTAAATGTATAAAGAAAACATGAAGTTCAGCAAGCACCAAGAAATGTATGTAAACAACAATCATTTCTTGCAGTGTATAAAAGTCATGCTTAAATTAGAAATCATTTAATCAAAAGTATGATATTTAATAATTAATAAATGAGATTAAATGTTTTAAAAAAAATAAGTACCTAAAAATGAACAAAAGCCAGAAGGGCATATAGTATTAATCAATACTATATCAGATCTGATAAAGTTTACAGTTATAAGAATATTGAAATAAAAGAATTTAAAAATATGAAATATTGCTTTCAAAAGTTTTCAGAATGAGTACTTAGCTGGTTTCTGCAAAATCCATGAGGTATGAATTCCATCGTCTCCATCTGTGCAAGTCTCCCCTATGCTGATGAATTCATTTCTCAAATGAAAGAAAAAAAAATATAGGCTGTCCCATCTACTTTGGAAAAATTATCTTCCAGGATAAAATGTACGATTGAAAATGTTGTCCGGGATTAAATATGCTTTTGAAAATTATGTCCAATATAAAATTGTCTGCTAGACGGTCATATAGAATTTATCTATGCCGAAAAATACAGAACCATGTTCCAACAGAACATCACTCCATGCGGAGAACTTGTATATCAAATATACCAAAATAAACTTCAACTTAAATTAATGTAATTCCATATTAATGGTATAGAAATGGTGAGTAATTAATGGTAATTAATTAATGTAGTAATAATGGTGCTTAATAGTGATTAATTAATTAATGGTGCTAAAACAATAATTATATCTCAGAAATATTCTAAGAAACAGAAAAACGTAACTTACATGTCATTCTAAGTCTTCGATGTCCATCGAAACGTTATAAATGCGTAATTGTAGAAAATAACAGTTATAATATCTTCCGCATTGTTTAAATATTCATTTTCACTAACTTTAAATAAAAATACATGAAGGATTACTTCGATGATTACAGAAAATAAACACTCGTCAAAATGACACCACCATTGTATTCGAGTTGCGTCAAGAAAGAGCGAAAATCTACCTTATCAACCGGTATGAACCCTTCAGGTAAATAAAATCCTATTTCTGAACTATTAGCGACATCTATGCAAGTCATTATCAACTACAGTTTTACCGTATAGGATTCCTAATAAAGGTAACGAAAACTACACCAAAAATAATAACAAAAAGACTATTTCCTAATAAATCCGTATTAGTGATATCTAACCTCAAAATATTACTCTAAGAAACAAATATAAACAATACTTATTGTTTATCAGCAAAACTAATAAAAATACGAACAGAATACTAAGTGTCCTGTGAACTAAGTATAAACAAAATACTGAATCTAAGTGAGCAGTTCCAGCAAACTATTTTCAACAAATTCTGGATTATCCCGAAGCAATAAGCATATGAAACTTTCCAGGAGAGACAAGCTACAAATGAAAGCCAGTGAAATCCAACCCTCAATAGACTTTGAAACATATAAAAACCAGGTAAGTCCATAGACAAATGCACTATAGAGAAATAAGTCATATGATTCTTTATTATTAAAAATCATATTCTAATTATGTTTTCTTTATGTTATTTTCAGGTAGAACTATGGAATAGAGACTCATATGGTTAGAATTCAGTTCCTGCTACAAAATAGTCCCAGATACAAAATAGTTCTGTACGTACATAACTATTTATATACAAAATAAACATAAATTATAACGTAAGTAAACGAATAGTTTAATTAACCCTTGCTATATTACAAAGTGACGATTTATATCGTTACACATGCCCCCTCCAAAAATAATAAAAATATTTAATATACAAAAAATATTTTTATACCAAACTCTATAACTATTTAACTTAAATAGCTAAAATATATACTATATTTTATTTAATAAATCAACAAAAAATACAATACTTTATGTAAATCATTTGAAATACTACTTGATAATTAACAATAGCTAAGCTTGATAACTACGTGTATCATCCGCCTACTCTTATGTAGAACATAATTTTGGGACTTTATCGGTGTGTGTCATAAACAGGTAATTGTCATAATCAGGTAATTGTCATAATCAATTTTGTTTTTCTTTTTAGCTAAGTTTTATCAAGATAAAAAAATAGAAATAAGACTTGACTGTGTGCACCAGAATTCTCTTCTACAAAAAATATATTTATATATTTTTTTACTATATACAAAAGTTTTGGGTACCCTTTAAATATTTTCAATACATTGATATTTTTTAAATATCATTCCGAATGATACTAAGAATATATTCTTATTTTATCAAATCTAGCCAACTGAAATGTCACTATTTGATCCAAAATATTTCTTTAGATCTTTAACATGCCAGTCGCCTCTATGACCATCTGCATTTTCCAAAATATACACTAACTTTGACTTTTTCGCAACAACTTTGCAAAGTATGTACTTTGGAGCAAGTTTTGCAGCAAAACTTTTACTAGCATCTGAGAGTACTTTGTTTCGTCTCCAAACTTTTTCACCTATCTCAAAATTTACTTCACGCTTGCGCAAATCATAAGTACGCTTATTACGTTCATAAGCTTCATGTAAATATTTCTTTACATCAACAAAAATCTCTTTAAGATTTCCCAAGTCTTGACTATACGAGTCTCTGTCACAAGGTTCTAATTTAACACCATCAGTTGATGTCATTTTGCCATAGTAAGTTCCTGTGATAGGTACATTCCTCCCAAAATTAAGAAATGCCGGCGTATACCCCGTAACTTCATTTACAGACGTTCGTAAAGCTAGACCTATTTTTGCTAAATTTTTACCATTTTTGCAGTCAAAAATCTAATTTCCATTTTATCTAAATCTTCCATTTTGAATATTTATTTTCAAAATTTAAATTCAATTTACTCAAAATATTTATTTTATAATAAAATATTTATACTGTACCACAAATTATTTTTTTTTTGTGTACACTGTTCAACAAAGTTTTTGCATACTTTGGAAAATTTCCCAAATATGTCAAAAAAATACTAAATTATTATTTATCTCAATTGGACAAATTAATAATTATATATAGTCTCCAAAACTACAAAATTAGCTAATATTTATTCATATCCTTCGCATAAATAAATACCCTATTATCCATTTATTTCTATTGAATAAACGATAATTTCTAGAAAAACTGAACCCACGCCAAAATTTCTCTATTCCATGTTATTCCATAAAATTCAGAAAAAACATAAAAAACACATATCTGATATATCTTATCAGATTAACTCTAATTTGACTTAATTTTCAACAAAAAATATTTTATTCAACAGTTATATGTAGTTTTTCTCAAAATGAACTTTAAGTTACACTGAAAAAAAAATAAGCTTTAGATTTTTACAAAAAATACACTGAGAAAAACGGAGTAAAATTAAAAAAACAAGTGTTCTATCTATCCAAATACCACGTTCTTGGGCGCCAATATTAGTGTACCGTAATTAATACGTTCACTGCCAACGGCTAGTTTTGACAGCGGAGCAATGGGTATGGGCAAGGGAAAAATAGAAAGAATTGATTAATGTTGTTAGGGGCGCCAGTTACTTTAGCTTTTACTCCTTTAGGTAAGTAACAACCTAGTGTAAATACTTAAGCTTTTCAGTTTGAGAAAATATAACCCCTAAATAAAATAAGATAATTCATTTGAGAAATTTATTATAAATAAACTTAATGAAAGCACATCAAGTAATGTATTAATATATATAAAAAATATGTGTAATTATATTAAGATATAATTAAAGAAATCTTAATAAAAATTACTAAATTCAGAAATCATTCGACTTAAATGTATAAAGAAAACATGAAGTTCAGCAAGCACCAAGAAATGTATGTAAACAACAATCATTTCTTGCAGTGTATAAAAGTCATGCTTAAATTAGAAATCATTTAATCAAAAGTATGATATTTAATAATTAATAAATGAGATTAAATGTTTTAAAAAAAATAAGTACCTAAAAATGAACAAAAGCCAGAAGGGCATATAGTATTAATCAATACTATATCAGATCTGATAAAGTTTACAGTTATAAGAATATTGAAATAAAAGAATTTAAAAATATGAAATATTGCTTTCAAAAGTTTTCAGAATGAGTACTTAGCTGGTTTCTGCAAAATCCATGAGGTATGAATTCCATCGTCTCCATCTGTGCAAGTCTCCCCTATGCTGATGAATTCATTTCTCAAATGAAAGAAAAAAAAATATAGGCTGTCCCATCTACTTTGGAAAAATTATCTTCCAGGATAAAATGTACGATTGAAAATGTTGTCCGGGATTAAATATGCTTTTGAAAATTATGTCCAATATAAAATTGTCTGCTAGACGGTCATATAGAATTTATCTATGCCGAAAAATACAGAACCATGTTCCAACAGAACATCACTCCATGCGGAGAACTTGTATATCAAATATACCAAAATAAACTTCAACTTAAATTAATGTAATTCCATATTAATGGTATAGAAATGGTGAGTAATTAATGGTAATTAATTAATGTAGTAATAATGGTGCTTAATAGTGATTAATTAATTAATGGTGCTAAAACAATAATTATATCTCAGAAATATTCTAAGAAACAGAAAAACGTAACTTACATGTCATTCTAAGTCTTCGATGTCCATCGAAACGTTATAAATGCGTAATTGTAGAAAATAACAGTTATAATATCTTCCGCATTGTTTAAATATTCATTTTCACTAACTTTAAATAAAAATACATGAAGGATTACTTCGATGATTACAGAAAATAAACACTCGTCAAAATGACACCACCATTGTATTCGAGTTGCGTCAAGAAAGAGCGAAAATCGACCTTATCAACCGGTATGAACCCTTCAGGTAAATAAAATCCTATTTCTGAACTATTAGCGACATCTATGCAAGTCATTATCAACTACAGTTTTACCGTATAGGATTCCTAATAAAGGTAACGAAAACTACACCAAAAATAATAACAAAAAGACTATTTCCTAATAAATCCGTATTAGTGATATCTAACCTCAAAATATTACTCTAAGAAACAAATATAAACAATACTTATTGTTTATCAGCAAAACTAATAAAAATACGAACAGAATACTAAGTGTCCTGTGAACTAAGTATAAACAAAATACTGAATCTAAGTGAGCAGTTCCAGCAAACTATTTTCAACAAATTCTGGATTATCCCGAAGCAATAAGCATATGAAACTTTCCAGGAGAGACAAGCTACAAATGAAAGCCAGTGAAATCCAACCCTCAATAGACTCTGAAACATATAAAAACCAGGTAAGTCCATAGACAAATGCACTATAGAGAAATAAGTCATATGATTCTTTATTATTAAAAATCATATTCTAATTATGTTTTCTTTATGTTATTTTTAGGTAGAACTATGGAATAGAGACTCATATGGTTAGAATTCAGTTCCTGCTACAAAATAGTCCCAGATACAAAATAGTTCTGTACGTACATAACTATTTATATACAAAATAAACATAAATTATAACGTAAGTAAACGAATAGTTTAATTAACCCTTGCTATATTACAAAGTGACGATTTATATCGTTACAAAACCTGACGACTTTTTTCATTTCTGTCTAATGAGGATACACAAAATTGCAGTACCACGGACGAAATAGGATTGTAAAATTAATTAACAATACCTTCGCAAATTTGCCTTCAAGCCCTTTATAGCCCACACAAGTCCTGGACTTAGGGGATGCTTTATTAAGTAGAATAGTATGAGGTTAAAAAACAAACATATAACTGTTAAATTATTATAATAATTTAATAGCTAACTCTATAGACTTAAATTAGATTATGTCGTTAAGGCCCGTAAAAAAATGTTGTGAATATTCAAACTAATTCGTAAAAAACTATTAGAATTCAACTCTGCACCTGACTTCGATCGAAACGTAAACTTGTTAATCATAGAAACAGTGTTGCCAGATTTTACATTTTTAATGATTTTCAAAGTTGTTATTCGTACAAAAGAAATATACCTCTCTTTATCAGATACCAAAACAGACCTAACCATCCAACCATAATATGACGTGATGGTTTAGTCTGTTTAGTCTGTTTGAGTAACTCATAGAGAGAGGTGGTATTCTTTTATTCCAATATAATTTTTTAAAAGAATTAATAATGCTAAATCCGGCAACACTCTTTCTATGACGTATGTCCTTTGTTGATGCTCGCTTGTGCTTTTTTACCTTCTATCTCTCTTGTAGCTTTACCTAAGGCTGTAATCTCTTCGCTTCATTTCAAACTGACCTACACTGTAAATGCAAATATGGTAATTTTAGGGCAAATAAAGTAGGTCATATGTTGCCAGCAAAAAAAGTGGTAAATTTAAATCAGTACTGTAAATTCACAGTTATCTGTAAATTTTTTTTTTATTTTAGTAATTTTACTGCTATTATTATGGTAATTTTCGGGACTGTCTGTAAAAGTGCTGGGTTTTTGGACCACATGCATGAATTTTAATGCAAAATTATTGTACCGACAGGAAAAGAGCTGAGATTTTACTAAACCCAGTAATATTGAGGTTAATTTAATAAATATTGTAAATTCATATTCTGACATTGTAAATTTGCTTTAATTATTACAGTTAAAACTACTGTCAGATTGACGGACAAATTTAGAGTGTAGACTTATTTTAAGATTTTAAAATTTTTCTGTATATATCATAGCAATACAACCTTAAGTGCGTATTAATATAATTCCACTCTGCCCCATCTTAAAAACATTATTTTTCCTAAAATTTAACTCTTTAATACCTTGCCTGTTCATATGATCACAGCTCGCAAACTTTATGCAATAGCACAAGATTAGATTTTTTTAGGTTGTGTTGAACAACTGGGGTGTATTTCGAAGGACCTTGTACGTGAGGCCAAAGGAGTTTCTGCCACTTACCGTTTCCTGGGGTTGATTCTTCTTCTTGGGTCCAAGATGGTTTCGTTGGAGTGGTGGTAGCAGTGTTATCCTTTTAGCATTCATTTTACGCTATATGTTATTTAATGGAAGTATATTAAATCATTTTTGTATTAATTTTTTCTATAGCAGATTTCGGCTAATCTAAAGTCCACGTTTTGGCAACATGATCGCATTTTTTTTAATAAAAATAAATTTTTTTTAGTTCAATTATATTCTAATAATCGTTATAATGCGTAAATTTTACTACAAACATGTAAAATAGTACTGTAAAATTACCAAAAATGTCAAAAATATCAAATAAAAAATCTCGAAAACGGGAAATTTCCGCAAAAAAATAAGTAATTTTAGGCATCGTCAAAGGAAAACCTAAAAATTATTTTTTTTAATGTAGTAGATTTTGGCTAAACGAAAGTTTACTCCACGTTTATAATAAATTCGCTTTAATCAAAGCATTTTTTGTTGGTGTTCTGTTTTTATTGTACCTACTAATTTCATCGTAGCTTTCTTACCGTGTGTCAGACTATACATCAGAGCGGTTATACCCAGTTTAAATTCAACTAATTTTATTCAGCGACTTTTCGTCGCAAATATTTGATCCCACCAACTAACCCCCCCTACAATTTTATCCCGTTACGCATATGCGCATTCATTCGAAAGCCTTTAAGATCTTTACTACAAACCCCGTTTTAAAAGTTATTAATTTCTTCGAAGGGCAAGTTTTCTTTGGAATAAAATTTATTTGGGATAAAATGATTTTTAAATGTGTTTACACAGGGATCCAATATATATAGGAAAAATATTTGTTGGGTAAAATTACACTGGGATTACATATCTTGGAGACGAACTTGTTCTTGGACGAATTTTAGTTGTCCTACACAGATAAATATCACACAATTACACAATAAGTTATGTAAAATTTCACATAACTTATTACTATGTTTTTAAAATTTTAAAAGTATATACCTAATGTATCTTCACATAACTTATTATGTATTTTTTGAGTTTTACATATAATATATTATTTATTTTCACATAAGGTGGTTGCAGGTATTATGGCCATGTATTTATTATGGCCAATTTGCCATATTTCAAAAAGTAAGAATGAAAAAATTTTGATTACAGTATTAATAAGCAAGCTTATTGTGTTAGACTAACAGAAAATTACAAAGGACCATTTTTATTCAGATTGTGAATAATTTAAAAAATAATGCTAGTATAACATATTTATCAAGTATGTTTTACTTTACCTAAAGCCAATAATTGTTTTTTTTTATATTTTATGAAGTGTATAGTTTTTATTTAACTTTTCATTTTTTTTATATAATAAAAGGCAATAAAAAAAGCATATATAAATATTTGATAATATTTAGAAAAATACGATTTATTTTATATGTGACGATTTATTTTATATGTGGCCATATTACCAGCACAATTTTGGTAATATGGCCAATTGATACATTTTTTTAAATGGCCTATATTTTTTATTTTTTTAACCTTTTTAATTTTTTCTTTAATAACTTAAGCATAAATAAGTAATCTGGGCTCTATAAGTATTATTATATTATATTATTGTCTTCGGCATATCTGAGGAAGACGCACAAGCCATAACCAGTAGGGGAGGTAAGGTAAAATATCTATTTTCCTACCTTACTGTTAAATTAACAAAAGCCCAACCTCAGGAAGTGGCTGGTGAGGGTGAGGCTTCAACATCAGGCGGGGCACCGGGGGATATGGAGGTTGAAGAAGTCTTCACCTCTGAATCCACTGACCCCATCGCCAAGGACGGCCCTCCAAGCAATAAGGGGGTCTGTTGATGTTGGTATCTCAACTCACCAAATAGTCATTCCCAATGTCTGGACTTGAGATTATACAAATTAACTTGCAACACTGCCGGGCGGCGGTAGCTACCATCTGCCGTCACCTGGACAGTAATGCGGACACAATAACACTAATCCAAGAACCCTGGATTGTGAAATCGAAAGTTTCCGGCTTCGGCAGCTTAAAAGGGACTATTTTTGTAAATAGCTATATTCAAAAGCCTAGGACGTGTATATACATACCTAAGCAATATGAAGCTACTCTAGTAACTCAGTTCAGCACAGCTGACCTAACAACTGTGAGAATGAACTATAGTGTAAAGGGTAACCAAGAAGAACTTTTTATAGCATCGGCATACCTCCCACAAGATACAGGTACGCAACCTCCATCAGAGGAACTTGCCAACCTGATAAACTTTTGCCAACGGGAGAAAAAAAGCCTTATAGTTGGATGTGACAGTAACTCTCATCACATTGTGTGGGGCAACAAAAACATCGACGGAAGAGGCAAAGTACTGCTAGAGTTTCTATCTGGCACAAACCTAGAGATATTAAATCGTGGATGCGAACCTACATTCGTAACACGCCGGGGTCAGACTGTAATTGACATTACACTGGCCACTTCTGATATCTCAAAACAAATAACTGACTGGCGTGTATCATCAGAGGCCTCCTTTTCGGACCACAGATGGATTCGCTTTAGGTTAAATCTGGATAGAGCTGAGTTAAAAGCCTATCGAAACCCCAAGAAAACAGACAGGGAGGCTTTCATTAGTCATCTGAAAAACAGAGTCAAGGAGCCCCCTAATGTTTTTAACTCAACGAACGACATTGAAGAATATGTACATAATCTTCAAAGGTCTCTCGTTAACTCATATGAGGACTCTTGTCCCATTAAAATTCCAGCAAACAGGAAGTTGACTAACCCCTGGTGGTGTGCTAAACTTCAAAAGCTGAAAAATGAAACAAGAAAATTGTTTAATAAGGCGAAGAGATCACGGTTGGATTCTGATTGGACCGCTTATTCAGAGCACCGAAAAGAATACAAAAAATTAATTCGCGAAAATCAAAGGAGAGCTTGGAGGGACTTTTGTGGCAGTATAGAATCTACCACGGTCGCCGCCCGACTAAAGAAAGTCCTTTCCAAGGATTCATCACAGAAACTAGGTAGTATTAAAAGGAATGATGGCTCATATACAGATGACCTTCAAAGTACCTCTACAATACTCCTAGAAACTCATTTCCCAGGATGTGTTATTACTCCCAATCAGGAATGGCATCCACATACGCTTCCACCTCCAAGTAAAGAGGACTGGAAAGTGGCCTCCAAACTGGTTGACGAGAAACGCATAAAATGGGCCATTGGGACTTTTTCTCCCTTTAAATCTCCAGGATTGGACGGAGTATTCCCAGCGCTTTTGCAGTGGGGCCTGGATATAATCTCCAGTCCACTAAAACACATTTTTCAAGCATGTATAGCTTTCAAATACATTCCGAAAGCATGGAGAGAAGTTAAAGTAACCTTTATTCCTAAGCCTGGAAGGAAAGACTACTCACTAGCTAAATCCTACCGACCAATTAGCCTGACGTCTTTTCTTTTAAAAACGTTAGAAAAACTGGTTGACAAAGAAATTCGGGATGGTGCACTCTCTAGAGTTAAACTACACCCAAATCAACACGCCTACATCCCTGGCAGATCGACGGAATCAGCTCTCCGAGCTGTAATTTCCCAAATCGAGAAATCCCTGGGACTGAAAGCATCGACACTTTCTGTGTTTATCGACGTTGAAGGAGCGTTTGACAAAGCGTCTTTTAAAAGCATTAAAACTGCCCTACAAAAACATGGTGTATCACCCACACTCATTGAGTGGATACAACACATGCTTGAATGGAGAGCAGTTCAACTAAACATAGGGGGATTAATCACAAGAGGAGTTGTAACAAGAGGCTGCCCACAAGGTGGAGTTCTTTCTCCTCTCCTTTGGAACCTTGTAGTGGACAGCCTATTAACACTCCTTAACGATAATTCTTTCTACACAATAGGATATGCAGACGACATAGTCATACTACTTACAGGGAATTTTGAGAGCGTGCTGTGCGATCTCATTCAGCGCGCACTCAATATTCTACAGAAATGGTGTGATGATCACTCTCTCTCGGTTAACCCAGCCAAGACTGAGATGGTCCTGTTCACTAAGAAAAGGAAACTGGGAAACCTCAAAGTCCCATTTCTTTTCGGAAAACAACTCAGCTTTTCTAAAGAAGTAAAGTATCTGGGAATTCTTCTTGACAGCAAACTGTGTTGGGGACCACACCTTAAGCAAAAAACAGAAAAAGCATGCATAGCTTTTTGGCAGTGTCGTAGAGCACTGGGCAGATCTTGGGGTTTGTCTCCCAGGATCACCCTTTGGCTGTACACCGCTGTCATAAGGCCTATGCTAACATATGGCTCAGTTGTATGGTGGCCCAGAACCCAACTGACTACAGCAAGAACGCAACTAAATCATATTCAAAGACTAGCTCTTATGAGTATAACCGGTGCAATGCGATCAACTCCAACTGCAGCTTTAGAGACTCTGCTTTGTATTCCTCCCCTTAATATTTTTGTTGAGGGTGAGGCCGCAAAGACAGCGCTTAGGCTGAAAGCAAATAGTACGTGGAATGCAAGAGGAACGCGTACTGGACATGAGTCTATTCTTGAACGGTTTGTGTCACAAGCTCCCATTCTTGAATCTCAGACCGATCTAGTTGCTCCCAGGTATATCTTTAATAGATCATACCAAGCTTATGCTTCCACTAAAGAAGAAACTGACAGCGTACCTGACATTGTCATGTACACTGATGGTTCAAAGACAACTGAAGGATCAGGTGCAGGAGTTTTCTGCCCAGATCTAGAGTTAGAAATAAGCATTTCCCTTGGCAAGCATGCCTCGGTCTTTCAGGCAGAGGTAATAGGCATAACAAATGCTGCGAGAGCTATTTCTGAAAGGGAAATCAGTAATAGAAGAATAACTATTCTTACGGATAGCAAAGCTTCCATACAAGCAATCAAGTCTTTCAAAATTACTTCAAAGCTAGTTTTGGAATGTCACCAATCCCTGGAGGAAGCGGCAGTTTCTAATACTGTTACACTCTCATGGGTAAAGGGGCATAATGGAAATGTAGGCAATGAAGAAGCTGATAGATTGGCACGAGCAGGCTCAGGCTCTGTACCTATTGGTCCAGAGCCCATAATCCCTGTATCTGTCGCTTTTAAAACAGCTCTCATTAATCAAGAAACTCACATAAAACACACCCGTAATTGGATTACGAGAAACGATTGTAAACATGCAAGAGCAGCCCTTCCCACTCCGTGTGAAAAGACAGCACGCTTTTGTATGCAACTAAAAAGGGATAACCTAAGACAGTTTGCAAGCATCGTAACAGGTCACTGCAAACTAAATAAGCATCTTAACATCATGGGGAAGCCAGTCGACCCCATCTGTAGAGGATGCTACATGGAAGAGGAAACAATGGAACATGTGTTATGTCACTGTCCAGCGTTAGCCTTAATAAGAGGGTCCATGCTAGACGAGTACTGGCTCGACATGGCCGGTATAAGCAGCATCACTCCCAGACATCTTCTTAGATATATTCAAAGAATTGGATGGCTGAGAGGTTAAATTAAATGCTGCGACCAAAGGGAGGTAGTACAATGGGCCCAGCTAAGTGGCCTAAGTGCGTGTAGATAGCTACCCTCCACCCTAATAACCATAACCATAACCATAAGTATTATTTTGTTTTCAAGTTTTATCCTTTAATTTTTATCAGCAATTATACGTTAGCATGGGCATAATACCTGCACTTATCTTAATATTTATTTATTTATTTGTTTATTTTATTTATAGTCTTTAGAGACCTATATAATAAGGTGTTATATCACGGAGTGTATTATGTAATTTTTGGCTGGCTTTATTCAAAAAACATAACGTAGTTAAGAATATTGACAACGTTAAGTTATGTGATTTTTACAAAATATTTTCTGTAAAATTTTATTTCACATAAATTTTTACAGAATGTATTCCGTAAAATTTTATTTCACATAACTTATTATGAAATTATACAGAATATGTTCTGGGAAAACTCACATAACTTACCTTTGGCAATATTCTTACATCTATTTTTATCAGTGTACGTTCATCCTGATGAAGTGCGTGCGACGAAATGTCTTTGGATGGATGAAATTACTTGGGATAAAACTGGCTACCACCCATCAGAGTTTACCTGTTTTTCATGAAAGATGGTCGGTACCGTCGGCTTTTGACCAGAAGACTTCTTTTTCTCTTACCAGAATTGAATATTTTAGCAGCGTAGATCAACCTGTAACCGGTTGGCTTTATCACTTCACTTATTACTACCTAACCTAATTTTACCTTATTTATTTTAAGGACGTTATTATGCATTAACAGCTCGAAAATGGCAATAAAATTCCAACCAAGTTGTTACAATAGTGATTTATACAACAAAGAACAGAACATTTAGTTAATATTCTTGTAGAATTCTAAAACAAGTATATCATAAAATTTTTATGAGATCTCATTTTACTGCTGGTATAAGATACCTAATTTTTACTATATTTAAATTATTAAGCTACAGAAAAATAGTATTTTATAACTTTGTATCAAAATTTAATATTTTATTTGTATATAAAATTCATATATGATTAAAAAAAAAACATGCAAAATTTAAATTTACAGGCAAAGTACTTGAATAACCCAAATAAAAACTTTAAAATAAATAAGTATGCTTTTATACCAAAACAAAACATTTATAAAAAATATACAGGATGTCCCACAATTATACACATTTTTTTGTTTAATAAACGTACGTCCTCAAATAAACCGTTTGGAAGAAAAACGGGAAAATGGTTTCGTTTGGACTTTTTATATATTATCGATAAATAATTTAAATTAATTTACAAAAAATTTTAATAATATTCAACCGGACATTGAAAAATAATTTTTTGTTAATATTTTTTTTGTCTATAATCAGCACAAGCTAGTCTTACGGGTTTCTTAGGCAGAAAATATAAATTTTTTCTACGACTGCTTTAGAATGTAAGCAAATACACACACTTTTCAAACACAGATTGAATCCATTCTAGCTCTAGATACGGTATGAATATTCCGTATGAAGTGTTAGAATGAACACATGTAGTGCCATCTCTTGTTTATAAAAGTAAAGAAAACTGTAGCAAAATTAGCAAAAGTATATATATTTTACCATGAAATATTGAATAATTTAATGCAATTTAAAGTTTTGCGTTAAAGTTACATAAAGTTTATTAGTTTTTCTTAATATTTGACCAGTTTTTTATCAATTTAGTTCAAAAAATTAAAACTGCTCCATCTATTGTTAAATATTTAAACCTGATATCTGTCACAACAATCTGACATATCCTTCAATTTTTGCATTATAATTTGTAAATATGTGTTAAGATTAAATAAAAATCTTTTTTAGGTACTGATTTGATAAAATTCTTAAATAGCATTAATTGCTTTATTTAAAAATATTGGTTTTGTTGCATTTACAGTCACAAAAAACATTGTTTTTAATCTTGTCCGCAGTTTAAAGCCATACAGTGTTTCATATTTGCAGTCGAAGAAAAAGTATAGTCTTCAATACGTATGGAATAGTCCTTCCGCGCTCGCGGGACCGTCATACTCGCCTGCCGGCTCGTATGACAAATTTTCCGATCACGCGGAATATTGTCTATTCCATACTAGTTATACATTTTATTACATTTTCTATTTAGTTGTACAACATTTTTTGTTTCTCAAATGTTTTTTGATAATGAGGAGCAAAAAAATGCCACTGTTAAAAAATATTGTTTTTATTTCATTGTATTGAAAAGCGCCACTTTTCGTAGAATAAACCTATACAAAAAGTTTAATTTTTCGGCCTAGGCCGAAGGGTAAAATAGTCAACGTTGATTGGTTGATTGATATTAAAATTGTTGACATTAGAATTCTAACCTCAAATTTGCTGTCAAAAATACATATGTGTATCAATATACAGAATGTCTCAGAACTGGCACTCTCCCTTTTGCAGAGTGACTCTAAATATAAATATATACAGGGTGTCCTGAAATAATGTTAAACATTTAATTGCTCTAAATCCAAATGGCTTATTTACGGACAAGGCTTTATTTATTAGCAGAAGTGTTTTTTTAATGTCCTGGTGAATATTTTTTTTAAATTAATATTTATTATTTGTCGATGAAATAAAGTCCCAAAACCATTTTTTCTGTCGGAACCGCTCATTTGCGGACATATTAAACAAACAATGTTTGTTTTGAAGTCTTACTACTACTGCTACCCCCCGAAAGTTTTTCGGTATGTTTCTGCGACGCCCTGTATGTTTATTTCTTAGTTGAAGAATTATAATTCTGCATAATTATGCTTAAGCACATTCCTGAATTCATATTCTTAAGCATACAATTCTTGAAGTAAAATTAAATTATTCTAACAAATACATGAAACCTATGTTTTTTGTAGAACTTATACTACAACTTATAAGCCTTTAATAGTTGGTAGATTCAGAGCATTCAAAAACATGCAATTTTTAAACCTAACAAAGAAGGTGATGGATTAAAAAAATCATCAGAACTTTATTAAACAAACAATGTTTGTTTTGAAGTCTTCTACCACCCCCGAAAGTTTTTCTGTATGTTTCTGCGACGCCCTGTGTGTTTATTTCTTAGTTGAAGAATTATAATTCTGCATAATTATGCTTAAGCACATTCCTGAATTCATATTTTTAAGCATACAATTCTTGAAGTTAATATAAATTATTCTAACAAATACATGAAACCTATGTTTTTTGTACTTACAACTTATAAGCCTGTAATAGTTGGTAGATTCAGAGCATGCAAACACATGCAATTTCTAAACCTAACAAAGAAGGTGAGGGGTTAAAAAAATCATCAGAACTTTAGAGTTCGTCGACGTGTTGGGTTTATCACTAAAAACAATGTTATTTGCCTTTATTCTGCGGTCCTTTATTTTCTACATCGTCAAAATAAATGAAACTTTAGGCCAATCAACTAGGGAAAAATTTTGTAACTATGTTAACGTAAAAAACGAAATCCATAAATACCCCTAGTTAAACATCAACGTCCCCATGAGTGTTAATTAATTTCCGTTCTAACTGTATAGTTATAACGGGTTGTAACTATATATTTGTAACGGGTTGAAAATATACCGGGGGTCCCACCAGGTCCTTGACAAGCTATATCTCCGTTATTTGAAAAAATAGATTTTTTTGCAAAAAACAGCTTTAAATGGGAGCAATTGAAGTTTTTATTCACGTATCCAAAACTACCTCCTTGAAACCACCCCAAACTTCTGTTTTTCAAATAGCATCCCCCCATTTTTATCAAAGAATATGAAAGTAAATTTTATTCTTAATTTAACCATGTATTATTTATAAATAATACTATCCCACCAGGTTTTAGATGGGCTATATCTCCCTTGTTTAAAAAGATAAAATTTTTCGAAAGCAACAAAATTAAATGCGAGTCAAATTAGAATTTACTGACGTATGCAAAACTACCCCTTACTTACCCACCCTCTTGGAACCACTCCCAACTTTTTTTTTAAATAGCACCCCCTAAAGAATGTGAGAGCACATTTTATTCTAAATTCAACGGTATATTATAAGTGGAATCTTACTTTATAAGGGGCTCCAAAGTACAACCCCATCAGATCACACGCAATATTTTTCATCAAATTTTTTTTCCAAAAACTCACGTTAAATTATATTTTAAAGCGAACTGTTTAATTTATCCAAAAACCACCCTTTATATTCCACTCTGCTGGAACCACCTGCAACTTTGTTCTAAATACCACTCTTTTATTAATAAATAATAATTGTTGTTTGGAGCCACTTAAATGATGAGATACCACTTATAATAAATGGTTGAATTCAGAATGAAATGTACTTTCATATTCTTTGATAAAAATGGGGGGTGCTATTTGAAAAACAGAAGTTGAGGGTAGTTGCAAGGGGGTGGGTAAGCAAGGGGTGGTTTTGGATACGTGAAAAAAACTTCAATGGCCCCCATTTAAAGCTGTTTTTTTACAAAAAAAAAATCTTTTTAAATAAATGAGATATAGCTTGTAAGAACCTGGTGGGACATCCGGTATAGTCTTTGATAAAATTCCAAAAAGAACTCTAATTTCGGGAACCGTTAACCCGGCGTCTGACAGGTGGTTTAGTTTTACAAGTAACGACAGGTGGGGTGTAATAAACCCCAACAATAAATGGGACCGTTTTTGCTTTATTTAATAAATTTTATATAAAATGTAGTAAAATATTCGAGTTATACAATATACAATATACCTAAAAATAATTTTAAAAATCTTAAATACATATATGTTTATTTTTAATCGGTTAACAAAAATAAATCAAATTTAAAAAAAAAAAATAGGAAAGCTTTTTGTTCCCTATTAACTAAAAAAAAATAACGTTTAAAATTGCCAAACAAAGATCTAAATGAATAACATAAATTATAAAGTTTTAAATATTATAGGTAGTGTTCAAAATAAATTACTTTAATAGTATATTACGCACCGAGTACGCGAACCTAGTTTTCAGTGCAAGAGAGTGCTTATTTTTTTATGAGACGCAGCCGAGTAAAAAATCTTTCGAAGTCCACCGAAATAGTTTGCGTCGAGGTCGGTATATTATTTTTTCTACGACCTAAACATCCAAAAGACGCAAAAATTGTCTTAAAATATTAATTTGTCAATTTAAGGTTATGTGTTTCACGTTTACTCATTTTCTGACAGCAGATGTAAAAAATCAACTAATTTTCACTTTTCAACCATTGTCATAGGCAACGGGTGGAAAATAGGCACTAACTACTAGCTAGGTTGTAGGAAAATAAATATTACTTATTATGACACGTGGGGTGTCAGAAACCCCAGGCGACTTCAAGAAGACGTGGCCTCTAATGCTTCAATATTTATACTGCCGTTCATGCTACACTGTGCAAATTAAAAAGCGATTGAAAGGTACTGAGGCGCTGTCTTCGCTTGGCGCGAAAATAAAATAGTTACGGAGTAATATTTGGACTCTGGGGTTTGTGACACCCCACGTGTCAGACGCCGGGTTAAGGGAGTAAGTGAATCATTGGGGTAAATTGAATCAAAAGTTCGTTCACTAATATGTTCTTCCGATGTTAATAAGTACCAGGCCAGACCACTGCCAAGCAATCGGCAGTGGTCTGGCAGCGTGGTACTGAGAGTTAAATTTTTGTGACACGATTTGAAGCACTTTACCCCTAATGATTCACTTAACCCCTGTTGAGGATATTTACTGATATAAAACATGAAAAATGTTAAATATTGGTTTTTTTTTTTGGTTCTCGAAATTATCAGTTTTAAACTCGTTAGAAACCGGCGCAGTTGCAACTGATCAGTGCTCAATCGCAACTGCCCCCTTTCCGAACTGGTTGTGATTTTCGAGAACCAAAACAAACCTTTTGTTACAGTTTTGGTTTTATATTTTAACACTTTAACTGCCGTGTGATGTGCTTTAGAAGTACAACGGCCATTCACTGTGCGCCGTGTGTGGCAAAATACAAGGGTATATTTTAAAAAATAATTCCCAAGCCGTGTGTATAAATTTATCAAGCAACGTAATAAATAACGAATAAGCATTGTGTGACCAAAGTCACTCGCTTTTTACTTTTATATTTGGGAACTCTAAAAAGTATTGAAATACACATTTTTTATTCAATTCTTTTTCCGATGTTCTCACTTTTCTAGACGTTTCCGAAGTTTTTAAGACTTTTGAGACCATGTTAAAAAAATGTCTGTCTGTCGGTCTGTTTGTCTGTGCGAAAAAGTATTCTGGCAAACATATACAAATATACCATGCGCAGTAGGGTTTGGTGGAATATATTTATGCCCATATAAAAATATATCAGGCCAGAAGGGTTTGGTAAAATATATTTATGCGCAGATTTGTTTAATAATACGTACGAATGGGCAGAAGTGTTCTGGATGAGGAGTTGCTAAATGTGTGGAAATGTAAAGGAAGTGTGACAAAAAGTGTGTAGTCATTTCCACTATTATGGTCGTCTAAAATATAAAAGTTTTCAAACGCTTTTTCAGATATTTTTCATATTATTTAGAGGCTATTCAACTTGTTTCGACATAAAACATTAAAATTAAAAAATTACTTGTGCCTAAATGCAAAATTTCATAAAAATCGCGTGGCAGTTAAAGTGTTAGAAAGTTTTTGAACTTAAAAAATGACTTGTGCTTAATTGCAAAATTTCATAAAAATCGCGTGGCAGTTAAAGTGTTAAAAAATTCTTGATTTGATTTTTTGAGTTGTCTAAATTTTTTTAGTTTATATAAAGTCTGCCTGTAGTCTTTTGTTCTGTGTTTGATCTGATATCAAGAAGAAGAAAATTAAAGAAAGTGCCAAAATAACATAGGCTTAATTAATTTTGGGGAGGGGGAGATTATTAATATAACAGTGTCGCAAAGAGAAAACCAGTAGACAAAAATTTGTAGATATTTCAGTTTGGGGATATAAGCCGACACCCCCGCTCTTTTAATTATAATTTTAATTTAAATTCGCATACAATAAGAGATTTAAAATTAAAAAAAAATCAATCATTTAACACATTTAGCGCCACTGGCATACGCCGTGTGCCTAACTACAACAGCTCAGTTGTGAGTCGGTCGTTGAAGGTAGACGCTGCGTTTGCTTCGGTCACTTAGATACATCCTAATTTTACACCAATCTCTCTGCAAATAAACCAAACTGATATATGGTTGTTGCACTTTTAAAAAATAAAACAAAATTTGTTTTGTAGTTAATGCAATATATTTTAAAAGTTTACGTACGCGGCCTACGACGTGCACACTTAAAATATGGCCGGTAATAAACGTGTTAAGTAGTAGTAGATTTTTATTTTATTTGACTGGCCTGTTCTATCGTTGGCTGAAAAGAAATGAAACTATCGAAGCAATATATAAAGTAACGTTGTAGTGAAGAGCAAATAAAAAGGATAAAAGTATGAAACCGGAAACTGTTCTAAACTAATTTTCTGAAGGATTTATTATGTACGCAATTTTATAAAACTGTATTTCATAAAACTAGTTTTTGTTTTGTCTAAAGATCTCTTCCCGGAATTAATATTGTATAAGTTAGCACGGTTCACCTGGGCGATTTTAAATAAAAATTTCGTGGACCCCTAGATTTTTTGGATTAAAACATACCTGATGATATAAGAAATCAATTTCCATTTGAAAGAAAATCGTAAAAGATACACTTTTTTAGAAAGATAAATAAACGTTTTTTTGAGTAATAGGGTGTGTCAAAAAATTTCGATTTGCGAAATCGAAAACGCTCTCTGGCTCAAAAGTTGCTCCTTAGTAAAAAACGGTGGCCACTCAAAAATGAGCCAAGTCGATTAATGTTTAGAGGTAGCTTAAAGCACTCAAACTTTGAAAAATATGGGTACCTGTTTTTCGGATAAAAAGTGATTGTATATAAAATTAAGGAAATTTTGGAGGGTTTCTTTGGTAATATTTAGAAACGATACTAATTGTAAGAAAACTAAAAAAAATATATTTCCCCTTCCCTTAAGTTAGAATATAAAAAATCGCCAATTATTTGAAGATTTTGCGAAAATTTATTTAATTTTTAAGAATGATTTTTTGACCAAGGTGCATATAAACTTTTTCTATGTTTTTAATGTTAAATAACCACTCATTACTAAAATATTTGTTTTTTGCTTTATTTTTTTTATTTTTTTTTTATTTTTGGTTCTTCATGCGTAAAAATTTACTTTTAAATGCATTTATCTTTAAAACGGATAAACCTGCTATGTTAAACCACAGAAACTTTTTTGTGTATTTTTACATAAAAAAGTATTCCAACCAAAAAATCAAATAAAAAAGTACACTGAAAAAAGTTTTAGGCAAAAAACAGTTTCTAATCGAAATTAATTTTTTTTACTCAACTTGAGGAAAAAAATTATTTTTTCTGTATAGTCATGTAGGTTAACATGTTAATATGCTTATATACTAATATATAATTTTGCAGATTTTTTATTTAAAACTATTTTTATGCACTTTTAAAAACTTGCAAAAATTAAATTTTTGCGTAATCTTCAAATAATTGGCGATTTTTTCATGTTCTAACTTAAGGGGAGGGGGGAATATGATTGTTTTAGTTCTTGCATTTAGTATTGTTTCTAAATATTACCAAAGAAACCCTCCAAAATTTCCTCAATTTTTATCGGTATTAGTTTTTATCCGAAAAACAGGTACCGATTTTTTTTAAGTTTGAGTGCTTTGAGCTACCTCTAAACATTTATCGATTTGGTTCATTTTTGAGTGGCCACTGTTTTTTACTAAGGAGCAACTTTTAAGCCAGAGAGCGTTTTTGATTTTGAAAATCGCGATTTTTTGATACACCTTATTACTCAAAAAAACGTTTTTTTATCTGTCTAAAAAAGTGTATCTTTTACGATTTTCTTTCAAATGGGAATTGATTTCTGATGTCATCAGTTATGTTTTAGTCCAAAAAATGTAGGGGTCCACGAAATTTTTATTTAAAATCGCCCAGGTGAACCGAGTTAGTAAAAGAGTGGAGGACTATATATATTTTACTTAAAAACAGAATAATAAAAAAATATTTTTTTTAAGTTTTTTTTTTTGAAAAAAATTGTTTTTACTCAATTTTACCCCCTGATAAGGGTATATATAAGGATATATCCCAGGTATATCTGGTATACCCCACACCGTTTTTTACTAACAACGATTTCAACTACAAACTTAGTATAAGAAATCCATGTTTTAAAAAAATCTTTAGTTAATAGCGAGTTATACCTAGTGTTCAAATTTTTTTCGGTTAGGCCAAAAGACGGATAGACCGAAAAGAGATCCACAGACAGACCGCCAGTTAAAAGCTTTTACTAACCAAATACTTTTCTTGGGAAGGCTATATTTTTTAAAACTGCCAACTCGGTACTAATTTGTTTAGAAAAAGTAATTTATCCAATACATACAGATAATAAGACAATTACCAGCTTTATTTTAAATAGATAAACTCAATAATAACCCCCGCGTGGCTTTTGCTTTATTGAGTGGATAATTATTTATTTTACCCACTCAACTGTCACATGTCAAATTATTTTCTTGTAAATGTAAATGTAAAATTTTTAATAAAAATATGAATTCCTAAGCTATTTATTGGATAAAACCTTGTATGGCACTCATTGGTAAACCGATATTGCCCTCTCGAAAATTAACCTGCTTGGATGACGCCTCGCAGGTTAATTTTCTCATGGGCAATATCTTACTTTACCCACAAGTACCATAAATAACTATTATTTTATAAGCATGAAGCAAAAGTCAACTTTATGAATAATACACATTTTAATAAATGCGACTAACTTCGCCTTAAAACCAACTAGATATTATTGTAGTTTTAAATTTCAATGCATTATTGTATTATTCACAACGCCTGCGTGTCCGGTAGTTTCGAATTTTGAAAAGTTTACAAAAATCGTCCTAGATAAAAAATTCTTTGATATGAAGAAATAAGAAACTTTTTTTTTGTCCATCTGTCCCTCCGTCCGATGTCACATTTTTTGTATACAGTGCGTGCATTAAGTCTGGAATCACCCGATTAACTTTTTAGTTACAAGTAAAACACAAAAACCCTCGGATAGGTCGATTTTTATTTTTAATTTTGCAAATTATGGTGTAATAAAAGTTATTAAAATTTGCACCCCCTTGCACCCTCACCCCCCAACTTTTTTTTTCAAATAGCAACCTACCCCTTGTGACACTTCGTTGGAAAGGTAATTTAATAAGCTTTCCAACGGTGTATAATAAAGCCTAATTTGGTAAAGGGCAAATGATAAAATGCACAATTTAGTTTATTATAAAGACATGTAAAGTATAACTTTAGTTCACTATAAATATTCAAATTGATGTCCTTCAGCTCTTTGACAGTGGACAGTAAAAAAACGGGATTAAAATCGATTAAATAGTAGACATAAAATTGGTCAATAAAAAGAAAAAAAATTGCATTTTTCAACAGGGTATAAAATATTACAATAAGTTTAAAACAACCTTATTTAGATTCTCAGGAAGGTGCCAAGTAGGAAATAGGGCAACAATTACCATATTATGCGTAATATTTCACACAAACAATGTTTAAATAAAACATTCGTTTTTTCATAGACCCTTTAACAAATTAGGCTTTATCATACACTGTTGGAAAGCTTATTAAATTACCTTTCCAATGATGTATCACAAGGGGTAGGTTGCTATTTGAAAAAAAAAGTTGGGGGGTGAGGGTGCAAGGGGGTGCAAATTTTAATAACTTTTATTACACCATAATTTGCAAAATTAAAAATAAAAATCGACCTATCCGAGGGTTTTTGTGTTTTACTTGTAACTAAAAAGTTAATCGGGTGATTCCAGACTTAATGCACGCACTGTATCACAAGGGGTAGGTTGCTATTTGAAAAAAAAGTTGGGGGGTGAGGGTGCAAGGGGGTGCCAATTTTGATAACTTTTTTTAGACCAAAATTTGCAGAATTAAAAATATAAATCGACCTGTCTGAGGATTTTTGTATTTTACTTGTAACTAAAAAGTTATTCGGGTGATTCCAGACTTAATGCACGCAATGTATATGATAACTCAAAAACGAATAATCTGATTGACTTGAAATTTTTAGGAAATCTTTCCCATATAGAACATGGGAAAGATCCCTATTGTTTTTGAAACTAATCCCCCAAAAACAAAAAAGTTATGGGGGGTTAAACTTAAAAAAATCGAAAAAAGGGAAATAAAAAAAAATATTGAAAAATGTATTTTTTTAAATTTTTTTTATGAAAAAAATGTATTTGGGAAAATACAATATACAATACTGTGAATAGTATATAATGGAATGCGTAGCATTTATACAGGGTGTATCAGATCTCACGTTAAAAAATTTACATATGCAATGACAAAAAATTGAGCAAAATTTGGGTGATTGGTGTATGTCTAAAATTTTGAGATATCAACGTTTTGTTTTGACCAATCCCAGAAGCTGTTACAATTACCTATAAAAGTGAGTAAATTACACAATTCGTTTCTATGAAAACATACGAGCACCTAAAGGTATGCATGTTTGATGACAATGTCAAATGAAATTGTTCATATGACATTTAGTCAAAATTATTTTCAAGATGTAAACTGTGATATTATCGGAAGATTATGTATTTTCTTCTTTTATATATGTGCAAATCTGAAATGGGATACCTTTTAAGAAAACCGATGGCAAATGCTATATGAAAAAAGACCATTTTATTAGTAAAACTAACCATAGCTGATGATGAAATCGTTTAATAGCTGGGTCAAAAAGGCTTAAGGAATGATTATGAAGAGAATTTTATTCAGGCAAAGAAAATTTACGTTCTAATGTTTATTTGCAATTTTTAAATCATCTGATTTTTTTTTTGTGAGTTACTACATACAAGTTAACCACACTGCTATTTTTTTTTTTAATTGGGCCCCAGATCCAGCCCCCAGCTACCAAAACATCATACCTTTTCAGAAAACCCCTATTTTCTTAATTCTTGTATAAAATCGTTATTATAAAATATATTGATTTAAAATTTTAGTAACATTTAATAATTTAATTAATTTAACTTATGAGTGACTATAAATCCTTAAAATAATACCTTTTTTTGGAGAGTAAAATTCTAGAGGGGGCAACGATGTTCAGAAAAACCATGGTATGTGCATAAAACTATAGATATCCAACTGTTTAGTTCTATGGTATTTCCACAGACTAGCGATGCCCGCGCTTGCAAGATCAATTATAGCGAAGGTCTGCACGTATGCCATTTTGGACATTCCCCTGTGTTTTGGACAGACATTTAACAAAATTTTGGAACTTTTATAATGGGTCACCCCATTTTTTTCTATTTTTTTAATTAGAAACCAGTTTTTTGCCATTTTCTCGTTAATAATATTATCAAAATTAACTATAACTTAAAATAAAACTTTTGATAAAAAAAATCATTCTTAATTTTTTTTTATCAAAAATGAGCTAAGCGCCAAAACTAGGCCGACAAATATATTTTTGTTATCAAGGCGTCCTTCACTTCCAGGCAGCGCTAATGGCTTAGATGCTAGACTTCCTAGTGGGTTATTCCATGGCCAGCTAAGTTGAAAATTTTAAAGCAAAATGTCACATGTTTGACAAAAATTATTTTTTTATTTGTGACAGAAAATAAATCTGTCATTTTTTACAAAAACAGCAAATATAATAAAACTAATACTAAAATTCGGAATATGTGATGGTGTGGTAATAGTGAATAGGTGAAAAATAAAGAAAAAATGTGCAAATTATATTTTAATTGTTATTAAATGGGAAGATTATTAGCAATTTTTAGTGTGTTTTTTTTTAATAATTATTAAAATTAGTTTTTAGTTTTATTTTCATTACATTATAAAACAATGTACCTTGAGATACAAAATATTGTATTTTTATTTCCCGACATTTTTAAGTAAAAACCTTATAATAAATATATAAATTCTAACTTATTAGTTTATTGCAATACATCATGTATGATACATGAAACTACAGTATCTTCTTTGATACAAGCATCTTAATTTTGCATTTTATTTTATTAAGTGGCTCAGAATTCTCACATACCAAAATTAATTTAATTTTGTTGAGTAGTTTCGTGTTGTTTTTTAAGAAATGTTATATTTAGGACTAGGATATTTAGGACAAATTGGCAAAACTGAAACAATAACATTTTTATAATTGCATCCACATTTTTTAAACATTTCACCACTTTATAATGAAATGTTAAGCCTCAAAATATGAAACTGTCAAACTGACAATAAAAAATAAATATAATATTATTTTTAGTAATTTTTTTCTTTAGGTTGGTGTACCAGCGTTTTCAGACCCTAGTGGGCCAAATCAAAGCCAACTAGATGGTCCAATAGCGCGGCCTAGAAGTGAAAGACGCCTTGTAACTATGCATTTTTTATTAAAAATATATAAAAAGCTACTTTTTTTTTAATTTTGTTATTTTAAGTTTTTTTCTTCATTAGTTTTTAAAATATGGCTATTTTTGCAGTTCTGTAACTTTAACGTGCTAGAACTCGAAAACAAATGAAGTAAAAAAACACTTTTGTGTCGACCTAGTTTTGGCTTTTTTTTGGTAAATATTAAGTTTTAAGTTATATTTTTTGAATTTTGATAATAACGAGAAAATGGCAAAAAAACAACTTTTTATTCAAAAATTGAAAAAAAAATACTTTTTCACCCAACATTATAAAAAATTCAAAATTTTGTTAAATATCTGTCCAAGATGTGACGATTTGTTTTTTATAAGACTGTGATCGACCAATTTTACCCAAAAAAAACAACAAAAGCGTGTGCTAAATGTGATTTTCATAGAGGATCGTAGGAAAAACTTTTAATTATTCAACGGTTCTAAATTAGGACCTGCAATTTAAAGTAGGATTATAAAAAAGAAAAAACACTTTACAGATTTACAAAATTATTACAATAAAGTCAAAAAATCTATAATCTTCCACAAATAACACATCTTAAAAATATTTTTTGACAAATTGCCATATACTGACATACACATAAATGACATTGTTAACAAACTTCCAAATTGTACACCTTTAGCTACTGGTATATTTCCACAGAAACCAATTGGGCAATTTACCCACTTTTATAGGTAATTGTAACAGCTTCTGGGATGGGTCAAAACAAAACGTTCTTATCTCAAAATTTTATACACACCCACCACAGAAATTTTGCTCATTTTTTTTATTGCTGTACAAATGCATATGTAATTTTTTTAACTTGAGTTCTGATACACCCTGTATTTAACATAACTTATGTTACATAAGGTTGATTTTCACTAACAGCAATACTTCAATTGTTGGTTATAAAACCAACACTTTTTATTTTACAGCTTCTGGGACTGGTCAACACAAAACGTTTTTATCTCAAAATTTTATACATACACCCACCACAGAAACTTTGCTATTTTTTTTTTATTGCTGTATAAATGCATATATAATTTTTTTAACGTGAGTTCTGATACACCCTGTATTTAACATAACTTATGTTACATAAGGTTGATTTTCACTAACAGCAATACTTCAATTGTTGGTTATGAAACCAACACTTCAATTGTTGGAAAACTTTTTGTTAAATATAAAGTGTAGGTTTTCTAATCAAGGGTTTACTTTCAATTAAAATAATGGCTGTTAGAAAACATTAACATTAGAATTAAGCAAGTGTTTAACCAATGAAATTTCAGATTTTGTCACTTTTCATTAGGGTCACTAGGCTTACTCTGTTCTTTTATACTTGGTTTTTAATTAACTTTTGCATTGAAAATAGTGTTTTTCCCTCAATTTGGAAAGAAGCCCTTGTACGTCCTCTACCAAAAGTTAAATCACCTAAAGTACTCAAAGATTTTCGGCCCATATGTGTTCTGACTGCCATATCAATGATTTTGGAGAAACATGTCGAAGAACAATTAAGAAATCATCTAGAAATAAATAATTTACTACCTACTACTACTATGCAATCGGGCTTTAGACCTCAACATAGTTGCACAACTGCACTTACTCATATTAGTGATGATATAGTTAGAGCCACTGATAATAACTTAATTACACTTTTGATTTGGATTGATTTTAGTAACGCATTTGATACCGTGGACCATGATATTTTATACTCAATTCTGCATTATTTAGGTCCGGATGATTCTACTGTCAACTTTTTTAAGCAATATCTATCAAGTAGAAGTCAAAGGGTTCAACTAGGTGATAAGTTACAACAGGTGTTCCACAAGGGTCCCTTCTATATACAATTTATACAGTTTTATTTAAATCAAAAATCATTCATTGTAAATTTCATTTTTACGCAGATGATACTCAAATATATTACTCATTCCCAAAACATATGTTACTACATTTTTTAGCACCTATTAACATTGATCTGCATAATTTAGTACAATTAACAATAGCTCATGGACTAATTATTAATGCAAATAAGTAGCAAGATATTATTTTTGAAAATAAAAAAGATAAAAATTGAACTTATAGATAACATAGATATTTGCATAAATAATGAAAGAGTTGAGGTGCTAGAGGAAGTTAAAACTTGGGTTTAACTTTGGACTATGGTCTTAGGTTTGGAAAACATATTAATATCTGTATAGGTAATGCTTATGGATGTCTAAGAACATTGTACTCTGTTAGATATTTTTTAAATACAAAACTGAAAATAATTCTTTGTAACTGACTGGTATTATCCCAATTTGATTTCTGTGATTCAATTTACAACTCATTCTTAGATTCAAATAGTAAAAGAAGGATACAGGTAGTACAAAATTCATGTGTACGTTTCATTTATGGTATTTCACGATACCAGCACATATCTCATAAACTTCTTGCAAGTTGTTTCTATTTTAAAATATTAAAGTTCAAAACCCCGCCTTACCTATACAGTTAAATTACTTTCAGAACTGATGTGCATAATTTAAATTTAAGGCATCGTGGTTTAATTAGTATTCCCATTCATAGAACTGCATTTTTGAGCGTTCTTTTAGTCATAACATTGCCAATTTTTTTAACTTGCCACCCTTTTTTGGTACCGATATGTCTTTGTCTTTACCAATATTTAAAAGTAAACTAAAAAAATATCTCTTGTCAATCCAGGAATAAATTGTTATTGAATTTGTTGCAGCATTATTATATATTATATTAATGGGTAATGTATTAATTTGTTTATTGTAAATTTAAATATTACTTATTATATTGTAGGTGGGTGGTTAATAATTAAGGTCATAATAAGGGTAAAGTGGAAGATCAGATTTTTTACTTCGGTTAAAATATTGAACTTTACCCTTAAGGTCATCATAAATTAAATTTAGAATTTATATGTAATTTCTTTTGTATTTTTGTTATGATAATAAATATTTAAATATAAATATAAATAAATATGTAAGATTAAATGAAGTGACTCTATAATAAAATAGTTCTTAGATTGTTAAATCGACCTATCCAAAATTTGTTCTGTATGTTAATTTAACTTGAGAATATATTGTTTGGTTTTAATTTGAAATTTAACGATAGTTCTACAACTTTACAACAATATAGTTATGTGGTTTACGTTGAAACTTCGTGTCCATTGCAAGTGGATTAAGCAGAAATCCATTTTGACATGATCTAGTAGTCCGGTCTGGATGGACCGGCACGGTGATCTGAAAATAGGGCCAACACAAAATATTATTTTAACGCCAAAACAAAAATAATTATTATAATATATTTATTATTTTCTAGGCGCAAACTTAATTCTGTTCTGTTTCTTTTTAAAATTGTAAATAATATTATTGATTGTGAAGAGCTACTCCATATGCTGCGTTTTAATATACCTAGAAATGCTTCTAGAAATCCTCCACTTTTCTTAATTCCCACATGCAGAACTAATATATTTATATTTTCACCTATTAAAATATGTGTAGAATTTACAATGGTGTCCAGGGCAATTTGGACATTTTTAACTGTAAAATTTCTAATATTAAGAGACTTACATTTGATTAACAATGGCTTTATAATATATTTATAATATAATAGGTATGTCCTACTGATTACATTATTTATATTTTGTATTATTATTAGTTTTGTGATCGTTGTAACTAACTCTGTAATTGGGTGTATTCCTGTCAAGTTTTTTATAAATAAATAAATAAATAAATAAATAAAATAAATAAATATTATTATAATAAACTCACCGGCACAAAATTCGATTGCCATTTTTTAAATTCGAGAACTACCTAATGGCTTTCACTGTTTTTTTTCTTTTTGTTTTAAAGGTTAAATATTCTCTACTTTTGTTTTTATTTAGAATGATTAAAAATAGTTATTTTTGTATTAAGAGCGCAAAATGACTGCTTTCTGCTTAAGCGTGGAATTTGCTGCTCGAGGCGTCTAGCCGAGATCAGCACGCGAAAGCATAAATCACATTTTGCCCTCGTAATACAAACAACGTTTTTTCTACTATCTAAAATAAATAAATTAATTTAGGGCAGTTAATATATAACCTTACAAGGTAGCACAATTTTTTGCAAATCTGGTGGTTTAGAAGAAAAACCCTCATCACAGTAACTCTCCATAACTGCTTAACAACAAATATTTAACACATAAATATTTAGTACACGAAATTGAGATTTGATTAAATATAAATAATAATTTTATATTAAAAAAATGGAACACAACAACCCGTAGCATATACTTGACACTGTTAAGTTGAAAACTGTTTTAAGATTGACTTGCCGGTTGCCTACACTCTAGCGCGCAAAATTCAATTTTGCGCTTGCTGTCATGGTAATGAGCAGAAAGTAAAATGGTGAAAAATAGGTTGTTTTTCGGTCAGAAAACTTCATTTGTTTTTGTAGAAATGTTAACTTTCTTATTAGATCGTAGAAAAAAATATTTTTTTATTGACAAAAAATTTTTTTTGCCTCTATGCGTACCATTTTTCGAGTACATTTACTGTTAAAATTTTACTAATTGGCACCTGGTCGGAATGCTTGGAATGCAAGGTCGCTAATACAACCCAAACAATATGTTACGTCTTCTCTTACCCTTGCCTGAGCTTACAGGTGCTAAAATAAAATTAACAGTCAACTACATAAATTTTCATGTATATCACTTTAAAAAATATACTAGAAGGAACACAGTAAGGGAAAATTAACTTTCATTTTCATATTTTGACGTAAAATCACCTTTCACTTAATTTTTGTAGTATTTGACATTTAAAAACAAATAAAATATTTTTTTAAAAATTGAGATAACAATTATTTTTATTTCGGTCTTAAAACAATTAGTAAATATCCTAGAAACAGGGGCGTGTCTAGAATTTTGGCTGCCCTTGAAAACGTTGGCTTTAGGCAGGTGCCAGACTTGCCCTTTCTGTTTAGATGGCCCCTGCAGGACGCTGTCCAGAAATAAAATATAAAAAGAATCCCCGAGTTCAAGATCATTCGGGTTGAATCTATTTTCAGAAAACCATGCCGGACGTAGAGGGCAGTAACTCTCACTTCATTTCACGGGCCGTCGCTCCCCTGAGAAACTGGCACAGACACTTGATCATATCGGCCAAAAACCATCCCTCAGTCCGGCACAGAAATCGCTATTTTATGACGAACGTGCAAAACAATCATAGTTCGTATACAAGAATTAGAAAATGAAAAAAATCTATTACTTTTTAGATAATTTTAAATTATAATTATATGTATTTTTGAGTAAGAATGTCATCAATTTCAATATCAATCAATGTTAACTATTTTACTTTCCGCACTAGTACGAAAACTCAAATTTTCATTCGGATTCGTTATACAAAAACTGGTAAAGTTCGTCTAAAGACGCAAGTCGCTTGCAAAATAACTACACTATGATATTTCAAAAATACTTAAACCCAGAAACTTGAAATTTGGAACTTAGATTTTCTAAGTAAAAAGTCTCTATGTCAAAGCGTTTTTGAAATATCGTAGTGTAAAATTATTTTGCAAGCGACTTGTATCTTTACACGAAATTTAGATGCAATTCAACGATAGTAATTATAGCCGGGAGATTTTAAGCTTTCACGGCCATTAAGATATAAAGAACTTTCACTTTCGGGTTTAGACCGTGTTAATGGATTTTTACTTTCACAATTAATTGAATTGAAGTTTAAAAATTTAGGTTTTTAGCATTTTCATCATCATCATCATCATTAGTATTGATTTTATTAATCAGTAATGATAAAATTTAATAAGTAAATAATTATTTGTAATACAAGGCTAAAAGTAAAATTTTTCGATTGAGTGGTTTTTAAAAGCCGAGGCTTCCTGCACGAGGGTAATAAACATACGAAATCTAAATTTAACTTTTACCCCGTTTATTATACAATACTTTTATTCAATTGTTACTAATTGTAATAAATTATAATTAAAATTATTAAAATTATTAAAATTATTAAAATATATTTAATTCTAAGTTTCAAAAAATGCTATAGGTGAAGAAATTTAATTTCTGGCCTTAAAAACTAGCTAAATATTGGTGACTTTTAAAGATAGTAAAGAAAGTAAAAACGAATTTGTATTTCAGCATATACTGTATATGCCGAAATACAAATTTGTATTTACTTTATTTATTCACAACAGCATACAAGTCAAATATAATTTGTTTTTTCTAAAGAGAGTACTGACAACAAATAATATAAATAATAATATATAATATAATTTCCTCATCTGAAAGCATAACTGTACAACTAAAAGTATATGCCAAATCGTACTTATTAAGTACCATTTAGCATATTTGTTTCTGCAGAATTTACCTCCAATGTCTTAACTATCAATGACTCATTGTTTTTTAAGACTCAAAAGGCAGCAATCTTCAATTCTAAAACATAATTGAGGATTAACATCTTCAGCAGCATGCCGTCAGATTGCGGCTGAATACAAGTCAAATATTATATGTTTTTTCTAAAGAGAGTACTGCCAACAAATAATATAAATAATAATATATAATATAATTTCATCATCTGAAAGCATAACTGTACAACTAAAAGTATATGGTAAATCGTACTTATTAAGTACCATTTATCATATTTGTTTCTGCAGAATTTACCTCAAATGTCTTAACTATCAATGACTCATTGTTTTTTTAAGACTCAAAAGGCGGCAATCCTCAATCCTAAAACATAATTGAGGATTAACATCTTCAGCAGCATGCCGTCAGATTGCGGCTGAATACAAGTCAAATATTATATGTTTTTTCTAAAGAGAGTACTGCCAACAAATAATATATATAATAATATATAATATAATTTCATCATCTGAAAGCATAACTGTACAACTAAAAGTATATGGTAAATCGTACTTATTAAGTACCATTTATCATATTTGTTTCTGCAGAATTTACCTCAAATGTCTTAACTATCAATGACTCATTGTTTTTTTAAGACTCAAAAGGCGGCAATCCTCAATCCTAAAACATAATTGAGGATTAACATCTTCAGCAGCATGCCGTCAGATTGCGGCTGAACACAAGTCAAATATTATATGTTTTTTCTAAAGAGAGTACTGCCAACAAATAATATATATAATAATATATAATATAATTTCATCATCTGAAAGCATAACTGTACAACAAAAAGTATATGGTAAATCGTGCTTATTAAGTACCATTTAGCATATTTGTTCCTGTAGAATTTACTTTCAATGTCTTAACTATAAATAACTCATTGTTTTTTAAAACTCTAAAACATAATTGAGGATTGACGTCTTCAGCAGCATGCTGTCAGATTGGGGCTGAATTATACCTATATTTCTATCTCAACTATGACGTCTTGCTTCTATATAACTGAATTTTTTAATTTAAATGTCTCGTACCATCTACTACCAAATATAGGGTACAACAAAGTTCTAAAGGAAATTTTAATATTTTTTACTATGGCTCCTCAAAAATTAGTGAGGTTTCCTATTATTAAAACCTTGAACTTTCCCAGCTCCGCTAGGCTGGTATCAATCGTTAAAAACCTCCGGCTTTAGCACTAAGTGAACTAACTTAGTACATTGATTAAGCTTGACAGAAAACCAAAGTGGCTCTACTGATATTAGCTTCTTATTACTCTTAAGTAACTTTTAATACGTTAGGGTTTAACCTAATAAAACTTTTTAATTGAAACAATATTGTCTTCTACGATGTTACCTACACGGAGAAAAGATATTACCAGAAGTTTAGCAAATGTGTGACACTAGAATTTTTAGGGTCTCGTACCTTAAAAACTAAAAACGGAATCCTTATATGATCTTTTTGTTATCCGTCCGTCCGTCTGTCACAGCCGATTCAAATATGGTAATACCCATTCAACTTGGTTCAACGAAACAGAGAACAATAAAAAGATATAAACAGAGAACAATATATTCTGCTGCATGTCAAAAAGTTCAACTTTCCCAACTCATGGGAAATTTTATATCTTCATACCCCGGTTATCCATTTATTAAAGGCTGTAGAGATGTCATACCCCCCTAACACCCCCCGTATTTGGGGGTAGCCAGAATAAAAGGATTTAATAAAACGAGAACCGGGATATGAAGTTATGGAATTTTCCACGAGTTGGGAACGTTGAACGTTCTGGCATACAGTAGAATATCTTGTTTTCTGTCTATAGACAAAAAGGTAACATTACCTTATTATATTCATAATTGCAGGATGGGAGAGAGTGCTAGATACTAATTTGACAAGCTTAGAATAAAATTATCAGTAGTAAAGTGCATGTTGAATTATCGATAACTTTTTTACTGTATTAAAAAAATATTTTGCTTGGCAATTGAATTTTGACGAAAAATGCACGAAAAAAATTTCCTTAAGCAATATGTTTCAACATGCACGAATGGTATTTTGAAAGACTATTTTAAAAACAAAATAACGAAGTATATAATTTTACCATGTGTAATGTTGTTTCATATTTATATTAAAAATTTAAGAACTAAACAACAATATTACTTGACAACTATAATTAAAATTTTAAATTTTAAATTTGCCGCGCTTTTTAAAACGTCCAAACGAAACAGAGAACAATAAAAAGATATTAACAGAGAACAATATATTCTGCTGCATGTCAAAAAGTTCAACGTACCCAACTCATGGGAAATTTTATATCTTCATACCCCGGTTATCCATTTATTAAAGGCTGTAGAGATGTCATACCCCCCTAACACCCCCCGTATTTGGGGGTAGCCAGAATAAAAGGATTTAATAAAACGAGAACCGGGATATGAAGTTATGGAATTTTCCACGAGTTGGGAACGTTGAACGTTCTGGCATACAGTAGAATATCTTGTTTTCTGTCTATAGACAAAAAGGTAACATTACCTTATTATATTCATAATTGCAGGATGGGAGAGAGTGCTAGATACTAACTTGACAAGCTTAGAATAAAATTATCAGTAGTAAAGTGCATGTTGAATTATCGATAACTTTTTTACTGTATTAAAAAAATATTTTGCTTGGCAATTGAATTTTGACGAAAAATGCACGAAAAAAATTTCCTTAAGCAATATGTTTCAACATGCACGAATGGTATTTTGAAAGACTATTTTAGAAACAAAATAACGAAGTATATAATTTTACCATGTGTAATGTTGTTTCATATTTATATAAAAAATTTAAGAACTAAACAACAATATTACTTGACAACTATAATTAAAATTTTAAAGCTTAAATTTGCCGCGCTTTTTAAAACCACGATGTTTCCGCGAATGTTGGCAAGTCTAAACTTTGCTTGAGGGATATTTTATGCTTGAGATTATTCCAATAAAATATTTGTTATTATATATTTTAGCATTTAAATAAAAATCATTGCTGTTTTTGTTTAAAAACTTTAGTTTCCAACTGAATAAATAAAATAACGGTTGTTTCCACCCGTAAAAAAACAATTTCCGATCGGTTTACAATAAAGTTTGGCAACGCTGTACTGGTACTAGCGCAGTCATTTGATGTTTTGATTTTCGTCATTTAAAAGAAATAAATTATTTACTTTTTTACTGTAAATATATTCTTAATAAATAAGTGTTTAAATTAGTTTTGAGTGGCCTGTTTTGAATACCAAGATTCAATTAAATTAATTAAAATTTATGAATACCAGTCATTTAAAGCTTTTAAGATGGAAAGAGCATAAAATATAATATATTATCTGAAATTAATTAGGGTTTATACCTAGGATGTTTTGGTAATAAAATAAGCATTTATATTGCTTATCAATAAAAATAAATCAACTAAAGGTAAGCTTCACAAATTAAAAACACATTTTGCAAAAATATAACATTTATTAGGATATCAGTAACTGTCAGTTTCTTGTTTCCATAGTAACCAAGTGATAATTGCATTTGTGCAAATATTATCAGACTTATTTTGATCTGATTGGTCAAGAAACTAAAAATGCAAGGATGATTGGACTATAAATTGTTTGTGAAATAGTCAGGGGTACTATCATAAGTGATACTATGTTAGGTATCGGTGGTTTTTTTCATAAATTTTACGAATATTAATCCCAATGACGAAAATGCAACGACTGCTTTAGCAGGAGTAGTATTTTCCAAATATTGGGATTAATATGAGTAAAATTTGAAAAAAAGCACCGGTACCTAACCTAGTGTCACAAATTGAAATTTAGGGAGAGAATATAATTAATATTTAATACACATACCTCTTAATTATAATGTATTAATCCACAAATAGATTATATTTTATAAATTAAAAAGCAAACAATAATCACGATTTTAGATTAGAGAAAAGAGGGGTAAAAAAAACTATCGTAGGTGTAAGGTATTTTCACTTATCAGTACAGCATACTACATATATATAAATTATATTCTCTACTTAAGAACAACTTTTATGTATTTTTTGATACCCTTTCTTCCCGATTAATAACTATTTTTTAGAGACAAAATTAAAATAAGTTCTGATCAAAAAACTGATTTTTAAGCTTTGCCAAACTATGATATGAAGACGGACCGCCAACCTTTAGTATGGATACAAATTTGAGGACATTCTTAAAAAATAATCTAGAAAAAAAATTCGAAAAACGAAAAAAATTATAAAAATTTGCTGGCACCCTAGTAGACATACAGTCACAGAGGGGCAGCAAAGACATTAAAAAGTTGGCGTAGCCTCTCTGCAATAATTACAATGGTAACGATGCAATTAGAAGCCAGATAATGAAAATGATAATTTCTAAACACAAACTTCTTGCACCAATATAAAATATTCTAGCTTTTGTATTTTCTTAAATCCTTTGAAAGAACAGGGTGGGTCAAAACTAAGATTAAGCGCGAATTTTCATCAATTCATTATTTTACCTACTCTTTATAGCTCTCGAGCTGGTATAATCTTGTAAGATAATTTTCAAACTTTTAAAAACGTCGAAACCTCTTAGATCAAAAAATTTTGTATACAGGTAGGTCTAAAAATGTTTTTTTTTTAAGAAACTATTCCAGATCAAAATTTTTTATATACGGGTATTTCTCACAAATGGTGAAAAATTTTGTCCGCAGTTGATTCTAATAAAAAAGTAGAGAATTCTTTAAAAAATATATATATTTTTTTTTAAATTGTGGTTTCATGTGAAAGTACTTTTATGTTTTTAATTGAATAATAGTTTAAAATAAATAATACATATTTCGTTGTGCTGTTTTAAATAAGCTAAATCACAGTCCTCCAAACCACTAGTTGACTAGTCAAAGATAGACACGCTCTAGAAGAACGTTCTAGAAGAACTTTTAAATGACATGACAACTTCCATTTTTTTTCTTTTTGGAATTTGTTATATGAGCTCTAATTTAAAAAATAAGACCAAATTTTAAAAATCGTTGGAACCGTTTTTGAAAAAAATGTGTTTTTTGGAAAATATCTCTGATATTTCACGCTAACATACTTGGTTTGCCCTCGATATCTCGGATTTTGACCAAACTTGGCATAGTGGTACCACTATGGTACCTAAGCACTCCATCCAAGTTTTTTTCAAAACGGTCCATCCGTTTACGATACCGGGTGTCCCACCAACCAGGTTCTTGACAAGTTATATCTCCGTTATTTAAAAAGGTAAATTTTTTGTAAAAAATAGAGTTAAATGGGAGCCAAAAAAGATTTTATTGAATTATTCAACCCCCCCTCCATGGCTTACTCACTCCCTTGTAACCACCCCCATTTAACACCTCCCACCTCCATTTTTATCTAAGAATATGAAATTAAATTTCATTTTGAATTAATTAATGTATTATAAATAGTATCTTATTCTTTTAAGGGACTTCCAATAACAATTATTATTTAGTAATAATTATGTCCGTCCAACCAGGTTTTAGACGGTCTATATCTCCGTTATTTAAAAATTTAAAATGGTTAAAAAAAAATTAAATTAAATAGGAGTAGAAGTAGAATTTACTGACATATGCAAAACTACCACTTATTAACCCACCCGCTTGGAACCACCTTCAACTAATTTTCTAAATAGCACTTCCCTATTTTACTAAAGAATATAAAAGCACATTTCATTTTAAATTTAACCAGAAAATTTTCTTAAAATTTACGTTAAATTGTACCCAAAAGAAAATTGATTAATATATTCAAAACCAACTCATAACAACCCAGTCTCCTGGAACTACCAGCAATTTTGTTTTAAATACCACCCTTCTATTAATAAATAATAATTGTTATTTAGAGCCCCTTAAAATCTAAGATACCACTTACAATAAATGGTTAAATTCAGAATAAAGTGCACTTTCATAGTCTTTAATAAGAATTAGGGGGTGCTATTTGAAAAACAGAACTTTTTGAAAGCTCTTTTTTAATCAGAACCTTTTTTCGTCGAAGTTAGTTATCGATCTGGTACACAATTGGCTACTTCTGGAGTGCCACAAGGGTCAAATATGGGTCCGTTATTGTTCTTAATATTCATCAACGATCTTCCTAGCTTTATAAAATATTTAAAACTTTTATTCGCTGATGATATAAAAATATTTATAGCTATAAGATCTATATTTGACAGTTCGTCTTTATAAACAAATCTTCAAGCTATTTATGAATGCTGTACAAAAAATAATTTCAGGCTTAATATATCAAAATGTAAAGTCAGTTATATTAGCAAATTAAATCAAATTATTTATAATTACAACATAAACGGAACCACCTTAAAGCATGTAAATTCAATTCGTGATCTAGAGGTAACTTTTGACTCTTTGCTCTTCGCTAAAAATGGTATAAGAAGCTGTAAAAATTGTACCAATCCCGATTACTTAAAAGTATTATATCTCTCCTTTGTAAGATCAAAATTAGAATATGATCCCTAATTTGGTACTCATGTTATAACAACCATATTGATATGATTGAATCTATTCAGCGAAGGTTTATTAAGTTTTTTTCATTTAAAATAGAAACGGTTTACCCACCTAGAGATCTATCTCACTTAATGTTAAGATATAATTTTAAACTTTTAAGTATTCGCAGAAAAAAAAATATCAGTAACGTTTCTTTATAATTTAATGCATAATAGGATTGAATCTAGCTATCTTTTATCACATATTTACTTTCTGGTACCAAATGCCATTCGCTAACATTTTTTGTTCCCCGGGCAAATACCAACTTGCTATATAAGTCGCCAATTTATGTAATGTGTAAAAATTAAACATATCTCTCAATTATGTGATAAACTATTCTACTTTAAGATTTATTTTAAATTTTATAGAGATTGATTTTAATGATTTGTGCTAAATATTTGTGTGTCCTGTAAGGTTTCTACTTCTGGGCAATAAACATCTTCATATTATTATTATTATTATTATTACTTTAGTTCATGATATTTTAGTACATCTCACTCCTGTGCTATTTCTTTAGTAGTAATATAGCGTTTCTCTACAATAAAACATGATTCGGCTTTTATCTTTATATTAAATTTATTATTATTTGGAATTTATTTACTTAAAGCGGGCTAATTATTTTTGTGTTAGTTAACAAATGTAATATTTTCATGTTTTAAAAATTTATAAATCCCTGGCGTCTCAATAATATCAGGGTATTACAAAATTATTTTATGTTAGTTATTTAAATAACAGCCATGTAATTTAGAAATAATGTAGGTACAATACAAAAAAAAATAAATCTTACAAACAAGTAGAAGAAATAGTAAGCGGTTATGGTATCAGCATATTAAAACTGACTCAAAAAGTTAGTAACAAATAAAAATACATTCTCCAGTAAAAGAGCTTTCCCATTTTTACCTCCGCTCGTAAAATGGATTTTTTATTATCAGATTAACTTTTAGCAAACTTAAAAATATACCAGTTTTCACGAAAACTACCCCCCGCCTCTTAGGGGGTGGATTTAATTTTTTTTATTATCAGATTCTCTTTCAGCAACCTTAAAAACCTCAATATACTAATTTTCACATAAACTACCCCCACCCCTTAAGGGGTGAAATTAGAAAAATGCTATTATAAGATTTAGTTTTAGCAACCTGAAAAACCTCAATATGCCAATTTTCAAGAAAACTACCCCCACCCGTCATGGGTTGAAATTAGAAAAAAATATTTGTATATGTTTTATTAAACACTTTTGCGCATTCGTATATATTATTAAACACATCTGGGCATAAATATGCTCTAATAAACACTTCTGCGCTTTGATATTTGTTTATGTTTGCCAGAATACTTTTGTGCATTCTTAACAATTCTGCGCATAAATATGTTCCACCAAACACTACTGCGCATGGTACATTTGTATATATTTGCCAGAACACTTTTGCATATGTATTATTAAACTCTTCTGCGCATATATATGTTCCACCAAACACTTTTGCGCATAGTATATTTGTATATTTGTTTGCCAGAAAAATTTTGCTCATTGGTATATATTATTACACAGTTCTGCGCATAAACATGTTCTACCAAACCCTGGTACCCATCGGTAGAGTTGTACATGTATGCCAAAACACTTTTGAGCATTAGGATTTTTCATTATCAGATTCAGACATACTTTAAAAACACCTATATACTAATTTTCACTAGAATATTGTAAATATTTAAAAATAATCACCCCCTCCCCCGTGCCCCGCGGGGGTGGAGTTAGAATTTTTTTATTATCAGATTCAATTTCAGCAACTCAAAAACCCCCATATAGCAATCTTCAAATTTTTGTAAAAAAAAATTATTTTTCCCCATTGCCACACACCAAAAACAATCCCGAACAATATCGTGCTTACAAGATTTCCCGGACAGAACGATCGACCGAGCGGCAATTTTTTTTTGCTCGAATTGATTTATATTGACATAAAACATCATAAAACGCAAAAATAAACAAACACAATTCAAAATTTTTGCACGAATACAAGGCTTTCCGAAATTTTGAAAATTTTCAAAATGGAAAAGCAACCAGAAGTAATTATTAACAAAAAAAGAAAAAGGGCGAATAAAACTTGTGAAAGAGACATGAATCCAAGATGGAAAGTATAATCTTCTTATTTATCACAAAATTTTGAATAAAATCACGCGACCCTCTACAACATTTTTTAACCGACTTCCAAAAAGGAGGAGGTTGTCAATTCGACATGTGACTTGTGACTTCGTTCTTTTTTGTCACCGCATAACTTTGGAGCGAAGAAAGGAATTTGTTGAAACTTTTTGCAACTTAAAGAGGGCATTCATTAGGTGGTCCCGTTTCAATTTGACGCTCGGATAATGCCGGGTAAGCCGGATAATTAAGATAGATCTAATAATTTTAAAGCTATTTCACTTAAAAACGGCTTAATTTGGTTCTATTACAAACCAAAAATATCGGATAACTCGGATAAGCTGGATAACTTGATTCAGGGGTCACTCAAATATTATGGCACACTGAAAATCTTTTAAATGCCGCCATACTTGATTCTCTGGAACTGTAAAATTAAAATACCAAGAGAAAATGATAAATTTTGTGAATTTACCATAAGGGGTTATTTAATTATTACTTAACGCTTAAGTTTAACAAGATCTTTAGTATTTCGTTTAAAATAAGGTTGGTTGGACTCTTGGGCGCTGAAATAAAAATATTACTTTTATTTTTTAGAAACTTATCTTTAAGATAATGACGTAACAACACACTAACAATGCGTTGTGACTTCAGCAGCTTGCCGAGATGGAAGGACAACTAAAAAGTCGGTGCCAATTTCACAGCAAACAATAATAAAATAATAAAAAACTAATTGTTAGTAATTAATTTAGGGAATGGTGAAATTGGCACTGATTTAAGTATTTTTTATTTTTTACTTTTTAGAGACATAGAAGTCAGTTCATTATTTTTGCTAAAAGTTTTTTTTTTATTTAACCCTAATCACTTTTAGATAAGTACGTTTTGTTTTGACCAATGACCAGAAGATGTTACAATTACCTATAAAAGTAAGTAAATGACCCAATTGGTATCTATGCAAACATACTAGTAGCTAAAGGTGTGTGTATTTTGAAAGTTTGATGACAATGTCAAATTAAAAATTTTAAACAAGTCCAAAGTCTATGCATAGTTAATCCAAAATATTGAAGTAGTTATCCTTTATTACGTTAGATATTTTGAATTTTAAGGCTAAACAAAAATATAAGTTTTTGGACATCCAATATGTTTCTCTATAAAAAGACCGTATGATATTTAATTTCTCAGTTTAACAGCAGATTAAACTTTTATAACAGGCACCTCAATTTTTTATTAAGTGATTTATGTAATTTTGAGAATTTTGCATCAGACAGAGTTGGGCAAAACTTAATTAATTACAGTTACAAATACAATTACTTGTAATTGATAATTTATAATTACGATCACTTTTTATAATCAGTAATCATCTACAAAATTAGAGTTACTTTTGAAATGTAATTTTTCGCAATTACATTTGCAATGTATGTTAGTAATTGTAATCGGTTATATTACAATTACTTTGAAATAATTTTTTATTGATTACTTTTTAATTGTAATTGTAATCGTAATCAATTACAAAAATAATCAATTACGTCTAGGAAGGGGCTATTTGCACGTCTGACGTCCACTAAGCTATTTCCACGTCCAATATTTTTTTTGGCTGATTTTTAGGGCTTTTAAAGCTTTTAAGGTATATTTTTCGTCAGAATTATATTCTCTTCGTTTAAATGAGGTGCATTAGCATCAAAAACACCGAACAAACGAAAAAACCAAATAATTCGTCATGTGACGTTGAACGTAAAAATATTCATATAGAACAGGCTTTTTCCACGTCCAGTACTTTTTTTTGCCGATTTTTAGGGTTTTTAAAGCTGTTAAGGTATATTTTTCGTCAGAATTATATTCTCCTCATTTAAATGATGGGGGGGCTACCCTCCCCATTAGCATCAAAAACCAAACAAACGAAAACACACAAAAATCAAAGAATTAGGTCATATGACGTCCGACCTGAAAATAGCCACTTCGCGGTTTATATAGTGGCGCCTTCGCCAAAACTGCAAAAAATAAAATATCCAAATTTAGAAAACACTGAGCAGGATAAAACAAAACTAAAACAAAAAAATAATTAAAATACTTCAAAATTGGGCAAGGACATCTAGTTGCAGATAAAAAAAAAAACAAAAAAAAAAAACAAACAAACAAAAATAATCTAATTGGTAAAAAACTACAGCATAAAAATTTTTAGGGCTAAAAACTAAGCTGTGCTAATAGTAAGCTTTGAAAACTCTTTATTGTAATATTTTATCTAATATGTACCAAAATGCTTAAAATTATAATTATTTAATGTTTAAGTGTAGTTATTAAGAATTAAAAATTACTATTATATATATAAATATTTATTTATTTTAATCATAAGAAAATCTCTTTTTTATTAGTTTGACTGAGTACTTGCTAAATAATAAATAAAACTATAAATCAAAAAAATATGTTCATAATTAAAAAGAGTTAGTCAAACCCAAGAAACAACAATGTAATTAAAATTTACAACAAAATTATTATTTTTTAAATAAATTGCTTTGTTATTTTCACGATAAAATAAATACGAAAACAAATTTAGGTAAGCGTTAACAAATTTCATAAAAAAGGTTAATTTAATTTAGTTTATAATTGAAATAAGTTTAAAATGTTTAACCTACATTACTGTTTAAAAAAACAATATAACTACTGCATGCTTTTATTTATTATTTAAGCCAAGCATGTAGAGGGAGTTTAAAAATTTAGGGATTATGTGATAAAAATATGATATAGTATATTACATAACTAGTGTGGAAAGTGACATATTTCACAAGAGTAAGGAAACCTCACGAGTGTATGAAATACACTTACCAACGAGTTATGTACACTATTTTTCCTAATATCCCGAAAAAATATGAAGTTATTATTATTATTATTTTAATATTTTCTAATTTTTATTAATTTTTAAGAAAAGCAAAGCACAAAATAATAATAAATAGCATACAAATTTATATATGTATGTTAAATAGGAAATATGATTTTCATTTATCTTTAGTTTTATTGGTTTTATATTTAATACAATATAGGTATTATTATATTACATAGCTGTTTTTGGGTTGCCTATATGCTTGTCTTAAATGAAGGCAAACTTAGTTTAGATTTATGTGGTTATGCTGCCATATAAGACGGTGAAATTGTACTCTTTTACATTTCGTAAGAAAAATAGTGTGTATTTTAATGTTTTTTTTTTTATAAAATGTAAGGTAGGAAAATCAAAATTAAGTAATTTTTATAAAATCTAGATAATAAGGATCAAAATATTAACGTTATAACTATAGTTTCTATTTTTGACATGAAAAACAGAAATATTTGGATTGAAAAAGATATCATAAAATTATGTGATGAAAGGTGGAAAATGGCATATAATAGGAGGTGAGCTAAATTCGTAGAATCTACAACGTAAATTAAGACAAACCTACATACGTGAAATTAGACAAATCTACATACATAAATATCAAACTAGAGTGACATAAAAATATCAAACTAGTGTGATATAAAGCGTTTTCTGAAGAACAAAAAATCGGTGTTTGTCGGGAATCTATCAGAAAAATCTGAAAATTTGCATACCTATAGATTTTTAGGCGCTCTTTCTCGTAAAAATAGTATTTTTGACCAAAACCTTCAAATTTCGCCTCCATCTTGATTTTAGGATCTCATTTTTTGCGCTTCATCACAATTATTTACTAAAACCAAATACTTAATCATTGGACAATTATTTTAAATCCAATTTTGTTTATGGATTATAAGGTGTTCTTTCAAGTGAGAATATTTATTTTTACCCTAACTTTAATAATTCACAGCCACCTTTGTTTTTTTGTCGTTTTTCTTTCCCATTTTGATAAGTTTCAAAATTTCGGGAAGCCTTGTATTCGTGCAAAAGTTTTTATTTTTTTTTTGCGTATTTTTGCGTTTTATGAGGTTTTATGCCGATATAAATTAATTTCAAGCAAAAAAAAATTCGGTCGATCGGTCGATTGGTCGTTCTGTCTGGGAAATCTTTTATCCTCGATAACTAAAGAACGCTTTAAGCTATAGACTTGAAATTTGGCATACAGATATGTTACTAAAAGTTTTCGCACGGGATTGTTTTTGGTAAAAATTGAGGTGGGGTAAGGGGCTAAATGGGCTAAAAAAAATTAAAATTACTGTATAGGGGTTTTTGAGGATGCTGAAATCGAATATGATAACAAAACATTCTAAATTTGTATACTGGGGTCTTTGAGGTTGCTAAAAGTGAATCTGATGATACAAAATCCATTTAATCGGTGAAAAATGGGGAAGCCATTTTACTAAGTGTATTTTGTTTTTTTTTTTTTGGGTAAATTTCGGCTAAACATGCTTTTTATTAAAGAGTTTATTTTTAAAAATCATGTTATTTTATTAATTTTTATGTGCTCTTTCATATAAAATTTTTTTTTTTTTGACCAAAAGCCATTAGTTTCGCCGCCATCTTGCTTTTTAGCGACGCTTTTCTATGCTTTCGAACCAATATGACGTATGGAAAAAAAACCACACCATAGCTTTTTTTTAAATAACCTAATTTTATGGATGTTTTACTTTTAAAAACCCCAATATACCAATTTTTACAAAAACTACCTCCCGACTCTCAGTCAGAGTTGAATTAAAAAAAAAATATTATCAGATTCAGTACCAGATTCGACCACAAAAATCCCTACATACCAATGTTGACGAAAATATTGATAACATTTAAAAATATTTACCCCTTCACCACCTTGGGGGTGGAAATTTGTATTATCAGATTAAATTTCAGCAACCTTAAAAACCCCTATATCGACACTCCCATGCAACAAGGATGTAACTCAAGTTATACCTATTTTGAGTTATACTCATAGGTAAACGCCTTGAAAAAAGACACACATGGTGGTACTACTCAGATTTCTCCACAGGCCATTTTAACCAAAAGTTTACCCAAAAACACTAAAGTAAAAAATTCTAATTTTGAATATTATCAGAAACAAACAAAAAATAAACAATAAATACTTATAGGGTTAAATAGAGAATGTTATAAGCTTTTAAATGATGTATCACATGGCTTTCTTTTCCACTTCAATCATTTCCCCACCCTTAAATAAGAAAAAAAAATATTTTAGAAATTTAGCTGTCGTGAAAAATGACAATATATGAGTTACGGCTTTGTTGCTTGGGGGTATCGATATAGCAGTTTTGTATTTTTGTAAAAAAATGTATTTTTCCCCATTTGCCCACCTTGCCGCACCCCAATGTTCACCAAAACAATTCCGAGCCAGAAGTTTTGGTATATACCTGTATGCCAAATTTCAAGTATCAAGCTTAAAGCGTTCTTAAGTTATCGTGCCTACAAGATTTCCGACCGACCGACAGACCGACTGGCCTTTCGGCAAACCGATTTTTTTTCTTTTTTTGATTTGCATCGACATAAAACGTCATAAAACGTAAAAATACGCAAAAAAAATTGAACTTTTTTAAACGAATACAAGGCATTCCCTATATATTGAAAATTTTCAAAATGGGAAAGCAATATTTTATGCCTAGTAATCCTCGAAAACCTATAGTTTATAAAGTTTAGCCTGTGGGCCTCTGGATGAACGGACGGCCGACGCATCTCGATGGAGGGGCAGACGAACATTAAAAAATCGTTTTTGGCGAATATAAAGACCTCAAAATCTGGTGTTTTTTTATAATAATAATACTTCTTATTTCCGAGGCCGCAAAAAGTAAAACATGGAAATTTTAATAATTTGAAAGCTTATTTAATGTACTGTTCTGGTAATTTTACATTAATGAGTGTCATAAAATAAAAGCACTCATTTTGCCGGTTAAAGTTTATTCACAAACTGGCTATAAAAGAAATTAAGGGCGCTCTGATGATAAAATTGTAAAATCTTTTATTATTTGAGTATTTAAATAACAAATAGAAAATTTTTTATACATATATTTATTAAATTTAGATAAAACCTTGTATTAGACGTGCAATATGCATTTACAGACTTGTCCGTTTAAGGTTTTCCTTTAAAAGCGCAATGTAACAGAGTTCTCTTTTAATATTTACATATTTAGCCATATCGATTTTGAAGCCTGTTTCTAAATAACCCTATATTATAACAGATGCAAAAAAAATGGATCTCGGATGAAAAAAGAAAATTTTGGTAACTTAAAAGATTTTTTAATCTGCTTATCTGGACTTGGTATAGTTACGAAGAGTGTAATAAAATAAAAGCACTAATTTTGCGGGTTAAAGTTAATTTACAAAGTGGCTATAAAAGAAATTAAGGGCACTCTAATGATAAAATTCTAAAATCGGTTATTATTTGAGTATTTAAATAACAAATAGAAAAAATCTTATACAAATATTTATTAAATTTAGATAAAACCTTGTATTAGACGTCCAATATGCATTTACAGACTTGTCCGTTTAAAGTTTTCCTTTAAACGCGCAATGTAACAGAGTTCTCTTTTAATATTTACATATTTAGCCATAGCTATTTTGAAGCCTGTTTCTAAATAACCCTATATTATAAGGGATGCAAAAAAATTGGATCTCGGATAAAAATTTTTTTTTTTTGTAATTTAAAAGCTTTTTTAATCTGCTTATCTGGACTTGGTATAGTTACAGAGAATGTAATAAAATAAAAGCACTTATTTTGTGGTTAAAGTTAATTTACGAAGTGGCTATGAAAGAAATTAAGGGCACTCTAATGATAAAATTCTAAAATCGGTTATTATTTGAGTATTTAAATAACAAATAGAAAAAAATTTATACAAATATTTATTAAATTTAGATAAAACCTTGTATTAGACGTCCAATATGCATTTACAGACTTGTCCGTTTAAAGTTTTCCTTTAAACGCGCAATGTAACAGAGTTCTCTTTTAATATTTACATATTTAGCCATAGCTATTTTGAAGCCTGTTTCTAAATAACCCTATATTATAAGGGATGTAAAAAAATTGGATCTCGGATAAAAAAAGAAATTTTTTGTAATTTAAAAGCTTTTTTAATTTGCTTATCTGGACTTGGTATAGTTACGGAGAGTGTAATAAAATAAAAGCACTCATTTTGCGGGTTAAAGTTAATTTACAAAGTGGCTATAAAAGAAATTAAGGGCGCTCTGATGATAAAATTGTAAAATCGTTTAATGTTTGAGTATTTAAAGGATGAATAGAAAATTTACATTTTTATACGAACAGTACGGGTTTTGTTGCTAACTTTATTGTGCATTTTTCCTATGTTTTATACGGACGTATTTTATCACAATGCTCAAATGGCATTTTTAACTTGTAATTTCGGTTTAGTATGTATTATCGCACAAAACAATTTCTATCCGAGAGATTTAACTGCAGCTTCAAAAATATGATAAAAGTAATTGAATTATTAAGTAAAAATAATGTGATTTTTTTAACAAGTCGTGAGGATATGTAATGGTGCGCATTTTTAATTTTATTTTATTTTCTTGGGGTTTGGACACATGTAAAACGAATGTTATTAGATATAATTTATTTCGTTGCTAACGTTTCACTCATCTAGTGAGCTTCTTCAGAGTTTTTTTACTAGGAGTATAACAATTATTTTATTTATTTATTTATTTATTCACTGCAGCAATAATACAGATCCATAAGTAATAGTAAAATTATTAAAAACATAGATAGAAATCAAACTAATAAAAAAAAAGAAAAAAAACTTACCACCACAAAACAGGAGGACCGATTCACACTGATATATTGTGCACAGAAGGCATGTAGTTAAAATTATTGGTGGTAATTATTTTTTTTTTCATTAGTTTAATTTATATCTTGTTTGTTTGTTTTGCTTGTAAGTTGTAATTATTTAAAACAAAAAATAAAATATTGCTGTCAACAAAAGGAGACTTCCCCTGTAGCATTGATTAATAATTATTATTATTATTAATGCAGATATTAACATAACCTTAAAAACAATTAAAAATGACTTTTATTCTAAATATTGGTGAATTTTTTTTATGGTGGGACTCTAAAAAACTTTGCGTATGTCCAGACTCAAATTTCTTTGTTGGACTGGCTTTTTAGCCTCGTACCGCTACGCTACTCTTGCACCGAGTATACACCAAAAGTTATTATAAATATTAATAGTACGATTCTTTTTCCATATTGAAAGGAATGCTCTCCGAATCGATCATTTGAAGATTGTAGAAGTTTTACAAAATAGTGACAAAAATTTTTTTTACTAGCAATCTTACGTTACCATGGTACTTATTATAGGTTGGACTTTGACAAAAATTACTGTAGTAGCTGGATTTTAGGATAATAAATTTTTTAAAATTTATTGAAAAAAAGCGTATGTGTATTTTTATAGTCGGGCGTAGATAAAATATAAAAGCCCATTGTGTGGTTACAGACGCGTATCTTAATGAAGCTGTTAACTCGCTTGTATTGTAAATATCTATTATATAGGATTTTTTATAGTTTATCATAAACGATCATCTTAAAAATTGATAAATGCAAAGTGATCATTTTTATTTTCAGTTTTAAAACAGAAATTTATCTTTCCTAGTGCAAATTTGTCCGTTTCTTTATATTATTAAAAAATCTTGAACTTATTTGTAAGCGAAATTTTCATGAAAGTTTTTTACTGACAAAATTGAAATCTCAAGGTTTATTATGTATGAAAACATCATGCCACTTAAATAGGAAGTAGTATCTCGGCAGATAGAGTAAAACCTTTAACCCTGTTCACGCAATGACATTTCCTAATGTAACGCTATTTTGCTGTTGACAGTTACAAATGATACTTTTTAAATACAATATGAAAGGTTATTTATGGTAAATTACCTTTCTCTAGCAAAATGATATAATAATAAATATGACAGTAAAATGCACTTATCTCTATATATGATAAAAATGTTTAAACACTTAAAAAGCTCTATGATCTCTTCAATTCATCAATCATTACTAATGATTCAACAGAATCTATTTTAACAAGCGTAGTTATTTACTAGTTGGTTGAGGACAGAAATCGATTTTTAGTATAAAAAAATTGCACATTTACCACCGAGTGAAAATATATTTGTGACAAATATAATTAAAAAAAAAATATTATGTCTACTCCAAAGTTTTTTATTGAAGCATTTAATTTATAAAAAATAGCTACAATTGTTTCGACCCTTAAATTTATGGTCATCTTCAGGCTAAAATAGTCAAAAAATTAGAAACAAACAACACGGACTACATTATAAACATGGTAAGTTAGTAAACTCCCTGAATTATTTCCAGGTAAAGCCTCTTTTATTAACTTGAAGACTGGACTATAACTGGAAATACGCCGGGTACTGATTTTTATTATAATTGTAAAGTAATATTGTTGTTTATTTCTTAAATTTTTAATTTAATTATGAAACAACATTGAACATGGTAAAATTATAATTTTAATTTTAATTTTATAAGTATATAATTATATACTTCCTTATTTTGTTTGTGAAATAGTCTTTCAAAATACCATTCGTGCATGTTAACATGTTTATACATAATTTTTTTACTGTATATAAAAAGACAGTTTGCTTAAGGAAATTGTTTTCGTGAATTTTTCGTGCATTTTTCTTGAAAATTCCTCGACCTGCGGTAACACGAATAATGCACTCAAACAATTGCCAAGCAATTTAATACAGTAAAAAAATTATCGATAATTACACTTATAATATTACTACTGAAAATTCATAACCCTAGTAAATACTAAACGTTTTTGTATACAGGGTGGCCCAACTCTGCTTACCCAGAGATTTTTTTGAAAACTAATAGAGATAAAGTTCTGCAAAAACGACCTTAAATGGGACAAGATTGTCTATAAAAAGTAGCAAAAAAAAAATCTACTTAACTTAAATAGCACTATATTTTTTTCGTTGCTTTGAATAGATCTTGAGCTTACAAATACAATGGTATATTATACTTGCTATTTTTAAGTTTAAAAAGTGGTAAAAAACATTTAAAAACAACCCACTGATTTCGACTACCGGTTTTCCCGAAAACTAAAACTAGTTTATATAATACAAAAATATATATATAAAAAGTTTCCCAAAATTAAATCCACCCCTACACCCCCAACAATATTTTTTCAAATAGCACCCCTATATTTTTTCGGTTGGTTTGGATAGACTTTGAGCTTGCAAATACAATGTTATGTTATACTTACCATTTTTAGGTTTTAGAAGTGTAAAAAGTTTAAAAACAACCCACGGATCTCATCTATATTTACGCAGAAATTTTTTAAAAACTTAAAAGAGAGATAATTAAGTTTTGCAAAAACAAGTGTAAATGAGACTATAAACAGTAGGGAAAAATTAAACCCTCCTAAAACTTAATTAACTCTTTTAGGTTTTGAGAAAATCACTGCCCAAATATAGATGGCATCCGGGGGTTGTTTTTAAACGTTTTTACCACTTCTAAAAGTTAAAAAGTAGCAAGTATATATAATACCATTAAATTTGCAAGCTCAAGGCCTATCCAAAGCAACCAAAAAACTACAGGGGTGCTACCTGAAAAAAGGGGTAATTTTATTTTTATCCTATTTTTATATATACTATTGTCTTATTTAAACTGTCTTTTGCAGAAATTCATTATCTCTTTTAGTTTTCGGGAAAATGGCTGCCCAATACAGTTGAAATCAGGGGATTGTATTTAAACGTTTTTAACCAGTGGTATACTACTACTTCCCAACTTTAAAATGGCAAGTATGATATATAATTGTATTCGCAAGTTCAAGGTTTATCCAAAACAAACAAAAACATATAAGGGCGTCATTAAAATCAAAATAAATTCAGATTTAAGTTGGGGAAGGGGGTTGAGGGGTGGATTTGATTTTTATCTACTTTTAATAGACATTAGTGTCCCATTTAGGTGATTTTTGCAGAACTTGATTATCTCTTTTAGTTTTCGAGAAAATCGCTGGGTAAGTAGAGTTGGGCCACACGGTATATGGAAACCGTTGAAGGTTTAGTAAACATTCACTATCACCAGAGTTGATACTTTCATTACCATTAGTGTTTTACTTATTTTGCATTCATATTGTAAAATTTTAAAATTTCACGTGAAAATTGGAATATATATGGGTGTTTTTAAGGACGTTGAAACTAAACTTTTTTATCTCCACAGGGTCGACGCTAGGGGCAGGGCAATATTTTTTTTTTAATTTCTAAAATAATTACATAATCCTGAAGAAAAAATGAACTCGCAGTTATCTCTTAATGATCTTGAAATTTGGTATACAGGTTTATTACCAAAACACGGTTCTTCTTTATTTTCTTTTATTTCGAATTCGGAAAATACTCAGTTTTCTTGTACTTATAATCTAAATTTCAATTTTAAACCAAAAATCAAATAAGAACATAAAACATAACAATGCGATACCGTGATTGGCTTGATGGGCCGCCATGTATCTTCTAAGCCAATCACGGCATCGCCTTCTTATGTTTTATGTTCTTATGCAAGCTTCTGGATATGCCTTAATCTATCTGGCGAATCGTTTTTAAATTTCAGAAAAGGGTCAAGTGACCTCCAGTACTTTTTAATAAATAGGTTAATTTAAACAAACATTATATTTTCTTGATTATTAATTGCAAATAAAAGACGGTTTATTCTAAAAATAAAAAAAAAATAAATAAAAAATTGAAAATATATTCTTTTAAACATTTAAATTTTTAAGATAGTTTTTAAATTTGTAATTTTTTTATAATTTTATAATAAATTGTCTTTTGATTTCAATTAATAAGTAATATAATATTTATTCAAAAGTTATGAATGTCACGTGACTCTTTTTTGTGATTAAAGGTCGTAGTAACTTGAAATTCGGTACGATACGGTTTTTATCTAGTAGCCTTAGAAAATGACCATTAGGCAATGATGTAGATCAGATTTGAACTCAAGTGCATACTTAATAGCATGACAGTTTTTGACATTTATTTTAAAATGTGCCACATTGTGAGAACAAAACTCTCTAATTAGCTAAGTAATAATTTATCGCTAAAAAAGAAAATTTATATAATACTTGAGTATTCAAAGGTAACAAAAAATAAACTGAAAGAAAGCGAAAAGGAAAAGCAAAGAGGACGCCTTTAAAAAAAGTGGAATTTTAAAATTCTAAAAAAAATAAATATTTAAGTAATAAACAAAATAAATTTCGTAACATCTTGAAAAATAAAATTCTTTGTATTTTTAGATTAAATGGTCTTTTATTTGCAATTATTAAACAAGAAAATGTAATGTTTGTTTGAATTAACCTATTTATTAAAAAGTACCGGATGTCACGTGACCCTAGCAAACTATTAAAAACTTTTCGCCAGATAGATTATTTGAATTTTTGGTTTAAAATTCATACATTATAAGTAAAGGAACTGTACAAGAAAACTGAGTATTTTCGAAAGTCAAACTAAAAGGTAATAAGAGAGAACCGTGTTTTGGTAACAAACCTGTATGCCAAATTTCAAGTCTCTTTTGAAAAATTAAAAATTATTCTTCTCAAGATCACTAAGAGAGTATTGCGAGATCATTTTTTGTTCAGGATTATGTAAATATTTAAAAAATAAAAAAATGTCCTGCCGCTAGCTTCGACCCTGCGTGGAGATTAAAAAATTAGTCCTTAAAAACACCTATATACCAATATTCATGTGAAAATTTTACAATGTGAATGCAAAATAAGTATAACACTAAATAAGGCCCTGTTATTATCTATTTATTAATGAAAGTATCAACTATTCGCGTAGGTGACGCGAAGGTGAAACATGTTATACATTTAAGGGAAAAATAAAAAATGGTGTAAGTTTTTCGCTCCAGCTGCATCAAGTAATTTACGTAAAAATGTGTTTGTTAAGAAAATATTATTAAATCTACAATCGTTATAACTTTTGATATTGATTTTACAATGAGAAGTTAGTATATGTGATGTAATTTAGTGGTTGAATCTGGATTACGGTTATCGACATGTTTTTGAGGTTATGATAGAAGAAATTTTATTTATTTGAAACAATTATAACACTTGTTTCTGGTCAGAAAGGACGAAGTTCAAGACCATAAATGACCAAAAGGTCATAATTAATGAAGAGAAGAAGTAAACATTTAAGAGGTCTTACAGAAGACCAGGCCAAAAGAAAGCGATGGTAACAACCAGGCGAACCATCTGCAGAAACTAACAAGAGAGCAGCGAGCTGGCCAATTGATACAGGCAAAGGCCAAAAATAAAGAGAGAGAGAGAAAGTATCAACTCTGACTTGGTCAGACTGACTATCACTGTTTGTTGGTAATATTATAATACTTAATGTATGAACAACAGTTGTTAACTGTATCTGCAACTGTAACAACCAGTAACTACCTCGTATCTCCAAAAATTCGATTTTCGGTTTTTTGCACTAATCAATTCTGTACATGATTAGTAATGACCTAAACAAAGTCCTAATTTAAAATTCCAATTGGTTTATAAATTATGTCGAACTAATTATCTCGTATCTCCTTTAATACTAAAATAAATAACTGTAACTACCTCGTATCTCCAATATTAGGCCTAGCAAATAAGGAATTTCTTGTAGGTGAAAATATATAAGAAGATAAAACTTTGCATACTTATGTTATTTGGATGCGGAAAATATATTGGTGAAGTAAAAAAAGACCTACCACCCCTCCATCTCACCCCTAGTGGTGAAAAATATTCCTTTTATCCTTTTTTTTTCTTAAAATGTTTATAAAATTTATATCTAGGCGGTGAAGTTGGAATTTTCTTATCATCAGATTTACTTTCAGCAACCTCAAAAACTTTTATTTTTTTTTTACGAAAACTACCCTCCCTCCCTCAGGGGGTAGAGTTAGAATTTTTTAATTCTCAGTTTCGCTTTCAACAACCTCAAAAACCCAATATGCAAATTTTCACGAAAACTCAACACCAACCCTCAGGGGGTAGAATTAGAAAAAATTTGTTATCAAATTTAGTTTTTTCACGAAAATTACCCCCGCCCCCAAGGGGACGGTTTGGTGCAAAAACGTTCAGTTTTTACTACGGTAACGAATTCTTAGTGTGAGTCTAAATCTAAACTGGGAGGTCCTATCTACATAGGTTTAATATATACAGATAGGACCTTTCAGCTTAGTAAGGTAGAAATGTGCTGCCCATAAAAAATAATTAAATAAATTAATAATAAATACTGTAGGGATTTAGAAATTATTATAATTTAATTATGGTTCATAGATCTGCAATTAAAATAAATTTTAAATTCAATTATAAAATAAATAAAATGAATTTATGTCACCTATAAATTAGATTTACGCAAATTTAAAATTGAAATATTATTTAAAATTATTTACGAGACTAATAAAAAATTATGAAATATATCATAATATACTTGAAACCTTATTTATGTGTTCAATTATAATATTGTGGTTAATTATTATGCTATATTTTTAATTAGAAAAGTGGACATTTATGTCAAACAACCATTTGAATGAAATCAAATAATTTGATTTAATTTTAATTAAAAATTTAAAAGTTATTAAAATAATGTATTACGAGTATAATTGTTGTATTAATTTTTATTGTATTTCAATAAAGCTTACTAAACCTGCATTTTCTACCTACTTTGCTATTTTAATGCATTTTCAAAAATATTATTTTTTCAGTACAATACAATAAAATATAGGTGGGGTTGTGAGGCAAGGTACTGCCTTTAAAATCATTGCGACCAATGAGATCTATTGTGAATCCCCTTTGCAATTTAGTCTACGTCAAACTTCCAAAGAAGCCTAGGAGTTTTTTAAGGGCTACTTGGGATATAACTGTTCTAGATATTGTAGCCTTTTGCGAGCAATGGCTTCGCAGAATCACATTATGTGTTCGGCCGTTTCTGGTGCTTCTGAGCGCTCGAGTATAGACGGCAAGTGTCGATTTCAGATTTTACCATTTTTTTAAGATGATAGCTTAACGGGCAGTGTCCGGTTAACAGCCCTTTATAGGTCTTTAGTTCCGTCTTGCTGAGATCGAGCATCTTTCTTGTTCGTTCAGGTTCATATTTTATGAATATTTTGGCCTGTCTTAAGTTTTGGTCTTTCCAATATCGAGTTTTGATTTTGGTTTCCCATTTCTTAATTGCCTCTACCTGATGACTTTTGTTAAAGCCACAGAAAGGTTCAGGGCCAATAAATTGAGTGCATGCTTCCTCTCTCGCGAGAGAGTCCGCATCCTCATTGACTATGAGATTTTTGAGTATTCTCACACATTTTTTTAGTCTAGTTAAAAAACCAGCCATAGATTTTCGATTTGACATCAGATTTGAATTCAGCGCCCCAAAATCTATAAGAATAGATTGTTCTCTAGCCCAGGCCTGTTGAATATAATATATTAATTATAGGCGAATCTTTTTAGGATTTTTAATGGCACGCATTTTCTAAACACCTTAGACTTAAAAAAAACATATTATTTTATAAATTTTATGGCCGGCACTCGAACTCGGCTTGGTAATCATGTCATGGTTACGCAGGCAAAAACTTTTATAAATTATTTTTCAAATTTTAATTATTTTAAATACCAGTTTCTCATGGATTTGCGTTTTGTAATCATTTTCAGCGCAGCAGGCAAAATTTTGTAGAAATCTGAATAACACACAAAAACTAACATATATATTTTCAAACCCGGTTTATTTCAAAAGAAAAGTTAATGTCCTGAATAAGTTTCAAACTGGAAATATATCGGCTCGTTTATCAACTAGACTCAAAAAATTAATGATCTGGATTTTTTTGTGTTTTCACTCATTTTTTGGGTCTAGTTGAAAACTAGCTAGTAGTTTTTTTAATTTGACATTAGATTTGAATTCAGCACCTCAAAATATATAAGAATAGATGGGTCTAAACCTCAGGACATTAACCTTTGTTTCGAAATAAAGCGAATTTGTAAATATATATGTAAGATTTTTGTGCCTTTTTACTCATTTCTTGACACTAGTTAAAAACCAGCCAGTAGATTTACATTAGATTTGAATTAGATTTGAATTCAGCGCCTCAAAATACATACATCAATTCACTCATTTTCCGAACCCAGGAAAAAATGAGTTTATTACTGTGCTATATGGATATTGGAATCTTATTCAGCGACTCAAAATTCATAAAAAAAGTCGGAAACAAGCCACATTCTTTAATAAATGTTCTAGATATTATTTCAAATAGTAGATTTTTGAGTATTCTCGCTTATTTTTTGAGTCTAGTTAAAAAAACAGCCAGTAAATTTTTAAATTAACATTATATTTGAATTCAGCGCCTCAAAATACATAAGAATAGATGGGTGTCAATCTTAGGACAGTAACTTTTTTTTCGAAATAAAGCCGACTTGAAAATATATATGTAATATTTTTTGAGCCTAGAAGAAAAGTAAGCCTGTTGTGGGGTTGCTTGACGTCGGATTCTATTTCAGCAGCTCAAAATACATAAGTATAGCTTGATATCTACTACATGAACTTATTTGAAATAATATAAACTTCTTAAGAAAAATTTGTGAATTTTTAGTAATTTTACTTATTTTCCGAACCCAAAACTTAGTTTGTTATGGTCCTATATGGAAACTGGATTCTTATTCAGCTTATCAAAATTCATAAAAATAGTCTGATACAAGCCACATTCTTTAACAAATGTGCGAGAAATTATTACAAATATGAGATTTTTGAGTATTCTCTCTCATTTTTTGAGTTTAGTTAAAAAACCAGCTGGTAGATTTTCGATTTGACATTAGAATTGAATACAGCGCCCCAAAATCTTTAAGATCGAATAGGTCTCTACTCTAGGATAATATACTTTTTTTTGTGGGCCTAATTTGCATACATTTACCTGATAAATGCGAAACCTAAATATTTCTAAAAATTTTAAAAATAATTTTCTTTTTACATTATTGTTAGGAAAATATATGAACTTAAAAATTAAAACATTGCCTGCGGGGCTTAACTTGATTTCCAACATTCTAATATCACAATATTTGTTAACAGATTTTATTAAATAATTGCATATGAAATTTTGGACTTTTACGATACCTTAGGATTTCTAAAAGTTTTCGCCTGAGGCTCTAAATATTGTGTTTGAGCATTCACAAAAATCGTTATACCACTCAACCTGTTACATATTAGCCCCCTCAGCCCACCCAGGAAAAAATATTGGTCCTTTTTGGAAATTTAGCAAAAACTTTTTATCGCAATGTTGTTAAGCCGAATAGGCTTAACCCCCCCCCCCCCTATCAAAAATCCTGCAGGCGCTTCTGTCCACTAATACCCTTTAAAATATTAGACCATGCGCATTTTTGCAATTTATAACCTATCATTTGTCTGGACTAATACAGAATTGCTTAACTCTTTGTGTTTGTCTTTATAATTAACAGTACTCGGCGAATTTCCAGTACTCGCATAGACGCCGCGTCGACTCTAGCGTTGATCCGAGGTTTTAAATATCTACATTTTAATTTCTTTTTATCTTGATTTTTTTTAATGGTTCCATTTAAACGAGTAAGGTGGGGAAAAAAGTTATCGATAAATAAAAAATAAAAACTTTCGTATTCTTAAAAGATACAAATACATATCTATAGTTAATATGTATAGTCAATATCGATGTGTGTAACAAATTAGTCTTCAAATGTTTCGATTTAGTGACTTTTATAAAAATTTCCCTCATAATTCGGTAAAATTATTCCGTAAGGCTATGTTTCTGTGTTTATTTTCAACGTTGATGAGTCATAACTGAGTTTATACCGACTAAACAATTAAGTTTCATAGCCTTACTACAAAGAAAATAGTAAAGTATATAAAGTTGAGAATGATGGTTCCACTGTTCCAATTCTCGTAAGACAGATAAAATAATAGGTGTGTATTATACGTAACCCCGTGCCTTCGCATTAAAATGTAAATACCGCAAATTGGATTTGCAGGAATCAATGTCGAACGGGAGACAGCTGTTACAGTAGCAATAAGAGTTGAGGCATAAGATGGCTGGGAAAAGGTTCTATAAGACATTTTTTTAATGTTATAAAGAAAAAAATAAAAAATACAAGATTTAAAGTTTAAATTTTAAACTATTAAGTTTAAGATTAATTTACCCAGTCACTAAACACATTAAGAATTTAACAGGTTCACTAACAGGGGTATATTTGAGTTTCGACCCCACATACCAAACACGAATAATAACCAGCTGAACAGTTGCAAGCACCTTGTCAAAACATCGGCACTAGGCACTAATTTGAAAGGTTATGAAATAGTAAGTTGTGTGAATAGGCAACCATTAATACACCTGGGTCTTGCATAATTTATTAAAGTTTGAGTCTGTATCTCCAAAACGTTATATTCTAGCAAAAAATGTTACTTATAAATGTCTTTTGAACTATAAAATTTAATTTTTTCAAACAATTTTATAAATTTAAATTACAAAATGGAATTATCAAGGTATTTTCTTTTTATACCTAGGGGGAGATACCCATGAATGGGACACTTTTTTTTAACGGTTGCCAAAATTTTATTTTTTATCTTTTATACGTTATTTTATTTTAGTTATCATATTTGGAAACAAAAGAACACAGTTCAAGTGTTAAACCTGAATAATATTAATTTTTACCAAAACTACAAGCACTAAAAGAAAAAACTTAACTTGTTCCCTTCAAGAACACGGTATTATTGAATGGGACAAGGATAAAAATAGCTATTAAAGATAAAAAATCATGAAAATAGATATTTATTATTACTATTACTAATAACAATAAACCTATATTATCATTTCATAACAAAAAATATAACAACAGCTCTAAGCCCACATAAGATGGGCCCATGTTGGCCGCCAGAAGGCCGCTTTAAAGCCAACGATAATTTCGATCGTAAAATCGTACATTGTCCAATCTAAGACCGTAGGCTTATGAACCAACGTACGTTGGCCAACCTAAGGCAGGTCAATGATAAATTCCCAACTTGAAAATTTTCGTTGGCCTACGGGCCAATGCAGTTTTGCCAACATTGGCCCGTGGTATGCCGCCATAGGGCGGCTGGTGCCTCCTGAGTATATAGATCCAATATGGGTTTTCCAATATTGGTCCAATGTAGGAAACATTGGCATTTCAATGTTTGGACAACGGGCGGTCAACGAACAAATGTTTGCTGGGAACTGTTCCAAATTATTTTATAGGTAGTACACTAGACACTTTATGTCCTTTAAGAGTGATTTCTTATTGAAAAGAGATAAATAGGAATTAAATATTCAATAAAATAGTTGTCCCATTCAAGGAAACGAAATTTGTCCCATTCAAGAATACTAACTACTATTATCAAAAAAATAAGGATAAAAATATTTACCTTTATCTGTAATATTCGATTATTTGTTTTATGTTTCGTGTTATTCTAGACTATTACATAAACCAAATTCAAACAATTTCCTTTTGCCTTTCGTCAATAAAATATCTTTCAAAATTATTAGAAAATTTAGTTCTGACTTGGTAAGACTTTTTGTAACTTGTTAAATTTGTCAAAAACCCAGCTGCCTAAACTTTGCCATTTTTTATTATGTTTTAACTGTACAGGTAGGGCTATCTAAGCATGGTAACAAAAACCAAAAATTACTAAGCATAGTTCAGAAACAGGCACTGTCCATTCAATAATATGTCCAATTCATGGGTATTTCCCCCTACTTGATACAAAATGTAAAATGTAGATTCTAAAATTATGATTTTTGAACACCTCTATCATAGAGGTCTGTATGTATTCAAAAATCAGTAGGTAAAATAATGTAATTTGTATTAGGAAAACCTTTATAGAAGTGCCAAAAGACTACTTTTAAAATATGTGCAAAATTGATGGGTTACAGTCCTTAAAGCTAAATATTTATAGAATCTTGTGAATTTTCATGAAAATTTTCAAATTACGATAATTTTTAGTTTATTTTAATTTTTAGCCATTCCATAGAATTTGAAACCAAGGTACAAAATTTAAAATTGTTTATATGCCATATTTTTATTACGAAATATAATTGTTGATGTCTAAATTTTACATATCTAATTTAAAACTAATATATTTTTCGTTATTAGCCCAATCTAATATATAAAATCCAAACTACCTCCTTCAACCAATCAACGCCTAGCCTAAACCCCTTGACCTAAATTTGAAATTTGGACAGTTTGTTCCTTTTATGATGTAAGCACCCACTTATAATGCGTATAGTACCACACGCTCTGTAAGATATAGTCTCTAATGCTCTAAAACATAAAACTGAGTCAGGGAAATAGCATAAAATTCCCTGATTTTATTAGTTTTTGGGACTTTTTTTTTTAAATATTTATCATGAAACGGCTGTTTTTCTAAATAATTTTAAAAAATTAAAAATAAAATTGTAAAGGTATTTTCGTATACCTTGTATAAAATGTAAAATGTAGACTAAAATTATAAAACCTACATAGAGGTGTTCAAAAATCAGTGGGTAAATTCTGTTGTATTGTAAGTGCGAAAAGGCGCCTTTCGAATTGCTATGTGCAAAATGAGAAAGGGAACGCATTTCAAGTTGGTGTAATTAACTAATGGAATTTACATTTTAAATTTGGCAGCGCAGGGAGATGCTGTGTTAGGCTATAAGAGCATACGTGCAGAGCATATGTGCAGTTTTATTTGCAATGAGGGCTTTTATCACTGATAGAATAATAGCGTTAATAATAACTTAACGCACTTACCCGAGTTAACTCGTTTACAATAGGTTGGCTCTTTTCCGCTTACCCGCTTTAACTTTAACCTTTTAAAGCACTTACCCGAGTTAACTGGTTGAAAGTAGTTTGGGCTCCTTTCCGCTTACCCGAGTTAACCCGGGGACTTATATTTTGCTGAACTGGCTTTAATACAAGAACATAGTGGTATATATGCGCCAGCCACAAATTTTAGTATAGTACTAACTATGACATAAGATAAAATTTGTTGTTGTATTTATAACAATTTTATGGCCTTTTGCACTGTGCTTAGTATGCAATAGAAAAACATGTAAAAGTTAAACAAAAAAAGGGAATGCAGTTTTTCACCCAAGTGATTATTTTGAGAAAGTTATATATTTTTTAGACTGTAATATGATTATATTCATTAGCTTTTTTCAAATTATGTTTTTTAATTTTTTTACTTTTTTATTTTTCAGTTTTATGTAAGACATGTTTTATTTTTTACTTGTACTTTTTTATTTGTACGTTTTTAAATAAAACCATTTATGCAATTGTTATGTTTTGATTTATACATATAAAACTCATTACATATTAAAGTTAAATGACCAACCAACAGTGAAAAATAAAAAATATTAAAAAATACAACTTTTAGTATTTTTTTCTTACAAAGGCAAGTAACCTCTGAGAGACGTCACGTCTGTGTCATTGTGACTCAAATTTCACGTCTGTAGTTATGGGTTAAATTGCTCCACAGATTTTTAAGCTTCTAGAATCCAAATCCAGATTCAGAAACTAGAAATTAAAAAATACAACTGAAAGAAAATAATGAAAAGAAAATAATCTCCAGCTGTTATAGTATATTCAACTTCAAGATACAGTAAACGTAAACAAAATAATCGTGAAAAGACGGCAGCTGGAGCGTGGTTTCATTGGTTAAAACACTGGAATGTTGCGAAAGTAGGTCAGTACGTAAGCACTTGCGATGAAGCGTACAATGCATTGCATTGGACCATTATAGAAATATTTTGTTTTGAGTCCTAGTCCTATCCTGTCACTAAATCCGTTTGGACTTTTTATTTTTTTATTCACGTGCGTTTGTTAACAATTACTTCATTTTGAATATACTATAGACTATTGAGTGTCAAGATTTTATACTGCCATTTTTTATCATCATTATCATGTTATATCCATGCACAAATTATACTTAATTTTTATTACAACTTCCGAAGTTTAGCAAGTTTTAAATTCAAACTTTATTTTAATTTAATTAGGCAGCGAGGTTCTTCTTGCATAACAGAGCGGAGCAGTGGTGGCGAGTGGTTGGGCCATTAGAGTCCCGGCCTAATTATAAAAGTACACCTCATTTAGTCGGGAGTGCAATTATATGGCCGAATATGTTAGTTGGCCATGCCAGCAGCATCGCTGCTGAATATCCGTAAAACTTGAGACATAATTGCTTAGATTAAGCTTACAAGTTCATCCCCCTAAAATTGCGACCATTTGTTTTAGCAACTAAACTACCGCACTTAGCCAAAACAAAGTTTCTCGATTTATTATAAAAATCAGTTAGACAAAAATTAATTCGCCAAGTCGTTAACTTAACGGTAGGGCATCGTAAATAAAACAAAATAAAAGCAGCAAGCTCGACTCTAACTTTGGTAAATAACACACAGCCATTCTTTTTTAACTGGTACCTAAAAAAAGTTAAATGGAATAAAGAAAGGTTCTATTTAGTATTGACAAAAACTTCTTTGATTTTCGAGAATATTTTTTATATATTTTTTTGTATTGTAAAGGTTATTTCATGGTTTTTATTTTTTTTTTTTCAGTATTTTATATGATGTTTAACATGAGCATAACTTTGGAAAAGGAGGAGCTGGCATTTGGATTTAGCAGATTCATAACACCGAGACATGTAGGAATCAGAATCCAAAGGCCGTTTTTGTCACAATTTTTACAACTCACAGTGGAACACCATGTTTTTTCGTGTAAATTTAAAAACAAATTATGAAAAAATACTTGCTGTATTATAAATAATTTAATTGGGGATTATGAATTAAAAAAAAATATCTCAACAACAGATGTTTTAATACCGACTACAATTGTGTCACCTAATGCGTCACGCCAGATACAAAGAAATTATATATATTTTTTTTAATAATAAAATAAAGTTTAAGCTAACCAAACACATCAGATGTCGATATCGTTAATACAGGGTAGAAAGTTTTTAAGGGGTGATAAAAGAGCTTTTTTTTGAGTCTGTTATACCATATACTGGGTGCCACAATATAGTGGTACACCCCTATAACTTTTTTGAATATTAACTTATCAAAATGAAATTTGTAGGATATAAATAATTGAATAAACTGCATTTTTTGATATTGTAAAAAGTATTCTCTCACTTCCGGTTTCGCCGAAAATTACCTCAACTTTTGATTTTTAAATAGAACACCCTGTATATTTTTACATATTTTGATTCATAATTGAATTCCGAGTACAACAATGTATAATTTGTTAATTTTTGACAGAACATGCAATTTTTTAATTAAATTTTAATTTTAAATCTAGTTAGCTTTGAAATATGAAAAATTATTCTCGGCTTAGTAATTTTCTTAGGAAAAATATGGAACAAACTTTTAATTTGGAACTATTTAACTAGGCAAATCATGTTTTTCAATAAAACTCAATTTTTTTTTTAAATGGGAAGGTGCTGGTACCGTAGTACCATTAAATCACAAATTTTTTTCTTAAAAGATTGTATTTCAATCAAATTTTATTGGCAAAAAAATATTAAAAATAAATAAAAAGAAAAATCAACAATAAAACAACTTCTTTAGTCAGTTATTGTTTTTTTTCTAAGTGTTAATATCTTTTTTAAGGTAAAATTCAAAAAATATATTAAACAAAAACAATGCATTTATAAAAGCAGCAGTTTTTCTATTTTAATAATATTTAATATTTTTTTAAAACATAAAACTTAGTTACCTTAGAATTTCTAATAAAAAACAAAAAATGATCGTTGATAGCTATACCTACGTTACATACGTTTTATCCTTATTTAAATTAATACAACCATCGTTTTTTGTTTTTTATTAGAAATTCCAAGGTAACTAAGTTTTATGTTTAAAAAAAATAAATATCAATAAAAGACAGAAAATGCTGCTTTTATGAATGTATTGTTTTTGTTTTATGTTATATTTATTGAAATATTTTAAAATGTAACTTAAAAAATATTAACAATTAGATCAAAAAAAATAACTGACTAAAAAACTTGTTTTATTGTTGATTTTTTTAATTTTTTTTTGCCAATAACTTTTGATTGAAATACAATGATATGGGTAATCTTTTAAGAAAAACATATGTAATTTAATGGTACTTTGGTACCAGTTTGTTTGTTTGTTTGTTTGTTTGTTTGTTTGTTTAACCTCGTATTATTCTACTTAATTAAGCATCCCCTAAGTCCAGGACTTGTGTGGGCTAGTAGTAGAGGGAACCACCGGCTTATACTGACTTTCGAACCAGTTTCTAGGGAGTGTCCGTTTCACTTATCGTCTTCGCCAAATTTCAATTATTAATTAACTGAAAAAGGCAAATCGGCGCCAGTGAGAATCTAACTCACGATAGTAGACTTGCTATGCATACGCGCTAGCCACTACTCTATGCCTCCCATGTACCTTTCCATTTAAAAAAATTGAGTTTTATTGAAAAAAATGATATGCCTAGTTTTAAACAGCTTCAGATTGGTTAATAATTAGATAAAACGTTGTTTCATATTTTTCTTACGAAAATTACTAAGCCAAGAATAATTTTGCACATTTCAAAGCTAACTTAGATTTAAAATTTAATTAAAAAATTACATGTTCTGTCAAAATTTGACAAATTATACATACACTCAGAATTCAATTTCGAAGCAAATATGTAAAAATATATTTTTTATAATGTCAAAAAATGCAGTTTATTCAATTATTTATATGTTCCAAATTTCGTTTTAATAAGTTAATAAGCAAAAAAGTTATAGGGATGTACCACTATTTTGTGGCACCCGGTATACCCTTATACAAAGTCTCACCGTTTGTGATATATCAGCCTTTTTAGTTATTTTTCGGAAATAGTTGAATATATACCTGTACATATTATTTTTAATGATACTAAATATATTTATATTAGTATACCTACTTTTAGTTTTGCTAAATATATTTTTAAATATTCTTAATATGCACTCTGCTAAAATAATCAAATTAAAAATAGTATAAAAAATATGTAGGCCAATTTTTGAGATAAAATACAGTGGTTCGAATTTATTTTTCTACTTAATTTTCTTAAAAATGGCACTAGCTCAAGAGAATCAAATAGTTGTAAAAACTTCTCTCTCGCATACCCTTTCCAATAGCATACCAAGTTATGAAAAACATTTTCATCATTTCTTTTTGTATTGTCCTAAGGGAGCAAAGCCCTTTTGAAAGGGGCTAAAATATTCGGTTTTTATTTAATAACTCAGGAACCCTTTAAGATATAGCAATGAGATTTCGATTGTGAACTAATCTTATTAAGGCTTATCTTCGTATATTATTTTCATGTACTTACTTTAACCAGGGGTGTGCTAAACGGGGGGCCTTTACTGTAGGATTAATCATTTTAGAGAAAAAATAATTTTTAGGTGAAATTTCAGGTTTCAAGGACGAAAATGTATATACTAAAATGAAGAAAACCAACATTTCAATAAAACAGGGTAAATGTACATTAAAAACTAAGAAAAAAACCTCGTATTCAGGTACTTCCAAAAATAAATCCCAAGGGAGGTATGCTCTAAAAAATGCATAATTTTTAAAGGGCCATAGTAGCTTTAAAAGCGATTTTTCGACTTACATGTAAAGAAACTTTTTTTTTTAGTTTTTAATACAGAATAACCCTTCGTTATTGAAATTTTGGTTTTTAACATTTTAGTATTTAATTTATCGTCCTCGAAACGCGAAATTTCACCTAAAAATTACTTTTTCTAGAAAACGGTTAATCCTACAGTATTACAACAAGAGTACCTTTTTAATGTATTTTGACTTAGGAAATCATGTTTCAATAATAAAATTTCAAAAAACTTATACTGAAAAAGTTTGCGACAAAAAACTGATAAGGCCCCCTGTTGCGCACATCCCTGGGTAAAGTAAGTATATAAAAAAACAAACGAAGTTAGGCCTTATTGAGATTAGTCCACATACGAAACCTCGTTGCTTTATCTTAAGGGTTCCTGAGTTATTAAATAAATAAAAATATTTAGAAATACTTAAAGTATTTAGTATCATAAAAAATAACATGTGATCCAAAGTTCCCGACCCAATCAGTTTTCTCCGAAACGGTAAAATTTTATCGTTTTTTTTTATGGGGTCACCCAAGCTACAAATTAAGGTGGATTTCAGCTTTACAGTTTAGTGGGCGTACCGTTTAGAAAAAAACTGATTGGGTCGGGAACTTTGGATCACCCGGTACAAGGAATAGTTGAACTATTTAGCAAAAATATCTTAAAAGGCCGATATCTTAAAAACGGCGAGACTTTGTATAAGGGTATATTTGGTCTAACAGACCGAAAATGAGCCCTCCTATCACTCCTAAAAACATTCTATCCATGTGCCATACACCCTGTATACAATGTGTATATTTTTTTATCCGCGGCAGTGATTAATAGGCCTATTTATCACGGGTCTGTAAAAATAAACCATTTAAAATTTAAAACGACCGTGGATAAAATATAGAATTCTACTCGTTTATAATAGCTATTAATCCTTAGGGTGATAAGGTCACTCGCCTTTTGGCTCGTGTCCCAAAATTCACCCTTATTGATTAATAGCAATTGTTATACGCTCATTGAATAATATACTATTAACGCGGTAGTCTCATACAATTACCAGAATTTAAAAAAATATTTATAAGCAAGTGTCGAACGATGTGTATTTTCCTAGTCACAATGAGATACGCTCGTCAACGTGGCTGCAGCAAGACAACTTTAATCAGCTTTACATATGTACTTAACATGAGGAAAGTAGTTCCTATTTCGAAATATATACATTAAAAATAATTTAAAATAAAGTATAAAATTTTAAAAATGATTTCTTTTTAATTTTTTTTTGACAATTTTTTCGTTTTTTGAAAAATTAATTTTTTCATGCAATTTTTGAGGTTTAAAATATTATTAAAAATGGCAATTTTCAATAATATTTCATCTTTAAAAAATCCAACAATTTTTGAAAAATGTTTTTTTCTCGATCCAAATACGTCAATTATAATTTGAAACTAATTTTAAATGATATAAATAAAAAATTAATTTTATAAGATATAAATAAAAAATACAAAAAAAAAATCTTAAAAAATCTCATTTTTTAGCAAAAAAAAATTAAAAATGCAAACCTTAAAAAAATTAAAAAAAAAATATAAATATATATATTTTTTTTTCGAACGATCCCACTTTCTATTTAATAGTATATCAAATACCGAAAAAAAATTATTTAGATTAAGTACGTTATACGTGTTCCAAATTTTAATTAAGCAGTTCATAAGTTAAAGGGTGGGCGGGCTTTTGACATACACTGTATAATGGATTTCGTAGCATATACATATCTTTTCCTATTACCTAGTTAGTAGTTAGTGCCTATTTTTCACTATGACAAGGGTTGGAAAGTGACAATCAGCTGATTTTATATATCTGCTATCAGAAAATGAGTAAAAGTCAAACACATAACCTCAAATTGACAAATTAATTTTAAGACATTTTTTGCGTTTTTTGTATGTTTGGGTCGTAGGAAAAATAGTATACGCACCTTGACGCAAACCCATTTCAGTACACTTCGAATGGTTTTTTTAGGTGTTAGGTCGTAGGAAAAATAGTATACGCTCCTCGACGCAAACCATTTTCTTCGAGTGGTTTTCTTACTCGGTTTGGACTTGGAGTGGTTTTCTTACTCGTAAAAAAATAAGCACTCTCGTGCACTAAAAACTAGGTTTACGTACTCAGTGCGTAATATACTATTACGACTTGTTCCTTTCTATAAAATTTATTTACAAAAATATATGTACTTCAGAGTAAACTAAGTTCAACAATGTTACAATATACTAGCTAAGGATGGTTGTATAAATAGTTCTCATACTACAACTCTTTCTTTAATGCTATCTACACAATGGTTAACTATTACTGGTTTTTGCTCCATGATGGTTTTTACTGGTGTGATTTAAAGTAATGCAAGGAAATTGCCAAAACTAAATCCCAGCTTTATTCAAAAAATAAACATTTTCCTCTGTGACCTCTGGAAAAAACAATGTCATTTACCCCGCGCCTTCGCCAAATTTGCAAAAGTTGGTTTACCTAATATTTACACTAAACTAACCAATGAAATGAAATATAACAAATAAATCTGTTATTTTATTGGTGAAATTCTTAGTTAGTGTTAGTGTAGTATTAATTACCGGGTAAATTAACCTTATATACACTAATCTTGAATAGAAATTAAGTTTTAGTGACTTGCCAACGCAAGCGAAGAGTTAATCCTGCTAGTAGGAAGTGTACGCATTATAAAAGCATTAACAGTAGAACCTGAGATGCTCGGTTTCGGAAGATAATGAACTTTTTTCCTTAGAAATTACCATAGCTGACTTAATACAACTTTATTTTATACTGTTTTAGAATATTCTATATAAATTTTGGTCAGATATTTCAAATCCGTTCACATAAATAGTTAATCTATTCTCAATTCAGAAAAAATAGTTGCAGATGTATTTGATAGGTTATTTTCTAAAAAAATTTAGTACAGTGTATTAAATATCTGTCATAATGTGTCAGGACAATAATTCAGTAATAATAAGTGATTGACAAATAAATTGTCATTAATCGATACACTAATATGCATATTTTTTGAGAAAATAAGATGCAAAAAATATCAGTGATACTTTTTTCCGAAATGGGAATCAATAGACCTTTTCTGTAAATGGATTTAAATTCTCTGATCAAAATTATTATAGAATAAGCTAAAACACTATAAAATTAAGAAGTATTAAGTCGACTGTGGTCATTTCTGATGAAAAAAGTCCATTATCTTACGAAACCGAGGACCTCAGATTTATCTGTCAATGATTTTATAATGTGTAGACTTCCTACTAACAGGACTAACTGTAGGTTTGCGTTCGCAAGTCACTAAAACTTAATTTTTATTCAAGATTAGTGTGTATATTTCCTGTCACAATTATTTTTAATACTCTTTGCATGTCTGTGGCAAGAAAAATAGTTATTACATTATATTTTTTACAAAATTAATAATTACACAATCACAGTTTTTTATATACCTACCACTTCAAAAGACAGTTCTTCACAATTTCTTGTGAGCAACATAACTCCAAACGAAATATACTATCGACAAAAAACTTCAAGTTCAATCAGAGTAGAGTCATTCCACCAGATTTCAACGAACACCAAAATGTGATTAAACAATGTTTTGAGAGTTTAAAACTAATTTAAAAATATTTTACTTTTAAACTGGAGTTTCTGGAGGCAAAAATATGCTACTAAAATTTTAAGTTTTTTGTATTTAACCCTTCAATTATTCGATAGATTCGAAACAAAATCAGAAACGAATTTTACACTATTATTAGACTTTTGTAATGTAATTTTTTTAAATATATGATTATACCAAATTATGCAACCCCTTAACAAAAAAATTACCTCAAAATCTGCACTTTTTATTGAAAATATACACAATTTCAGATTAAAATAAAAGTATAATGTGACAATATTTTTAAATTTATAATTACATAGTTAAAAAGTTTAAAATTTGTACCTTAAAATGTTTTTTTTTTCAAATAATAAATAAGTTAAAAAATAAAAAAGTTGTTATAATAAATATAATGGACTGTTTTTACCAATTTTTCCATGCTACTGCGCATATTTTTGCCTACAGAAACTTCAGTTTAAAAGTAAAATATTTTTTAAAATTAGTTTTAAACTCCTAAAACATTGTTTACTAATTTTGAAAATAGTTATTTAAATCATTGACTAAGTAGAAACCAATGTTTAAATCAAAGATAGGTGACCTTTTGATGTTCGTTGAAATCACGTGGAAAGACTCAGTATCCATTGTGGTTTGGAGCCGATTTTTTCTCAAAAGTCTAGGCTAATCATTTTACTAGTAGAAATATTATAAAGTTGGCTTTCACCGATAAATAAAAATCATGTTGAAGAATCACATTGCTTTTTCTTGATCCCTTTAAAACACAGATGGTATACTTAGGTGTGCATCTAAATTTTAGAGGTAAAATTAGAATAAACCATAAATTTTACAAGTAATATTATCTGTCATATAAAGGGACTTATTTATCTGGACATAAAGGGATTTTTTTTTAATTTTATTTGCATGCTATTCAAAATTTTTGAAAAAATCTAGAGGTCGCTCACAGCCGTTTTTCAAAAAATATGTTTGCTTAGCTTTTTTTATTTTTTTTTAAGGCCCAAGGATTTTTTATTTAAATCTTTTTAACACGAAACGGTATAAAGGGATAGTAAATTGCTAACCTCAAAAAAAATCTGAATTTTTCTTTTAAAATAGCGGAGCTGTGCGCTTTAAAGTTTAAAAATTCACTACATTGCTTGATTTTAGGTCTAATTACAGGCACAAAAAAATGTTTTTCATTGTCTTCAAACATTGTGCGTGTAGCTCAATATGTCCTTACATAAAAACAACTATATTTTTTTATCGGATATACAGCACGGTGGGCTTTAAGCTTACGGAGATGAAAAAATCGAACACCCCATAACTGACATGGCGATTTTTTTTTGAGGTTAGCAATTTACTACCCCTTTATACCGTTTCGTGTTAAAAAGATTTAAATAAAAAATCCTTGGGCATTGAAAAAAATAAAAAAATCTAAGCAAACATATTTTTTAAAAAATGGCTGTGAGCGACCTCTAGATTTTTAAAAAATTTTGAAAAAAATTAGGGATGAAACTCTTACCCCAATAAACAAATTTAAGAGGTGAGACCTCCAAACTTTTTAATCTGAATTTTTTTTGGGTCACATATATACTAATTTTTGATGGAATAAAAAACGGCTACACCTACGATTTTGTTCTCAACAAACATGTTATTCTGAAAGTATTAGAAACAATATCCCGTTGTCAGTTATGGGGTGTTCGATTTTTTCATCTCCGTAAGCTTAAAGCCCACCGTGATTGGTTTTCAACGTTAAATAAAAATCATGTTAAAAAGTCACATTGTTTTTCTTGATCCCTTTAAAACACAGATGGTATACTTAGGTGTGCATCTAAATTTTAGAAGTAAAATTAGAATAAACTTTAAATTTTACAAGTAATATTATCCGTTATATAAAGGGACTTTTTATCTGAACATAAAGGGATTTTTTTTAATTTTATCTGTATACTATTCACAGCTCGTAATCGCTAGAAGAGTATAATATATAAAGAACTTTCACTTTCGGGTTTAGACCGTGTTAATGGATTTTCACTTTCCGACGTTTCGTCTCTTACTACTAAAGACATCTTCAGGGATTAATCTGAAACTAAGTTTCGAATCAACTTGTGTCACTATTTATGACGAGTTGTGGTTATTCACCCGTGACGAGGTTTTTCCTATCAAAGACTTCCATATTGCGGGTAAGTGGTAACCAGTGTCCCGATTGATATTGTTAGGATGCTTGATGATTTCTATCGATTCCCGTATCTTCCTTGGCATTTTTCTGTTTTCTGTTAATATTTGTTTTGTTTCAGACAAATTGATTTTATGACCTGTTTCATGTACATGTTCGGCTACTGCCGATAAGGAAATTTGTTTCTTTCTTATATTGCGCTCATGCTCTTGAAGTCTTGTAGAAAATTTTCTCTTAGTTTCACCTATGTAAACCGTACCACAGAAGCAGGGTATTTTATATACGCACTCTGAACTCAGGGGTATTTTGTCTTTTGTTGAAGTCAAACATTGACCTAATTTTTGGTTGGACCGAAATATAGGCTTAATATTTGACTTCTTCAAAAGTTTACCTATTTTATCCGTGATACCGCTTACATAGGTATAACTTGTGTCTGTCTGTCATTGTCACTATTGTCCTGTTGTTTGGGTCTGGGATTTCTGTATTTGTATATGGTCTTATTAATGTCTTTTTTGGTATAACCGTTCATGGTCAAGGCTTTGGTTAGTTTAAGGAGTTCTGTGTCCAGGGAATTCTTGTCTGAAATCATGAAAGCCCTATGAACAAGTGAATTAACTACCGAGCGTTTTTGAGAGGGATGGTGTGAAAATGCGTTTAGGTATTTGTCAGTGTGGGTTTTCTTCCTGTATACCGAGTGTCCTATTGAGCCATTTTTCGTTTTGTAAACCAAAACGTCAAAAAAGGGAAGTGATCCGTTGTTCTCAATTTCCATCGTAAACCGTATAGATTAATGTTGGGAATTGAGGTGATTTAGAAAACCTTGAAGGCTTTCCATGCCATGGGGCCAAATAACATAGACATCGTCTACGTATCTGCGCCAAATTTTAGGTTTTAATGGAAATGACTCAATAGCTTTTTTCTCGAAGTATTCCATGAAAGCATTGGCCGCAGGGGGTGATAATGGGGATCCCATTGCGGCGCCTGACACTTGTTCATAGAACTCTCCCTGTATCAGAAAATATGTAGATGTCAGACAAGCTTCAAATAATTTACATAACTTAGGGACAAGATTTCCAGTTGTAAGTAGGTCTCGTATAATATTTATTGTATCGGGAACGGGAACGTTAGTAAATAGAGATTCTACGTCGAAACTAACCATTATGTCCGAGGGGTCCAGGGTCACTGTCGATAAGGTTTGTACAAAGTGTGTGGAATTTTTTACATAAGCTCGTTTTTCCAACTAACTGATTTAAGATTTGGGCAAGGTGTTTGGCAAGTTTATACGTAGGCGAACCTATTGTGCTGACAATTGGTCTAATAGGTTCCCCTACGTATAAACTTGCCAAACACCTTGCCCAAATCTTAAATCAGTTAGTTGGAAAAACGAGGTCTTATGTAAAAAATTCCACACACTTTGTACAAACCTTATCGACAGTGACCCTGGACCCCTCGGACATAATGGTTAGTTTCGACGTAGAATCTCTATTTACTAACGTTCCCGTTCCCGATACAATAAATATTATACGAGACCTACTTACAACTGGAAATCTTGACCCTAAGTTATGTAAATTATTTGAAGCTTGTCTGACATCTACATATTTTCTGATACAGGGAGAGTTCTATGAACAAGTGTCAGGCGCCGCAATGGGATCCCCATTATCACCCCCTGCGGCTAATGCTTTCATGGAATACTTCGAGAAAAAAGCTATTGAGTCATTTCCATTAAAACCTAAAATTTGGCGCAGATACGTAGACGATGTCTATGCTATTTGGCCCCATGGCATGGAAAGCCTTCAAGGTTTTCTAAATCACCTCAATTCCCAACATAAATCTATACGGTTTACGATGGAAATTGAGAACAACGGATCACTTCCCTTTTTGGACGTTTTGGTTTACAAAACGAAAAATGGCTCAATAGGACACTCGGTATACAGGAAGAAAACCCACACTGACAGATACCTAAACGCATTTTCACATCACCATCCCTCTCAAAAACGCTCGGTAGTTAATTCACTTGTTCATAGGGCTTTCATGATTTCAGACAAGAATTCCCTGGACACAGAACTCCTTAAACTAACCAAAGCCTTGACCATGAACGGTTATACCAAAAAAGACATTAATAAGACCATATACAAATACAGAAATCCCAGACCCAAACAACAGGACAATAGTGACAATGACAGACAGACACAAGTTATACTTCCCTATGTAAGCGGTATCACGGATAAAATAGGTAAACTTTTGAAGAAGTCAAATATTAAGCCTATATTTCGGTCCAACCAAAAACTAGGTCAATGTTTGACTTCAACAAAAGACAAAATACCCCTGAGTTCAGAAGGCGTATATAAAATACCCTGCTCCTGTGGTACGGTTTACATAGGTGAAACTAAGAGAAAAATTTCTACAAGACTTCAAGAGCATGAGCGCAATATAAGAAAGAAACAAATTTCCTTATCGGCAGTAGCCGAACATGTACATGAAACAGGTCATAAAATCAATTTGTCTGAAACAAAACAAATATTAACAGAAAACAGAAAAATGCCAAGGAAGATACGGGAATCTATAGAAATCATCAAGCATCCTAACAATATCAATCGGGACACTGGTTACCACTTACCTGCAATATGGAAGTCTTTGATAGGAAAAACCTCGTCACGGGTGAATAACCACAACTCGTCATAAATAGTGACACAAGTTGATTCGAAACTTAGTTTCAGATTAATCCCTGAAGATGTCTCTAGTAGTAAGAGACGAAACGTCGGAAAGTGAAAATCCATTAACACGGTCTAAACCCGAAAGTGAAAGTTCTTTATATCTTAATGGCCGTGAAAGCTTAAAATCTAAAAAAGAGTATAATATGTTTTAAATTTCCCAAAACTGCCAAAGAACGTTCTAGACAAAAAAACCTTGGATGAAAAAATAAGAAACTTTGAAAATACATTGTTATTCAGAAATAAGTTCGAGAAATTTAAGAGGTGATTCTACGTTAAAAAATATGAAAAACAGTTCCTGTAGAGGTTGGCCCCGAAATGAGCCGTAAGGAAGTTATTACCCTCCTAAGGGTACATCTAAAAATTAGTTTTTATTTAATATTTTTGGAACCCTATAAACGACAGTAACGATTTTTTTCACATGCCTTTCATTTCATGTAATTTTTATTTGGTAATTTTAACCAGGGACTTGCAAAATGGTGGGGGGGCGATGTCATTTTTTTACCACAAACTTTTTTATCTGTAAAGGTTTTGACATTTTCTCAATAAAATATTAATCTTTAATTAAAAATACATAAAAAAGGTACTCTTTATGTAACACTGTAGGTCCAACCGTTTTCGAGAAAATTGCAATTAAAGACTCTAGGAATAGGAGATAAAAAATGCACCAATAAAAATTTTAATTCTGCAGAGAAATACTACATTAAAAACTACGAAAAAACATCCCATACACAAATATCCACAAATCGCTTTTAAGGAGAGAAAAATCGTTGTAAAATCAAACAAAAGTCATATGATTTAAAAGAAAACCAATGTTTTTGCTCCGACATTGTTTTTTGTTAATTCAAAAAGATGATTTTTTAATTTTATAAGCCATTGTTAAAATTAAAATATTCATTGTAATTTTAAAAATGTTTTCTTTTAATTCATTTGTAAATTGTAAATGATTTGAATACAAAAACTGTTTATTTTAAAAAGAATATTATAATTTTATTCAGAAAACATTAAAATAAGAAAGTAAGGGACAATACTTTTACTTTTTAAAAAGTGAAAAACGTTTTGGTGTAAAAATTATTTTTTTTTTTAAATTAATATTATTCATAACTAAAACGTAAAGTTTTTGCTTTTAATAAAGACCATTTTTTTAAATTACGGTATCGAACCTAGTTGTATAAGAGATTTTTTTTACAGTTTTTAATGTAGAATCATCCTGCAGTATTAAAATTTTTATTGGTGCATTTTGTAGTTCCTATTTTTGATTCTCAGAACATAAAACTTTCTCTTTAATTGAAATTTTCTCGAAAACGGTTAGTTCTACGCTGTAGAATTAATTACAAATTAATATTTTATTAAGAAAATGTCAAAAAACCTAGGTTAAAAAAGTTTGAGGCGGAAAACTGACAGCCCCCCCCCCCCCATTATGCAATATCAATATTGAGGCATGTGCAAAAAATCGATACTGTAGTTCATGCGGTTCTAGAAATATTACATAAAAACTACTTTTTGGATGTACCCTTAGGAGGGTCGTAGCTCCGTTAGGGCTCACTTCCGAACCAACCTCTATAGGAACTTTTTAAATATTTTGTAAAGTAGAATCCAAGCCTCTTAAATTTCTCGAACTTATTTCTGAATAATCCGTCCGTCCATCCGATGTCGCGTTTTTCATAGATACGATAACTCAAGAACTCCGATCAGCTTGAAATTTTTAGGAAAATAAAAAAAAAGTTATGGGGTTAAAAGTCGATAAAATCAGAAAAAAAGTCTGATTGACGTACTTTTTTAGAACTTACTTTTATCAATTTTTACCAATCTGCCCAATTTTAAAATCATTCAAAAACAAAAATTTATACTCTCACGGTGGATTTTTTGAGTCGTTTTTTTGGCAACCACGATTTTCTTTTATTAATTGATTATATGGGTCTTGTGGACAATTTCTCCAAAAAATTAAATAAATCTATCTATTGATTCGTTTTTTATAGAGGAAAAATTAATTAATTTGGCATAATCACAGTTCGTCTAAAAAAAAATTAACCAAAATTTTTATTTTTAACAAAGATTCGTGTAAATTTACATTTAGTGATCGATTTTGAGTATAACTATCTAAAAACAAAAATAATCGTGGGGAAGAATTATGAGAAAATCAATTTTCTTTTGCTTTTATTATGATTCCGGCTTAAGGAAGTATATTACCATCCACTACTACCCTTTTAAATATCAGCCCGTGTACATTTATTGCAACTTATATTTATTATTTGACTGGACTCTTATATATTATAAGTATTTGGGAAAATGCAATATAATAACTTTATGACTTGTTTTTATTATCAAAGTAACTTACAACTATAGAGAAAATATCTATTTACATTAAATTTAAAAAAAGTTATACTGTATACTATTACCTCTCTAGGAGTTTTTTTAAATAATATTCCTCATTATAATTTTTACTTTTAGGTACTAAAGAATTGACACATATTGAAAAATATTTCTCCTTCAGGTAAAGGTATTATATTTCTATAGCTTTTTATCTCTTTTAAATTGTGATCCTCTTTTGATAATATCAGAGAGGTATTGAGATTTTGCCTATAGTAATGTTGATATTTATAATAGAGCAATGTTCCACTTTCGAGGTGGTGTGATTTTGAGTAATACCTTAACTTCTCCTTCATAGGTTTTAACTTTAAATGACTATTGTAATCTGCATGTAATTAGCAAGCCTAGCTAACGACATTTCAATTAAATATTAGTATTTAAGAACTATTTTAATTTACTGCATTATCAATAATAAATCGATAATTATATTTAACAATAATAATATATGCAAAATAAGATATATCTTCGAATATCTCAAAGTGTGAGATTTATGTCCCGGTCCATAACTTTTTTTTAAAGCCCAAGTAGCTAATTGAATTTTTTTTTAATTAGGACTTGATTCCTTCTATTTGATTAAATAAAAATAAAAAAAACAATTTAAAAAAAAAAAAAAAAAAATTCGAAGTCTAAAATCGTCATTTTGGACTTTTAAACATTTAAACTACGATATTTCTATCAAACTAACTATTTTTTCAAGAAACAACTATTAAAATTATCTCTTCCCGTCCGCTAATTTAACAGAAGATCCACCATTTATAAAAAAAGTATAAATTTTCTAAATTATACCACTTTAAACTTCTGTCCCTGGATTTAAGCATTTTTTATTATATTCATTTTTAATTTAGCCACTAAAACTTTTGTACTAAGTTAATTTTACAGGTAAATACATTATCAATCATAATGATCAATTCTCTGTGTGGTTCAAGTTTTGGAGCTGAATTTTCTCGTTTGAGTAAAAATTAATTTTGAATGTTCAAAAACAGAGCGTACCTTTTTTAACCGTCATTTTGACCATAGTAGTTTTCGGCAGTTAAATTTGAAGTAAGCAACTTTATGAAAAATTCCAGTTAAAAAGTCCAATAAAAAGCCGGTAAGTGCGTAACCCAACATAACCTAAAAGTTTTACTAATTATTTACAATTATTCCAGTTTTTGGCCGTGTGAACCTGGTCATGAAGATGGGGCACTTACGAAATAAGGGTCCTTTCCTAAAAGGGGACCCCCTAGAAAGGTTAGTGCCCCAATTGGTTTCGTTAGTGCCCCTTTGGTTCTCGACTTATAAGGTTGGGGAAAAAAACACCTGTTCTTCACAAAAGAGAAATAACGATTTTTTCGATTTTTTTTGTTTATCACTCGAAAGCATTTTGTTAGTGCCTGTTAGTGCCCAGGATTTTTTTTCTCCATCCTCAAAGGTTAACTCTCAGGGTCACCTCCAAGTTGATAATTTTAAACCGTCACACTAACAAAAGTAAAAGAAATATATTTGTTTTTTTCGCACATATGAGCTCTCTAGCGTTGGTAGAGGTTAGTGCCCAATCAAACTATCCTCAGCCTTTATTATGAGGCTCGCCTCAGGGCTCCGAAAAAGTGCAAAAAAAAGTATATATTATTAAAGCATATACGAGTTCTTTATCGTTAGTGGACGTTAGTGCCCTCAAAAAAATGACTTAATGTCCAAAGACGACGACTCCAGAGGCTTTTAACTTTCCCAGATTTTAAGACCATACCATAGATTATAATACTATATAACTTAAGCCGGGAAAACTATTCTAACCAAACTTTTGATATCTTTCAATCTTTGACATGAATTAAAAAACTTGAGTTGTTTAATATCAAAAAATTAATTGCCGATTTTTTAAGAAGTGCCATCTAGCAGTAGTTTCGAATCGTCCAAAACGTCCTGGACAAAAAATTCTTGGATACAAATATTTTAGATGGAAATAAATAAATAAATAAAAATAAATAAATAAATGTGTTTCATGAAAAAAACAAGAAACTTTGAAAGAGTCCGTCCGTCCGTCCAATGTCACGATTTTTGTTAACACGATAATTCTAGAACGATTAATCCGATCGACTTTTCTCTTAATTTTCAGGAAAAATCAGATTTCACTAGGGAAAGATCCCTATTGTTTTTAAAAGTGATCCCTTCAAAAACAAAAAAGTTATGGGGGGTTAAACTGTAATAAAAAAAAAGCTAAAAGAAAATTCCTATTAACGTATCTTTTTAAGGAAAAATTAATTTTATTGTAAGGATTATTTGCAGATAGGAAAACTTTTCTTAGCCGGGCAGCATAGGTATAGTAGCCATAGTTCCTTTCCATACTCGTTTTAGTATTAGACCATCTTCAAAGAAAACCTAACTCTAATCTAATCTAACTTTCTATGGTAAGTCCCTATAATTTCCCGAACAGACCAATCTTACGACTGACCGACCGATTTTTTTTTGCTCAAAATTGATTTATATATAAAACGTCATAAAAATACCCGAAACAAATTTTAAAACTTTTGCACGAATGCAAGGCTTTCCCAAAGTTTTGAATATTTTAAAAATGGGAAAGCAAAATTAATAATTTGATACTAAGGAACTCAAGTTTCATGTCAAAAATTGAATTATGATCAAAAGTTTGGTTAGAATAATTTTCCCGGCTTAAGTTATATAGTGTTATACTGTATAGGTATTGTCTTAAAATCTGGGAAAGTTAAAAGCCTCTGGAGTCGTCGTCTTTGGACGTTATGTCATTTTTTTGAGGGCACTAACGTCTACTAACGACAAAGAACTCGTATATGCTTTAATCGAGGCTTTAATAATATACACTTTTTTTGTTCACTTTTTCGGAGCCCTGAGGTGAGCCTCATAATAAAGGCTGAGGAGAGTTTGATTGGGCACTAACCTCTACCAACGCTAGAGAGCTCCTATGTGCGAAAAAAACAAATATATTTGTTTTAGTTTTGTTAGTGTGATGGTTTAAAATTATCAACTTGGAGGTGACCCTGAGAGTTAACCTTTGAGGATGGAGAAAAAAAATCCTGGGCACTAACAGGCACTAACGAAATGCTTTCGAGTGATAAACAAAAAAAATCGAAAAAATCGTTATTTCTCTTTTGTGAAGAACAGGTGTTTTTTTCCCTAACCTTATAAGTCGAGTACCAAACGGGCACTAACGAAACTAATTGGGGCACTAACGTTTCTAGGGGGTCCCCTTTTATGAAAGGACCCTTATTTCGTAAGTGCCCCATCTTCATGGCCAGGTTCACACGGCCCCAGTTTTTATCTATATAAAAGGAATTCCGTCGTTTGGACGATAGCGTCATTTTGTATCAGTCTTTTGGTTATAACTCGAGAACCACTGAAGCAATTTAAATGAAACTTTTAATATTAGTTAACTTATTTTTTTTTTAGTTTTAACACTGACTATGAACCATCTAGATCTGGGCATGAGCAGAACTATTATTGGAAATATCTCCAGAACCAATAAACCGATTTCACTGAAACTTTCGATGATACATATATTATTTTTTGTTTTAAACATATGCTATGGATCAGCTAAATCTGGGCATGTGCAGAATTGTTTTTGTAAATTTTCAAAATTTCGGAAATCCTTGTATACGTGCAAAAAATTTTATTTTATTTTTGTGTATTTTTGCGTTTTTTGACGTTTTATGTCGATAAAAATCAATTTCAAGAAAAAAAAATTTTTCGGTCGATAGGTCGATCGGTCTGTCCGGAAACGATAACTTAAGAACGCGTTAAGCTAGGGACTTAAAATTTGGCATACAGATATGTTACCAAGAGTTCTAGCTCGGGATTGTTTTTGGTGATCATTGGGGTGCGACAAGGGGGGCAAATGGGGAAAATACATTTTTTTCTAATTTCTCCCCCTGAGGGGTGAGGGATCGTTTTCGTTAAAACTGGTATATTGGGGTTTTTGAGGTTGCTGAAAGTGAATCTAATAATAAAAAAATTCTAAATTCACCCCCTAAGGGGTGTGGGGTAGTTTTCATAGAAATTGGTATATTGGGGTTTTTGAGGTTTCTGAAAGTGAATCTGATTATAACAAAATTCTAACTCCACCCCCTCAGGGGCTGGGGTAGTTTTTGTGAAAGTTGGTATATTTGGGTTTTTATGGTTGCTAAAAGACAATCTGATAATAAAAAAATCTAACTCCACCCCCTAAGAGGCGAGGGTAGTTTTCGTGAAAACTGATACATTTTTAAGGTTGCTAAACATGAATCCGATAATAAAAAAACCACTTTACGCGCAGAGGGAAAAATAGGAAAGCCCTTTTACTGGGCAGTGTATTTTATAATATATATTATAATTTTAAGTATATTATGTAATATCATTATAGCTATACCTTCCTTGCCTGAAATGTGCAAATAAAATTTAAATACGACTCTGTCAGATAAGACTATTTGAATACAACCACAACCTATTGAGAAATGCACACTTATAATGAGCGTCTCTTTTTGAAATAAAATAATCCCTCAAATTCTAAGAAAAACCCAGTGACGAATAATAGAAGTAACAATGATTGAAATAGGCTTTAAACGACATTTAATTGATACTTATTTTGCCTTTTCTGGCATACTTATTTCTAATTAGGATATCAAGGCAGTAAAACATATTTACTGTCTTTAAAATTAAATTTTTATCTAAAAAAATTTATCGGCCATAAAATAAATGTCATCAATAATAGTGTAAAATACCTAGCAAGTCCGAGAAAGATTTTAAACAATAAACTAAACTAAACTAAACTATGTGTACACTCTTAGTTTTACTATAGAGCACTGGATAGTCAGGTTTGTTAGGTAGTTTACACACTACACAAAATACAAAAAATCTCAGACCGAAAATGGCGGACGGAAGTGCGTCATCAAAAGGATAATCTAAACAAACTAATTTTTCATTTTAATTGTTGTTCTATTTGACATGAAAGGTTGACAATAATAGAAAATCATTTATGACAATTTGCATTAATTAACCGACTTACAAAAAGGAGGAGGTTATCAATTCGACGTGTGACTTTGTTTTTGCTTTCCCATTTTGAACATTTTCAAAATTTCGGAAAGCCTTGTATTCGTGCAAAAATTTTCAAATTTTTTTTTGCGAATTTTTGCGTTTTATGACGTTTTATGTCGATATAAATCAATTTCAAGCAAAAAAAATTGTCGGTCGATCGGTCGGTCGATCGGTCTGTCCGGGAAATCTTGTAAGCACGATAACTTAAGAACGCTTTAAGCTAGAGACTTGAATTTTGGCATACAGGTATGTTACCAAAAGTTCTCGCTCTGGATTGTTTTTGGTGAACATTGACGTGCGGCAAGGGGGGCAAATGGGGAAAAACATATTTTTTTAGAAAATAATTAAAATTGCTATATAGAGGTTTTTAAGGTTGCTGAAATTGAATCTGATAATAAAATTTCTCCAACTCCACCCCCGAGGGGGTGAGGGGGTAAATATTTTGAAATGTTATCCAAATTTTCGTGAAAATTTGTAGATAGGGGTTTTTGAGGTTGATAAAAATGAATCTTGAAATATATTTTTTGAAACCCACCCCCTTAGGGGTGGGGGTGATTTTTGTGAAAATTGGTATATTGACGTTTTTGAGATTGCTGGAAGTGAATCTGATAATAAAAAATCTATTTTACGCGCAGGTGGTAACTGGCAGTGTATTTTTATATTCCCGCATAACTTTGGAACGAATGAACGGAATTTGATTAAACTTCTTGCAACTTAAAGAGGGTATTCATGAGGTGATCCCGTTTTAATTTGACGCTCGGATAATGCCGGGTAAGCCAGATAACTAAGATAAATCTAATAATTTTAACGCAGTTTCACTTAAAAACGGCTTAATTTGGTTCTACTACCAACCAAATTTTTACAGAAATATCGGATAAGTCGAATAAGTTGGATAAGCCGGATAACTTGATTAAGGTGTCACTCAAATATTGCGGCAAGCTGAAAATCATTTAAATGCGGCTAAACTTGATTCTTTGGACATGTAATATTAAAATACCAAGAGAAAAGATAAATTTTGTGATTTTACATAAGGTGTTATTTGATTATTACTTAATGCTTAAAGTTTAACAAGATTTTCTTTAGTATTTCGTTTAAAATGAGGTTGGTTGGACTCTTGGGCGCTGAAATAAAAATATTATTATATTTTATTTTTTAGAAATTTATCTTTAAGATAATGACGTCACAACACACTAACAAGAAGAATCATGACAACGGATCAATGAAGTCGTTTAGTTTATTTAGTTTATAGGGTTCCAAATTAATTAAGAAGTCAAAGATTCTTTAAATGTGTTAAATGACTCTATAACTTTTATTTCGTTGGGAAGACTATTAAAAAAATGATATTGCAGAATAGTGGACCCCCTTTTCAAAAGTGGTCAACCTATGCCTGGGATCTTAACGATACACATAACTTCTTTGTCTACGTTTCCCTTTGTTTTGTTATTTAACTTTATCAGGATAGTCGGAATTTCCATTTTTTATAACACAGCTTGTTTAAAAAACATTGGTGCTATACAACCTGCTTTAAAATATTTTTCAGTTTAACGAAAAAAACTAAAAGTAATAACTTTAACAAACAGTTTGCACTGTAAAAGTTTAAGCTCATAAATTAAATATGAACAATATTTGTAACACCTGCTGCATAAAATCTGTTCAACTATATTGTACATATTAGTCATATTTAAAAATACCCAATTTTTACTCAATAATACACTGCTGTAAAATTAATAAAAAATTGGGAATAAAATTTAAAAAGAAAAATACAAACCTTTTTAAAACGTATCTTTTCTGCATATATGATAACTGAAAAAATGCTTGTAAACCAAAAACTTTAACAAAATGGACTGCTATTAAGTATCGTTAATTTTTTAAATATCTTTAAAATCTGGGAAAAAACAACTGGTATATTGACTATTCTCACAAATGGCGAAAATTGTGTCCGCTGTTAATTATTTACAAGAAATAAAAATTTTCTTTTCAATTATGGTTTTATGTGAAAGGTTTTTTATGTAATATGAAGATTCTAGGGGTCAAATAATCTACATTAAAAAAAAATATATTTGTTTGCCTCTATGACCCCTCCGAATCCGAAAATAGTAATCGTGTTTAGCCAAAATACCGTTTTTTTCTATGGCCATTTTTCATGTATTTTTTATTTTGGCAAAACAACGTTATGGAAATCTGTTTTCGTTATATAATTGTATAAAACATATTTTAGAAAAAAAAAACCTTATTTTTTTCATTTTTTTTTTATGTTTCAAGTGGTTAATTTCTATTCCTTTTTTTGAAAAAAAAAGTTTATATAAAAAAAATTTTAGAAAAAAAATCTTTTTTTTTTTTTCGTGTTTCAAGTGGTTCAATATGCAACAACATCGTTGACGCACGGTAAACCAAAATCTTTGACAAAATGGACTGCTATTAAGTATCGTTAATTTTTTAAATATCTTTAAAATCTGGGAAAAAACAACTGGTATATTGACTATTCTCACAAATGGCGAAAATTGTGTCCGCTGTTAATTATTTACAAGAAATAAAAATTTTCATTTCAATTATGGTTTTATGTGAAAGGTTTTTTTATGTAATATGAAGATTCTAGGGGTCAAATCGTCTACATTTTAAAAAAATATATTTGTTTGCCTCTATGACCCCTCTGAATCCGAAAATAGTAATCGTTTTTTGCCAAAATACACTGTTTTTTCCTATGGCCATTTTTCATGTATTTTTTATTTTGGCAAAACAACGTTATGGAAATCTGTTTTCGTTATATAATTGTATAAAACATATTTTAGAAAAAAAAAACCTTATTTTTTTCATTTTTTTTTTATGTTTCAAGTGGTTAATTTCTATTCCTTTTTTTGAAAAAAAAAGTTTATATAAAAAAAATTTTAGAAAAAAAATCTTTTTTTTTTTCGTGTTTCAAGTGGTTCAATATGCAACAACATCGTTGACGCACGGTAAACCAAAATCTTTGACAAAATGGACTGCTATTAAGTATCGTTAATTTTTTAAATATCTTTAAAATCTGGGAAAAAACAACTGGTATATTGACTATTCTCACAAATGGCGAAAATTGTGTCCGCTGTTAATTATTTACAAGAAATAAAAATTTTCTTTTCAATTATGGTTTTATGTTAAAGGTTTTTTTATGTAATATGAAGATTCTAGGGGTCAAATCGTCTACATTTAAAAAAAATATATTTGTTTGCCTCTATGACCCCTCTGAATCCGAAAATAGTAATCGTTTTTTGCCAAAATACACTGTTTTTTTCTATGGCCATTTTTCATGTATTTTTTATTTTGGCAAAACAACGTTATGGAAATCTGTTTTCGTTATATAATTGTATAAAACATATTTTAGAAAAAAAAATCCTTATATTTTTCATTTTTTTTATGTTTCAAGTGGTTAATTTCTATTCCTTTTTTTGAAAAAAAAAGTTTATATAAAAAAAATTTTAGAAAAAAATATTTTTTTTTCGTGTTTCAAGTGGTTCAATATGCAATAACATCGTTGACGCACCGTGGTGGAATTTCCTAGATTGATGGCCAAAATAGAGGGAAACAAAATTAATGTAATCAAAAAAATCGAATGGTAGTTCGTTTATATAACACTACATGCATGTAAAAATCATATTCCTAGTCTTCCTAAAGTCATAATTAATTTTTGCTAGTACCTTAAACTTTTACTTTTTCTTTTTCAGGAAAACTCGATTTCATCGGCTACCAAAAAGTACTTTACTTTAAGCTGACAATTTAACCTCTTCCTGAAAATAATTACTAAATATTATACTTGTTCATTCTAGATGTATTAATCTATGTTTTCATGAAAAAAAAAATGTATATGTAATAGTTTTTAATCTAGGGTAATTTAAATTCAGCTATGCAAATAAGATTTTTTTTTCGAACAGATATTTGGTTGCTGATTAATCGATATTAAGTTAAGATGGAGACACCGTTAGAAAGCTTAATTTTTCAGCTAGCTTCTGGACCAAAAATTCTTAACCCGTTTTGCCCAAATTTCTAAAAAAAAATAAAAAACTGACAAGATGCATTTTTTGAAAAAATATTTTTTTAACAAAAATTATTAAAAAAGTGACCAAATCCCAACTATTACTTCAAAAATTCTCAAAAATTATTTAATGACGAACGATATGCTTAAATACCATATAATGGCACTATTTTTTTTATTTTAATTTAATAAGATAATATTATTTTATTATTTTCAATATTAGTCTTACTAGGTATTTTGGTGAAAAAAAGTGTTTTAAAACAGATAAATTATCAGTGGATTAACCCAAAGGTAAGTAATGCATTCATTCACAGCGCGTAGAGCCAGAATAGTATAATACGGTATTTTAGAATTTCCCAAAATCGCCAAAAAACGTCCTAGAATTTTTTTTTAGATTTTCCGCCATTTTCTTGAAAAAAAAAATATTATTTTCGTAATCAGAGACCTCAAAAATCCTATATTCATAATTTTAAAGAAAAATGTTCAAACTTTTGACATTTATGTTCGCCATATGGAATCCGCCATTTTCTTAAAAAAAATAATAATATTTTCGTAATCAGCGACCTCAAAAATCCCATATTCATAATTTTAAAGAAAAATTTTCAAACTTTTGACATTTATATCCGCCATATTGGATCCGCCATTTTCTTAAAAAAAAAAAATATTTTCGTAATCAGCGACCTCAAAGATCCCAAATTCATAATTTTAAACAACATTTTTAAAACTTTTGACATTTATGTCTGCCATATTGGATCCACCATCTTCTAAAAAAAAAATATAAAATTTTCGTATTCAGCTACCTCAAAAATCCCCATATGGAGCTAAATTAAATTTTGGCCAGCTTTTTCGAAAATTCCACCACTGTGTGACGTAACAGTATTTCCAGTTAACTTTGGTTGAAAGAGTTATTATTAACTTTAAAAAATTGTTTTTTAAACTCAAATTTCTGCTAACTGGTAAATAAATACTTCGATCCGACCAGTGGTAATAAATATACTATAACAGTGTATACAGCTCTCATATTTTTTTTCCTAAAAAATGAGCGCATATTACATTTGACGTGCCCTCTTAAACAAAATGTACCTACTTACACAAATTTAACAAAGCTTTTCTTTAAAAATATTAATCATTCTCTTATCGTTAGCCATTTTTTATTTTCCACTTTTGGATGCTTATTCTTATTGTTCTAAAGATTTACTGTAAATAATATTGTGCTATACAAGTAAAATAAAAATTCTTTAAGGGTAAAGGCGTTAATCTAAGAGAATTTTGTAAACGTACCAATATATTTCGAGCATTTTTTTTTAAGAACTCCCATTATTTCTAAAAAAAGTTTTTCTAAATTTTGCCGATAACTGTCTAAACATATCACGGTTCGCTGTTATTTACTTTTAGTGCGATAGACACACAGGGAAAAGTTTCTTGGTTTACATATGAACACCAAACTACTATAGAATCCTCTTTCTTCGAGAGCTGTAAAAGAATAAAATATTATATTGCTCAAAAGCATTCTTTAATTTTAAGAAATATTTATCAAATAATTTTATTAATTTTAACTTTAATTAATTAGATAATGTAAATTATGTTTTTACTTTAATTTAGATCTGACATCCGTCTCTCCATCTGCATGTCCTTGCTATTTTACAATTTAAAAATATTAAATGTATGCCAAAAGATATATTCTATTGCACTTCGTCCTTCGAAGTCAATACACACAAGAAAAAGAGTGGATACCACAGATCACTGTTGGCTTTTGGTGATAAATTAATCTGGAAAAATGGCAAACCAGCAAACTTGTTTTTAGCAATAAAAAAAAATTGAAAAAGATTAATTTCACTACGTAAAAACGTAAATTATAGTTTTAAACTAATTTTAAATTAAATAAATAAAAATGTACAAAAACAATCTTAAAAAATCGCATTTTTCAACAAAAATAATAAAACCAAAACCTTGAAAAATATATTTATGTATCGTTTGATAAAATCCGATGTTGTTCTGCATGTTTCAATAGAAATTAAGGATATAGTCAACAGAACATTAATATTTTATTGTTTTATACGTATTTCGAGACTTTTAAATTAGTCCCATCTTCAGAAACTCTTAAACTGTAAAATAAATTAAATTATAGCTAGCTAAGTACTAAAACTGCAAAAAAAAACACTTACCAAAATAGGTCAAATACGACATAAGTTACAACACAAAGTTGGTACAACATTCATTTTAACGTTTTAAAATAAAAAAAAATACACGTAGTCATCGGGATTCGTTTAAACGAATTAAAATTGTTAAAAATATAATATAATAAATTAACTTTGTGTTGTAACTTATGTCGTATTCGACCTATTTTGGTAAGTGTTTTTTTTTGCAGTTTTAGCACTTAGCTAGCTATAATTTAATTTATTTTACAGTTTAAGAGTTTCTGAAGATGGGACTAATTTAAAAGTCTCGAAATACGTATAAAACAATAAAATATTAATGTTCTGTTGACTATATCCTTAATTTCTATATTTATGTATGTTTGGATATTCTCTATTTACAAAATTTTTTAAGCTCTAAAATAATATATCACGTACTCATTTCCTTTAAAAAAAATATCCCACAAGCCACCCTGCCCACATTTTAAAAGCTGAAAATACCATATGATATAGCTATACGCAAGAAAATAGTTTGAAATGTTATATTTACGTGTTCCAAATTTGACTTTTGGACCGCACTGTACACTGATAGAACACTATTCTGATCAATAGCGTAATTAGGTTATAGAATACAAAAATAAATAATTGTATATGCGCCAACCACTATATATTGCATAGAATACAACAACAAACAAGTAAACGAGTTCGGTATTTACAAACGAGTGCAGTTGTTCGATTTACAACAACAAATTGTACGCATTTAAAATTTACATATTTCATGTATGTGCACATAAAAGCTACGTATGTAGTTTACATATACATGCTTATCGTTAGTTATACTTATGCACATGGAAATTTTAGTTCAAAATACCTATTTTCAAAATTTTGATAAAAGATTTAAACTATCTAGAATCAGCTGATTTACGCCTTCTTTATTAATCATCCTTCATAAAATACCGCCACTATAGTACAACAATGTTGTTGTAAAATTAAATATCATGAAGTTGTTTAGTATACAGGGTGATCAGTAACTGCCATGCCAAAATTTAATAAATATGAAAAAAAGTTTCTATAAAGGTTGGTCCGGAAATGAGCCCTAAGGGAGCTACGGCCCTTCGAAGATGATATATTGAATGGGGAACAAAAAAAAAAGCATCAATAAAATTTTAATGCAGCAGGGCGATTCTTCATTTAAAACTGAGCAAAAAAGTATTCTTCACCAAAACACCTAAATTTAATATTAAAGGAGTAATAGCCTTTTAAAAATTAACGTTTTTGGTAGTACAAAATGTTACTTCCTCTTAAATGCATTTTTTTTTGAAAATGTTGCTTCTATAGTGTTACACTATATGACTTTTTTTATGTATTTTTACTCAAGGAATCCATATTTTTTACAAAAAATCCAAAGAAAGAACATATAAAAAAGTTTGGGGCAAAAATGTGTTAAGCCTAATTTATTTTTCCATCTAGTGACGCCTCTGGATAAATTCAAAAAAATAAATTAACAAAAACTTATTCCCCTTATTATTTCTAGTATACATGCAAAAGCTAGTCACTCTAGCTTAAAGGGTACCAGAGTTATTAATTAAAAACCTTATTTTCATTACAATTTTAAAGGGCCGTAGCTCTCTTAGGGCTCATTTGCGGACCAACCTTTTTTTTATATTTTTGAATACAGAATCACCTCTTAAATTTTGGCATGCCAGTTATTGATCAGCCGGTATATGGCATGAATAAATTTATTTTATAGTATTCAATACGACATTAAATGTTAATTAAATTTTATATCTACATTTTTAATATTGTATTTAATATAAAGCAATAATGTTTTAAAATAATCGTAAAAATCGCATTCTATACCTAAAAGTTGACACAATAACGTATTGTATTAATATTTTAAGATTTTTCTATCAGTGTATCTGTCTTAATGAGCGACCACGCATTTATATTATTTACACTTGGCCTGAAAATATTGTGATAGCTAAAACAGTATTTTATAATTTGTACTATACCTTAGGGTGGGTCAAAAAAAACGACTATTTTTTTTTACTTTGTACTCTGAAAAATTGGTTGCTAGACACCACTAGAAAATTCTCACCAAATATGAGCTCTTAATTTTGATAAGAAGGTCCTCCGCTTTACAATTTTCCATTTTTTCCTCAGTATTAGAAACAAAAATTCATATCTCTTTGACAACTGTTCGTTAAAAAGTAACACTCCTCATATTTTGTATATTGTAGGAAATCGAAAGCTCTACAAAAAAGGTCTCTTACAATTTTTTCGTAAACCTCACCGTTTAAAAGATATCAAAGGTTAAAGTTTGATTATTTTAAGAGACATTTCTGTTTTGCTTATTAATTTTATAACTCAATTACAAAAAATTGTTATGAATTGCGCAATTAATAGTTTTGTAGGAAATTAACTGCTCTACAAAAATGGTCTCTTATGATTTGTCGATTAAATTAAGCGTTTAAAAGATATTCATCTTCAAACTTCAATGCATACTAATTTTAATAGTTTTTGATGAATAATTCGAAAAAAATTTTATGAGTTTCACGAAAATTTATACAAATTTGAGTTCCTATGAAAAGAGAAATGTTTTAAACTATTTGTCTTGTTTTTTTTTAGTCCTACGTATGTTTGGTTATATTGAAAAAAAAAATTAGTGCATTATTTCTAACTCATTCTAACTATTAAATTTTGAAAAGAATAATAATAAAATAATAAGTTATTATAAAGCTAAATTTTATGAAAATATTATTAAAATAAAAAAGTTTCAAGTAATATTTCGAAAGGGAAACTTCTATAAGAGTTACTCTTACGACAGAAACTCAAATTTGTATAAATTTTCGTGAAACTCATAACTTAAATTTAAATTTTTCGAATTATTCATCAAAAACTATTAAAATTAGTATGCATTGAAGTTTGACGATGAATATCTTTTAAACGCTTAATTTAATCGACAAATCATAAGAGACCATTTTTGTAGAGCAGTTAATTTCCTACAAAACTGTGAACTACGCAATTCATAACAATTTTTTGTAAGCGAGTAATAAAATTCATAAGCAAAACAGAAATGTCTCTTAAAATAATCAAACTTTAACCTTTGATATCTTTTAAACGGTGAGGTTTACGAAAAAATTGTAAGAGACCTTTTTTGTAGAGCGTTCGATTTCCTACACGAATATGGGGAGAAATACTTTTTAACGAACAGATGTCAAAGAGATATGAATTTTTGTTTCTAATACTGAGGAAAAAAGGGAAAATTGTAAAGCGGAGGACCTTCTTATCAAAATTAAGAGCTCATATTTGAGAATTTTCTAGAGGTGTCTAGCAACCGATTTTTCAGAGTACAATTTAAAAAAAAATACTCGGTTTTTTTGACCCACCCTACTATACCTAGATAAAAGCTTGTTTTAAAAAGCAATTAATTTTATAATTTAATTTTATAATAAAATGGTTTATTTTATGCCCACGCCATCAGTATATTGTGGCCTTGTATAAAGAATAATATACCATAAAAAAAAAAAACTGTTATTGTTATTTTGTTAATTTTAATCCGGTGTATGCCTTTGTTGGATCAGATAAAATTAAAAACCATGCTTCTAAAATCGGGTGTTTTATTTTCGTAATTTAATCAAGATGCCTGTAAATTGCGAAAAGTCAGTTTCAGGGCTATCGCGGTTTCAATTGTTTCTTAATATCGTTGACACAAAGTTCGAAAAAATGGACGAAGTCGACAAATTTTAAGTAATTTAAACAATGTTATTTTTAAAGGTTTTCTTTATTAAAATCAACTAAATTCATTTGAATCCGAGTTTAAATCGCTAATTTATCGCAAAACATCACCAAACCTAATTTTTGTACCAGCAAAGCGCACAGTATGTATATTTTAATATTATCAAGGTTGCCGTGATTTTTTTTTCCTTGGGAGAAAAACGGCATGTTTAGTCCCGAAAATGAGACCGTAAAATTAAGTTTTAGTCCTGATCGTGCAAAAAATATTTTTTTGCAGAGATTATGGCAAGAACACTGCAAATTCTATTAAATGATTTTTATAGTACCTATGTTGATTTTAAATATATTTGAATATGTTTCAAGCAAAGCTAAATTTTTAGTTGTTTTTAAGCCGGCCTCAGTGTTGGGGGGTATGACATACCCCAACCTAGATAACATCAACGATAAAATCAAAATTAGTGTAGTAGTATGCGAGCTCTTGCTCCCAGTAGCTGGAGATCAGAGACTCCGCAATGCGGTCGAGTTGCGTCCTGCTCTCTAATTAAATAAAAATATCTTATTTTAATTAATTTTTCTTTTGTAAAGGTCGTCCCTTTAACATAGGCTAAAATGTTATATCAGTATTTTGATAACAATAGCTAAAGAGATACCTAGTCACAATTTCATTAACATTTTGCAATACATAAAGTCACAGCAAACCTTAGCTTTTAGTGCTAAAAGCCGCCAAAATATAGTCCATATTTGTTTACCTGATTTTGAAGCACAACACAAGAGTAGAACAGTGTCTCAACACTTCTAGAAAGCGAACTGCTAACATTAAACCTTAATGCTACATTACCACGTTTAAAGAAAAAAAATCACCTTGCAGATTGGCAAAGCTATACCCTCTGGGCAAAGTTGTCAGGTTTTACGGTATACGTTAAATATACGAGTATATTTAAAATTTCGAACGAAAAAGCAATATTAATTGACACTAGTATCCTCAAAGAGCCAATGTAATGTAATGGTGTATTTAACCAGATTACCATTTACAGATGCGGTGACCGTCAAAATGATTCTGTAAATATGAACTGTTTCATCTCTGCCAGCGAGTTAATTATAAGCAAACACTTTTGACATCAAGAGGGCTTGTTTTTAAAATGTAAACATAGAGTGGACTAAAATAGTTAATTTTTGAAGGGTGTTTTCGAACATAATATATTATATTCATATAGTACCTACTAAGAAAATAGAGAAAAAATCATATGCGTATGCACTCGAAATAATAGTAATATAAGGTAAAGAAGACCGCGAAAAAACAAATAGCCTTTAAAATCGTCATTTTTGAAAACAAATGAGTACATTAATTTATTTACCAAAAGTTGATAGTGCTAGTAGCGTTTTCATATTTTTAGAATGTGTGAAAACATATGGGTTTGTACTTATTTTACTATTCACAGCGCCTGTGCTAGAATAGTATTATACGGTAGTTTCAAATTTTCCAAAATTTTCAAAAATCGTCCTAGATAAACAATTCTTGGATATAAATTTGTTTCATCAAAAAAATAAGCAACTTTTTTTAATGTCGTCTGTTCGTCCGAGGTCACGATTTTTCTGAACACGATAACTCAAGAACGAATAATCCGATCGACATGAAATTTTCAGGAAATTACAAGTTCTACTAGGGGAAGATTTTTAAAAGTAATCCCCCCAAAACATAAAAGTTATGGGGGGTTAAACTTTTCGCAAAAAGAAAATTAAAAAAATAAAACTAAAAAAATAATTTTATTTTGTTGTTTTCGATTTTTTTTTATTTTTTGTTTTTCAAAAAAATAAAAAAAAATCTTTTGAAAAAAAAAAGTGTAATTTTTTTAATTTATTTGTTTATTTATTTTTTTTTGAAAATATTTTTTTTTAAGTATTTGGGAAAATGCTATTTACCATTTACTGTGTCTACAGAGCGGTCCAAAAGTCACCCCCCCCTCTTAACTTTTGAACGAGTTTAGATATCGACTTCAAATTTAGAACTCTTAAATAAGACAACTTAAACTATCTTTAAGCATATATTTGATACTTTTAGCTCTTAAAATGTGGGCAGGGGGGCATGGGGCGACATTTTTTGAAATGGAAAGGTGGGTCGTGTAATACATCATTTTAAAGCTTATAAAATTCTCCATTTAACTGTATATTTTTTACTTTAAAAAAGAAATTTTTGGGTTTCAAATAGGGTTGAAAATGGGTATTTTTATCAAAATTTCTCTAAAAAGTCCAAACAATTTTTTAAAAATGCCTAATTTCATAATGAAAAAAAGTAAGTTATACCTTTAAACTAATTTTAGTTGACATAAGTAAAAATTAACAAAAAAAAAACTTAAAAATTTATTTTTTTAGCACAAAAAACTGAAAAATCAAAACCTTAAAAAAGATATAGGCAAGTAATATTGGGAATAGGACATCAATAAAAAACTTAGATTAAGCAGTAACTAGTTTCGTCATTTAATTTGACTTTCTCAAACTGATCTAAAAAACAATAAAAAACACTTATAGAAAATTCATAGACATAGAACTATAACTATAAAAAACTTTTATAAAAGAAAAATTGCATATATTACCTTTGCTCTCATTAAAACTTAAATTTGAACATTAAAAATAAATAAATACACTACAATTACATAAAACATTAAACAAATTTTGTAAGACACGCACAACATTCAAACGTCAATTATTTACTAATTTTTTGCGTCAAAGTGATAAAAATATGTATACAAGGTAGACTATGGAATTTAATAAAATTATTTGGTGAAGGTGCATCATTATTATTAATAAATTTATACCTTTTTAATCTTGTACACTATTAGGTATTTTGTAATATTTTTTATATTCGTTTAACAATCCTGCATAACCTATACTTTAACTTAAAAAAGATGTTTAAAATTTTTAAAAATATATGGTTATATAGAGAATTTTAAAGGCTTTAAAATGATGTATCACACGACCCCCTTTTCCATTAAAAAAAATTTCTCCCCATGCCCCCTGCTCACATTTTAAGAGATAAAAGTATCAAATTCATGCTTAAAGATAGATTAAGTTGTCTTATTTAAAAGTTCTAAATTTTAAATCGATATCTCAACTCGTTCAAAAGTTAAGAGGGGGGGGTGACTTTTGGACCGCACTGTATAATGAAATATGTAGCATTACATATCTTCACGGCTTGATTAATAAATAATGTGCATTAAAGGAATATTATTTTATTTAATTAATTTAAAATGTTTGCCATGTTAATTATTTATCCAATGTCAAAATAGTGTTGAATTTTGTCCAGCAAAAATTATTAAGCAATGTCATGTCTTTGCAAATCTAGAAAAATCAAGGTACATTCATCATTTGTTTATAAATTTAACTCCTATTAGGAGATTTTTTTTTATTGTTCTAGGTGCAGAGATTATATTTTCCGTATTAAACGCATGATAAATAACGGTACGTTTTAAAGCTGGTAATGAAAAAAATAGTAATTATATACCAAGGTAGAGAAGACATTTTTTATAGCTGAGCGTATTAAATCCCGGGCTGCGTAGGAGCGAGGTATTTAAGAGTGCGAGGCTATAATAGTCTTCTCTACAGTAGTTTTTATAACAGTTTTTTCACTACTAGCACTATTAAACTATTTTTATTCAAATAATAAAATAAATTATTAACAGAAATGATATTTTTTTAAATTTTCATAAAAATCAAGTGGCCTTGATTAATGACATTTGTTCAAATAAATACTTTGAACTGAGGTTTAAAAAAAAAATATATTTTTTTTTTTTCATAATATTTATAGATTATACTAATAGATAATAATTATAGTTAATTATATTTAATAAATAAAAAGTTATTTAAAGCTATTTTCTTAGGTTTAATTAGTAAAAATTTCACAAAGAACTGAAACATCTAAAGTGACAGAAATCAGTTGTTTATAAAATTTACTCCTACTAGGAGAGAATTTTTTTTTTTTTGCTATAGGTGAAGAAAATTGATTTTACAGTCTGAAAACATGATAAATAATGGTATGTTCTAAAGCTAGTAGTAAAAAATAAAATTTATCATCGTGTTATTATGTACATATATAAGCTCCAATTAATTATTACAATACATCATAACTCAACCAATTCAATTAATTAATTAATTGGAGTTTATAGAATAGAATAGAATAGAATATTATTTATTTCCAGAAAATGCTTAATACAATGCAACAAAGATAAAAAGACACTTAAAAGAAATGTTGTCAGAATTAACAATATTATAATTACAGATTAAAATAAATAAATAAAATTACACAATGACTAATTAATTTAAAATAAATCTTTGGTTTAAAATATATTGTTGGTTAGCGTTTTTATATTCACTAATTGTGTACGGTTCCATATCACATATATAATTAAATAATTGTCTTTTGAATACACCTATTTTATTTTTATTATTTTTCAACAGCGAAGGTAAACTATTAAAAAAATATACACTTGAATAGTGGGAACCTTTTTCAAATGTTGCAAGCCTATGCTTGGGAACAGTATAGTCTGTTACTCTTTTAGAGGTGGGCAACAGATCTTTAAATAAAATATTGTTTTTGACTAAAAACATTATAGTCTCGAATATGTACAAACCCACAACTGTCATAATTCTGTTAGAACGGAATACTCCCCTACATGATTCTTTATAGGGTAACTTTAGGATTGTTCGCAATGCTCTCTTTTGACTTACAAAAACTGAATCAATATCCTTGGACTGTCCCCAGAAAATTACACCATAACGTAAGTAACTATGAAAATTTGAGAAGTAAACAATCTTAAGCGTATGTGCATCTAAACACCTCCCCAACACACGGAGTGAGTAGGTCACAGTGTCCAGTTTTTTTCGCAAATGATCCACATGTGAAACCCAATCAAGGTTTTCATCCACTTGAATGCCCAAAAATCTGACGTTAGCCTGTAATGTTATCTCTGCGTTATTTACACAGATTTTTCTATTTGGCTGGTTTCTGAGTTTAAACATTATATAATTAGTTTTTTCCTCATTTAAAATGAGATTATTTTCACCTAGCCATTTTTTTACAGCTTTGAGAAGAATGTTGGCTTCAGATAGTAAGTTATCAATAGAATTTGATTTTATTAGAAAATTTGAATCATCGGCAAAACTGGCCAACGTCTGATTTTCGTTCTGCAGAGTGTGATGTAGATCATTCACGAAAATGATGAACAGAAGTGGCCCCAAAATGCTGCCTTGAGGCACCCCCACCCCAACAGAGATTATCGACGATAGATATTTCACAAAATCTTCGAAAATTTGGACTTGCTGGGTTCTATCTTTGAGGTAGGATCTTAGCCACTGCAGTGCAGGGCCTCTGATTCCATATCTCTCTAATTTTTCAAAAAGTAAATTGTAATTTAAACAGTCAAAAGCTTTAGTTAAATCTAACATAATGGCTAAAATTTCTTCCTTGTGCTCAAAACCCTCTAATATGTTTTTTAGGAAGCCATGCACTGCAGTTTCGACGGACCTACCTCGAAGATACCCATGCTGAAAATCTGCAAAAAGTTTATATTTATTGAAAAATTTTAAAATCCTTTTACTCATAGCTAACTCAAATAATTTTGAGAAAGACGGTAAAAGACTAATAGGTCGATAGTTCGCTATTGAGGTGGGGTCACCTTTTTTATAAATGGGGATGATAATGGCGGCCTTAAGTCTACTCGGAAACACTCCGTGTGTTAGGGAGTTGTTTAATATGTGAGTTATGGGTTCATACAATTCGTTCCTACAATGTTTTATTATAGCTGTTGATAATTCATCATTGCCACAACTGTTTTTGGTTTTAAGCTCTTGAAAGAGACTTAAGCACTCAGCCTCAGTCACAGGTTCAACAAAAATTGTATATTTATTAAACGGTATTTTACAATTACTTTTTTTTTCTGTTTTATCAGTTACTAATTTTTTTACAGAGTCTACTAAGTGATTATTAAAGTTTTCTACCACTTTAGCTGGTTCACCCAGTAATTGTGTGTTATTTTTTGATTTGTTATTTTTGCGGATTTCATTCACTATGTTCCAAACTGTCTTTGATTTGTTTTGTGACTTACTAAGTTGAGTGCTTAAATCTGTTTTCCTAGCCTCGGCCAACGCTACGTCATAGTTTTTTTTTAAAGATTTATAGATTGAACTATATACAGGGTCATACCTACTTAAAACAAGATAGGTATCAAGCTGGTACTTAAAAAACTTCACAAGTGGATCGTTTTTATACGAGGTATTTTTTTTTATTTGTATGTCTTTTACTTACTTTTGGAAAGCATTCATTAAATAAAGGTATAATGGTGTTCATGAACAAATTCCACTGTTCATCAACATTTTTATTTGGACATTTAAATACATCTTCCCAATTTTGCATAGCCAATTTATCTTTAAAGGCTTTTTTATTTGTGTCACTAAACACTCTAATAAATTTAAATTTGTTTGACTTTTTATTTTCACAAAAATAAGTTAATTTGACTAGTCTATGATCCGAAATGTGTTTTTCGAGTACTTCAGCTTGATAACTATCCATATTTGTAAGTATATTATCAATGCAGGTTTTAGCTTTACAATTCTTTCTAGTATCAACTCGGGTTGCAAGTTTGTGACAGTGTTCTAGGCCATAGCTACGTATCATTGTTAAAAAGTTTAACGAGTTATTTGAGTTAACTAATAAATCTATATTAAAGTCTCCAGTTAAGAATATGTTGCAGTTTTCCAGCACGAGTTTGCCAAGGAGCTTCTCTAGAACACTAAAAAAAGTACTTACATTTGTGTCAGGATTGTATAGGGATACTACTATACTTTTTTCCTCTCTATGGTAGATCTCCACACCAGCTATCTCCACTACACCGGAAACTGACATATTTTCTAGGTCCTCTCTTTGCGTGCACTTTACATCACTACGCACATACACTGCTACACCTCCATGTTCTCCTTCTTTACGACAGAATTTAGACTGTAGATTAAAATTAGTAAAATTATGCTCCTGTATTTGACTGTCTGTCTTCCAGTGTTCTTGAATGCATAGGCATATGCATGAGCTATTTTCATTTAAGAGTTCTTGTATTGTATTCATCTTGTTCCCTAATGACTGCACATTTTGACTTAAAATTGTATTTTTACTGCTTTCCTTGTACTGTTTGCCCTTGTGTAATACTGTTTCACTTAGATTGTTGTTGTTTTTTGTATTGTTGTTTGAGGTGTCCTCTTCTTTGGTAAAAAATGGCTGATGAACGCTCCTTTTGGCCATACATTTGCCTCCCACGCTTTTGAAAGATTTTCCTCGTTAATTGAAACTTTCATTGAGGTATATATTTCAGGGTGCCTTGATGTAAGTGGTTGGCATATGACCTCAGGGAAATTATTAATCAGTGTTTTTTTTAGGACATCTGGATTAGTATCAGGCTTTAATCTAGTGACATGTAAGTGCACAGGCTTTGGAACAGTTAAAACTGTGTTTTTTGATTCTCCAACAATAAATTTCCTGCTTTTACGAACCACTTTCTTCCAGCCTTCGTTCTGACTCTCACTCTTCTCACTATTTCCTAATTGGATTATGCTATTCATTTTTCTATAAGTTTCCGCCTTTAGGTTTTCAAAGTTATTCGTTTTTTCACTTTGTTGATAAACATACTTTTGTTTTTCTTTTTCTTTTTCAGCTGTCAAAGACTTCTGTTCAGGCGCCCTCTGTGTTTGACTAGCACATACCGTATTTGACTTGGTTTGCGCCTCCGCCTTGTTCGGTTTCCAACTCGTAGATGGCTCTGGCCGTTCTTTGTTTATGATTTTATTTTGACCTTCAAGCACCTGTATTTTGAATTTTTGTAGGCTATTTTTTTCGTCCATTTCTTGTACGAGTTTTTTTAATAGATCGTTTTCGTTCTGTAGTCTAGCATTTTCCCTTAAAATATCATTAAATAACTTGCCTTGTTGTCCATTATTTACTTCTGTCATTTCAATGACCGTGTCAATAGAATCGTTGGACGACGAAGAATCATCCAGACCTGTAGCACAACTGTTGCACATTGTTTTTTTTTTCATTGTCGTACACTGCACATTTAAAGTGCACTAATTTTTTACACACGTTGCAGTTTACACCGTTAACAACCTTCTTATTACATTTAATACAATTTACACTTATATTTATATAATTTACCATTTATCATGTATAGAATTTATTAGTGCTAAGACCAAAAAGTATTTTTTTTTACATTCATGGTTAACATGACGATTCATGTACACTTTCCATCAAATGTGTCAGTAATTAAAAAAAAAAGACAGACAATTAGAAATCATATTTATTCTTAATTTTCTTGCAATATGCTTTCCTGGTAGGCTAAGAATATTCAGTGCACACTGCGAAATAAATTTATTATAATTTAATTTAATTTAATAATTAAATCCTAATGTCTTTAGGTACGCCTTCGCCAAAATTGTAATAAAGCAGTGAGTATAGATACAGTGCGATTATAAAGTGCCGAACAGTTTGAAAAGAAAATACGCTTTGTTTGAAGCCACGCCTCTATTTGAGTTGTGCGCTACAAGCCCATGTGATTGCTACGTACAACAGCTCGGTGGCCAGTAAAACGCACACAGCTTTCTTGCATTTTACTCATCGCTAATGCCAGTTTTGCATTAAAAAGTGTTCGGCAATTTATAATCGCACTGTATAAAGTATAAATATCAGGTATATCTAAATCTTAAAAACTAGTCATAGGATACAAGAAATATTTGAGAACCTCTCACTTTTAGGAAATTGGTTTGGACTTTTTAGTTCGTGTTGGAGACAAATTGAAAGCAATTAATATTTCTAAATTTTTGCCATCCTAATGCAGAGTCCATATACATACATTATTATTATTTTTGTTTGTTAACTGCTATATCATGTTTTATATTCTAAAAGCAAGGTTTATATTTATATTATGGTGTAAAACCCAATTTCAAATTTTAATATTTGTTCGAGATTTTGTACATAGTTTTTTTCAAAAATATTTCTCTGTTCACAAATAAATAAAATAAAACGAAGAAAATAAATAAAATTAAATAAATAACAGACAGACATTTGGACAGACGAATAGAAGGACAAAAGGAGAGATGAACAGATAGACAGACGGATAGACGGACAGAAGGACAGACGGACAGACGGGCAGACGGACAGACGGACAGACGGACAGACGGACAGACATTTTTAAGTTGTTTAGAATTATACAACGCACTGTGGTTCAAATGTTTTTGATTTTAGACAAAAAAGTTCTTTTTCTGGAGAGCAAAGTAAACCTATAATATTCCTTTGCTAAAAGCTGTATAACAACAGTAAATAAACAATTATTTTACTTGTTTAAAATGCCCGTAGTAAACAGAGTATTAATAATTAGGTATTGGATAAAATATATTATACATATTATGTATATACCTCGTTTCTGCTGAGAATGGGAGTGATTTGCAAAGTTGAATTTAATATAGACCAAAACACCATCATAATTAAACGCAGCAAAGTAAATAATCTTTTTATGATGAAAGCGTCAAAATACTAGTTAATATTCCATTTTAAACCAGCACATACATATCTTGACAAACATAAATTAAACGAAACTAAACACATGTACAGCATAGAGAAACAGGATCAGCGGGGAACTGAAGTGTGAATTTTAGCGCCACATGTATCTAATATAAATTAAGATGGGTCACAAAAGAACGATTTTCTCTTATTTCAGCTTCTTAGCAGCCAGGGATATCCAACCAAATGCAGCTAAAACTAGGTTATCTTAAAACAATAACATATTTTAAACAAAACATTGTAGTTATATTCATATCGCGATCAACAAAAACGTTATGCCCTGCCTTTTACGCATTATAATTATAATACTGGAGTAAATACTATAAACACTAAATATAATGAAAAGTCTTAAAACTAAATCCTGTAAAAATATTATAAATACTCTTTATCAATTATAATTGATATAGAGTATTTTTTTAACTACCTTTATAAAAAATTACCTATTTAAAGCACTTTCTTAGCACAAACCTTAAAAATTCACACTTACGTAGTTCACACGAAACTAGTAAGACTCTACTGCACAGGGGGGGGAAAATATGTTTTTCTTATTTAGAGTATAATATTTAGCAGTATTGCCACTTCATAAAAAAATAGTTAGATTAAGGTATCAATGGGGATTTTTTTTTATATAAACGAAAATATCACTCCAGTGCACTGCAGTGCCAATAATTAGCGGAGTGCCAACGATTGGGGGTTTTACCCTATTTATTAACCCTTTCAACTCTGGCTTTTTTTGCGTTGAAATGTTTTTTCCCAATAATGCTCATTTTTTTTTAATAAAAAAATCTTTTATAGCTCTAGTAAGAAACTATAAGGGTGCAAAAATAAAAATTAAATTAAAAGAAAATAACAAGTTTTAATAAAATATGAATAAAACCACTTTTAAAATAGATATGAAGGGTACAGGGGTAAAATCGCGGAAGTCCACTTTTGGACGAAAACGGGTTGATAATGCCCTTCTGTTATTATTTAAGTTCCGATTCCGAATCAGCTATTATCGTTTGCAAAACGGCGTAATTCACTCTAAAATACATTTGAAAATACGCGGTACCGGGGAAAAACCCTGGTAGTCCAACAAACGCACGTCCATTGCAACACACAATACAACCAAACCAATATACAGGTTCAATATAGTAAAAATTTCCATTTTTGGCTAGAATATTTATTTGCTCTATGTAAAAGCCACACAGTAGGAATTTTCAAGATTTTTTATTTCAAAATTGACCATCCTCTGGAATTTTGAAATAAAAAATCTTGACAATTCCTACTGTGCGGCTCTTACACAGCGCAAATAAATATTCTAGCCAAAAATGGACATTTTTACTATATTGAACCTGTATATTGGTTTTAGACTTTTGAATTTTGAAATACTGTGCGCCGCTATTAAAAAATCTGTATACCGAAAAAAAGGATTCCTTGAATCAGTCGACACGTGTCTTTTGAAACCATATTATTTTGTTTTAAGGCTAGCATTTCTTTGAACCAAAGTCAATGTCCTTCAATGAAGAGTGAGGATCTTCTTTTAAAAGCCTGGATATTGATTCAAGGATATTGACTTTGGTTCAAATAAATGCTAGCCTTGAAAAAAGAGAATATGGATTTTAACATATCGAAAGATACGTGTCATTGGTTCAAGAAATCCTTTTTTAGTGCAGAGTGAGACTCTTGAAGGGAAATGATATTATCTTTGCAGCTGTTTTATTTTGCTTTCCCAGTTTGAATATTTTCAAAATTTCGGGAAAGCCTTTTATTTGTGCAAAAGTTTTCAAATTGTCACTCGGTCGATCGGTCGGTCGCACACAGGTAAAAATCCAAAAAAAAAAAACGGACAAAATTAATGAAGCGTCGAATGTTGAATATTTATTAACTATACATTTTCTAAATACATTTTTTTGAAAATGTTTGCGACCTTGCATAAAAAATTAAATTTAAGTGCATACCAGGTGGGCCATTTAAACTGTTCCAAGTCGATATCTCAGAAACTGTAACATATAGGTTTTTCAAATTTGGTACTAAGTTTCAATATCTTTTATCAAAGCAGACTTTTTTCTTAAAATAAAAAAAAATCTAAATCCAGCACCTGAGGGTCGTGGGGTAGTGTTTTGGACTTTTTAAGGTTGCTGAAAGTGAATCTGATAATAAAAAAAATCCATTTCAGGCGCGAAAGTGAAAAATGGAAAAGCCTTTTTTACTGGGCAGTGTATTTTTATTCATTAAATAAATGAACAATGCAGAGGGCTCATCACTTTGACGTTATCCTTATTGCACGGTCTAAATTTGTAACTGTATAAATTGGCCTTTAATTCTGATGAGGTTGTCCTGCGGTAGCGGCACAGCGAAAATCTAATTTGCAAGCAAATTTCACTTAACGATAACGTGTGTTTCTCTTTTTTGCCTTTTCCTATAATGTAGTTAGGCAATCTCGTTACAAAAACAAGTTTCAATTAAATCGTTTAACTCTGAATTACTTTAAGTTTTACCCTAAACATTTGTAATTTTAAAACCTTTTAATAGATATTTACCTTATATGACATTATAGTCCAGTCAAATAATAAATGTAAATTGCAATAAATGTACACGGGCTGATAACAGAACCCTTCTATTAGTTTTTTACCAGGTGATTTGCCTAAGGGGTGTCCCTTACCTTGAATTTTTAGGGGTGGGTTGCTTAATATTCATGTAATTTTGCTTAAAATGCATATGACCAATTTTGGTAAGGAGGAAATTTCCAACAATTTTTGCTTGGGTGATTTTTTTAAATATATTAATAAAAATCGAGTTAATTTAAAAAACGCCATGTTGGAGGTGAAATTGTTTTTTTTTCCATTTTTCAGCCAAATTATTCATCGGACGATAAAAGCAAACTTGTAACTCTTGAAATTCTCTATAAGTTCCATATATTATAAATTTTTATAGGTACTTTGGTACGGTCTCAGAAGGCGCAACTCGACTTTCACCGCCCACTGTAACCGTAACAAAATACTTGAAAATTCGTAATACATAAAATAGAGAATTCCAAGAGCTACAAGTTTGCTTATAACAACTTTTATCCTCCTATGAATAATTTGGCTGAAAAATCGTAAAAACTATTTTACCCCCAACATGGCCATATATGAATATTTATAACTCGATTGTTAATAATATAATAAAAAAGATAACCAAACAAGATTTGTTGGAAATTTAGTCCTTAACAAAATTGGTTATATACATTTTTATAGTAAGATGCATATTTAGAGAGTAACCGCAATTTAAGATAGCGGACATCCCTTACGCAAATCATCCGATGAACAACCACAGAAATGTTCTGTTACTATCCACTACTACTCTTTAAATATCAGCCCGTGTACATTTATTGCAATTTTTCGTTATTTGACTGGACTATAATATTAAATATTATTTTAAGTATTATTTTGAATATTATTTTATATCATGCCTCTTTACAATAAGACCAAAGGCGAGTTTGCAAGTAAACAATATTTTACCTTCTAAGCTCGTCCTATAATTAATTTACTGTTAAAATAATATTATTTTTAAAATTTAATGGCATCGACGATCAAATAAAAATGCTTCCTTTTTTTTTCTTCGAGGTGCACGGTAAAAATAAATTACATTAAATTACATAGTCCGTAAATGGTAATATGTTGCCATAGACCGGAATCGTAAAAATTACATAGTCGGTAATGGTAACATTAATGTTTTGCATAGACCGGAACAGTAAAAATTACATAGTCCATAATGGTAATATTTTGCATAGAGCGGAACGGTAAAAATTACATTGTCCAGAATGGTAATATTTTGCATAGACTTGAAATTTGAAAAAAAAATATTTACTAGGAAATGTTTGTTCCAAATTGCAAGTCTCTGTGTCATAGCGTAAAGTTCATTTGGCTTAATAAACCAAACATTTGCACCCTTAATACGAGTATAAACTGCTTACATCTTTCTTTAAAGATCTATTGTTTGATAAAGATCGTAATTTATAATCAATGTAAATTTTAGGCCACAAATAAAGCATTTAAATATCGTAAATAAATAATATTTACCTTTTTTTACACTTTTATCACTTTAACCTAGCAGCATGCGTCGCTATCTCTAACAATAACAATATTAAACGGTCCGTGTCATGATGCGACGCCTTCTTGGTTATTGTCCAAAGCGCACGCGCGTCTTAAAATAACATAGCCGACATTGTAAAATCATGTAAAAATATGTAAATCAATGTAAATATATTTTTTTACATTATTTTACATTCTTTTACATTATTTAACATTCTTTTACATTCTTTTACATTCTTTTACATTCTTTTACATTCTTTTACATTCTTTTACATTCTTTTACATTATTTTACATAAATTCATGAATTATGCATAGTCCAGAATAGTAAATTTACTATTCCGTACTATGTAAATTCATGTATTTTTACATTATTTTACATGCAGTTTTTACAGTGTGGTTTGGTATACTGCATTTTTCTAAATAAAAAAAGTTAAAAAAAAAAGTAGTAGCCTGGGATGTTATTCGAAATAGAGACTTCTTGGAGGCAAAAAACAGTAGTATCCCAACAAGCATTTTGTAGTGTTGTTAACACCTAAAGTTCTATAAAGTAACACAAATACCTAAATTTCTATACAGGTGATATAAAAGTAACGCAGTTACCTTAGGTGTTAAAATGGTGTTATAAAAATCTTTTAGTATTGGTTACTAAGAGTGTTATTAGTATATTTACTAAACAATATTTTTAAAACAACTTTAGAAACCAAAGCACTAAAAGATTTTTATACATACATACATAAAAAAGCACATTTTTCCATTTTTTTTTTAACGCAATAAAAGAATTGTTATACTTTTACTTTTGGCATATAAAGGTACAATATCTCAAAAAGTAAAAAAAATTCCATCAAAAAATATTAAAAATTAAGCCGTTGACAGCTGGTTTTCGGAGACCACCTCAAAAAAAAGTGTCCTCGCAGTAGGCAGGATATCTCGCGATCTATTTATCTGAAATCAAAAAACCAAAAATTTTCTTTTAGTATCTGCTTATAGGTCGTGATTGAACGAAGAATTTGAAAAAAAATGTAATGTAAATTTTTGACAGAGTTTGAAAGTCCTTATAATTCCTCATAAACATCAAAAACTGTCGTTAACGTGAATTTAAGTTAACGAGAGTTTATAATTTCACATTACAGAGAAGTCAATAGAAAATATTCTGTGTGGATCTGACAGCTGATTTTGGGTAATTTAGTTATTTTGATTTCGAATGAAACTTACGTTGTTTTTCGCGTAAAAATAGTATTTTTGACCAAAATCTTCAAATTTCGCAGCCATCTTGATTTTAAGATCTCATTTTTTGCGTTTTATCACAATTATTTACTAAAACCAAATACTTAGTAATTGGCTAAATATTTTAAATCCAACTTTTTTTATTGATTATATGGTGTTCTTTCAAGTGAGAATATTTATTTTATCCTTAACTTTAAGAATTCACCGCCACCTTTGTTTTTTTTTGTCTTTTTTGGGTCGTTTTTTTGCTAAATTTTGGCTTAACGTGTTTTTTATTAAAGTATTTATTTTTAAAAGTCATGTTATTTTATTAACTTGTATGTTCTCTTTTATATAAAAATAAAAATTTTGACCTAAAGCCATTAATTTCACAGCCATCTTGCTTTTTAGCCACTCTTTGCTATTCTTTCGCTCCAAAATGACATATGAAAAGAAAAAACTACTCCATAACTATTTTTTTTAATGCCTTGATTTTATAGATGTTACTCTTTTACTCTCAAAAATGTTTTATCTAGGGGACTAGTAGCGTTTGGCGCCAATTTGATTTTTATTGTTTTTTTAGGGTTTTTTACGATTTTTTGGGAAGAAAAAGCCCTATCGTGGTATATATTTTTAAAATGAGTATTTTTTACAGGTATTTACATGCTGATAAAAAAAATATATTTTTTTAAATATTTACAAGCGTCTAATTGCAGCTTTTCGTGCCGGAGTATGTTTTGGTTTTTTTGTTGTTTTGTGTTTTTTATTAATAAGAGGGCCTTGGTTTACGTTAACGTTGGTTTTGGCGTCAGTTTGGTGTTTTTTTTTGTAAAAAAATATTTTCTATTTAAAATAATATATTGAAAAACGGTCAGCACATGCGCAGTTTATCAAAGCACATAAGCGCTCCTAAATATTTGGAAGCATCTTGATTTTTATACTCTTCGCAGCACAATATTCTTGTCGTCACGATAAGCCAAAAACTAAATATCAGATCTACCTCAAATTTAACTTTAATGAAAACTAGTGCCCCATTATTTTTGATAAAAGTTCGGATAGGGCATAGCGGGCAAAAGGGCATAAAACTGCAATTGACCAAGACAGTAGAGCCTAAACCATAAGTTTTATTAAAAAAGTTTTTACAAAAAATGTTTAGGATTAAATACAAAATTATTAAATAAAAACAAAAACTGATTGAGGTGCTGCAAAGAGGGCAAAAGGGCTTTAAATCGGATTTGACCAAGACAGTAGAGCCTTAGGTAGTATTAAAAAGAAGTTTTTATAAAAAAAATGTTTAGAATTAGATTGATTGATAGATTGATAAAAAGAAAAACTAATTGGGGTGGTGCAAAGGAGGCAAAAGGGAATAAAACTGCAAATGACTAAGGCAGTAGAGTCTAAACCATAAGTCCTATTAAAAAGAAGTTTTTACAAAAAATGTTTAGAACTAGATAAAATACTGCTGCCAATAAAATAATACTTTCCCCTATAGGCCTAAAACGTTTTTCAAAAAAAAATTTTTTTTTAAAAAAGTTTTTTTTCAAAAAAAGTTTTTTTTTTAGTAAAACGACAAATAAACTGAATTTTTTTTTTTTTTTGAAAAATTGATTTTTCCCCATTTTACCCCTTTACCCCAATCCGATTTTTACCAAAAATAATCCCAGCCTAGAACTTTAGATAATCTAGCTATCTAAACTATAAGTCCTATATAAAAAATTATAATGATAAAAAGAAAAACTGTTGGGGTGATTCAAAGGGGGCAAAAGGGCATAAAACTGCAACTGACTAAACCATAAGTCCTATTAAAAAGAAGTTTTTACAAAAAATGTTTAAAACTAGATAAACTGCTGCCAGCAAAATAATACTTTCCCCTATAGGCCTAAAAATTATTCAACTAAATTTTTTTTTTCGTAAAACGAAAAATAAACAAAAAAAATTTTTGTTGAAAAATTAATTTTACCCCATTTTATCCCCTTACCCCAATCCGATTTTTACCAAAAATAATCCCAGCCTAGAACTTTAGAGAATCAAGCTACGGTCCAAATTTGAAGTATTTAGCCCGAAGCTTTCGTGAGTTATCGTGGTCACAAATTTTCCGGACACACAGACAGACCGAAAGTAAGAGACCGAAAGAAAGACAGACCGAGAGACCGACAGACCGACAGACAGATTTTTTTTAGAGAAGTCATATTTTTGGATATAAAAAAAAAAAAAGTCCAAACGTAAAAAAAGCAATAATTTTTTTTCGATTTTTTTTTAATAATGCAAGACTTTCCTTGGGGAAAGTAAAATAATTTTAATAATAAGAAAAACTAATTGGAGTGGTGTAAAGGGGCTACAATGGTTTGAACTTTTTACTCCCTTAGTCATTTGAGGTTTTATGCCCTTTTGCCCCCTCTGTACCACCCTAATTAGTTTTTATTATCATTAAAATAATTTTTTATCCAATTCTAAACATTTTTCGTAAAAATTGACTTTTAGTTTAAGCTTAGCCTATATCCCACAACTCAACCAATTTTATAAATATCTGAGGTCGTTACCAGTTTTTATTTAAAATTATAAAAATAACTTTCTATTCTACTCCAAACCAAACATTTTTTTGTAAAATCTTTTCTTTAATAGAACTTATAGTTTAGGCTCTACTGCCTTAGTCATTTGCAGTTTTATGCCGTTTTGCCCCCTTTGCATCATCCAGTCAGTTTTTATTTTTATCAATATAATGTTTTATCTAATTCTAAACATTTTTTTTGCCAAAAACAGTGAAAAAAAACTAAATTTTTCTTTTTTTTTTCTTTATACTCCGCCATTTTATTATTTATGAATAAATATTAATATCCATAGAAATACGGGAGAGCCAGTCATATTGAATCTAAATATTTTTGATTTTTTCGTTTTAGATGAGCAGTTATCAAGATATCACTGCCGCCAGCGACATATCTACTTTCCGAGGAGTAAGCCTGTTATTTTTTTGTATAAAAGTTGTTTAAAATAAAAAAAAATGTTTTATGTATTTCGAGAGTGTATTTATTAAGCTCAACAAATTTTATATCAATATCTATAATAATACACGCTTAAAAAATAACAAAATTAGAACTTTTTTTTGAGCATCTAAACCAGAATGATCCCTTAATCCTTCCGAAGAACGGATTTCACAGTTAGTGTAATATAAAGAGCGGTCCAAAAGTCACCCCCCCCCTCTTAACTTTTGAACCAGTTGAGATATCGACTTCAAATTTGGAACTTTTAAATAAGACAACTTAAACTATCTTTTAGCATATATTTAATACTTTCAGCTCTTAAAATGTGGTCAGGGGGCATAGGGGCACATTTTTTTAAATGGAGAGGGGGGTCGTGTAATACATCATTTTAAAGCTTATAAAATTCTCCATTTAACTCCATATTTTTAAATTAAAAAAAAATTGGGTTTAAAATGGGGTTGAAAATGGGTTTGGACTTTTTTGATGTCAATTGATGTCAAAATTCCTCTAAAAAAAAACAAATAATTTTTTTTAAATGCCTAATTTCATAATAAAAAAATGTTAATTATACTTTTAAACTAATTTTAGTTGCCATAAATAAAAATTTATAAAAAAAAACTTAAAAAATCGAATGTTTTAGCACAAAAAATTGAAAAATCAAAACCTTAAAAAACATTTTTAAAACATTTAAAAATGTTAGTTTAAATAGAGAATTTTATAAGCTTTAAAATGTTCCCCCATGCCCCCTGTCCACATTTTAAGAGCTGAAAATATCAAATATATGCTAAAAGATAGTTTAAGTTGTCTTATTTAAGAGTTCTAAATTTGAAGTCGATATCTCAACTCGTTCAAAAGTTAAAAGGGGGGGTGACTTTTGGACCGCACTGTATAATAATATATGAGTGATAAATCTATTCATAATATAAATGAATGTCAGTGATACAGATATTATGAGTTCCATCTAACATATTAACAAAACTAATGCAGAATTATCTTTCAAACTGCACAATATTACATACATTTTGCTCTTACTCTATGTGCTATCTACAATTTAGCATCTGCATAGGGAAATTTCAACTACTTCATCTTAGTCAAAATCAATTACAAGTTACATTTCTGCAAGAAAGAACCTTGTATATAACATGTTGAACGAGTTACCCCTGGGAGCGATAGTTTTCTTTTACGACTGTGACTAAAATTTAAAAATTGTGTGCTTACAACTCACTTAAGACTACAGTCGGAGACCGTTTTCGTCTTATTATTTTCTCCCGGCTGTATTTTTTATAAAGTACATTCAAAGTACATTCAAAGTACATTCAAATTAAACTATTTCCAAATTTCTAAGTTCTGGATTTTTAACTTCCCGAGCCATATACATTAGATTTCATTACATTCAGATTAAGCTACAGTGAAAAAATAAGGGATAATTTACACAATAATTAGTAAATTTAAATAGAAATAATAATGCAATTATCTTAGTGAAAATCAAAAATATATATATTTTTACAAAATGTTGTCATTTTATTAAGGTTATTTAGCAAACTGTTGTTAGTTTTATACAATAATTAGTATTTTTACCTTACCCATTAAGAATTTTACTATAGGCATTGTACAAGTACAAATTAATTTTAAAGAACTTTTTATCTTTTAATGTAAATTAACAAAACCTTATTAATTTTACAAACAAAATTGAGTTATTACTACAGTTATTGTGAATTTACCTTAATAAGACTAGCAACGAAGAGAAACAGCCTGAAGTTTGTGGCTTCCTGTGCCAGTTGGTGCCAAGAACCAAGATGGTAGCACGTTGTTGTGAGATGCCGGAAAATGTTTTATAATTTAGCTGTGTTTTGTTTAGTGTTGTTATATTTACAATCGGTAAGTAAGTTATCCTTGTTATTTAGATGTTATTTTGTAGTTTTTGTAGGTGTAGGTTAAATTCTTTGACCGTTTACAAGATAAAATGCATGGGCGGGACATTTGAAACACCCTGTACACAGAGACAATTATTCTAGTTTAGTAGTATTATAGTAGTATAGTTTGTTAAAATATTTATGTAATAAAAACATCTTTCAGTTTATAATGTGTTTTATTTGTAGTTTCAACTTCATACCCTCAACATTTTTTTCAATTTCTTTTCTATACATATCAGTAAAATTATTAAATTCAGTTTTAATTTTACAGAAAAAAAAAATTATTTCATTATTAATTTTGCAAAAAAATATTTTAAATTGCGTTAAAATTTTTGCTATAATAATGTGAAATTACACAATGTTTCAAAAAAATATGTAAATTTCTTTTTGCAACTTGTAAAAATACTAATAGTTATTGTAAATATGTGAAATATTTGTAATAATGTGTAGAATTACAAATAAGTTATTTATTTAAGCAATAAATTTACAATATTTTTGTAAATATACTATAAAATAAATTAAAACTGCTATTATAAATGCAAAAAATATAAAAAACGATTGGAAATATATTATGGTAATTTTACTCTTATGAATTTTAAGTAATATCATCAATACTATTGTGATAATTTTAACAAATGTTTTTTAATTTCAGAAAATAATTTAGTACCTATTTTTACATAACTAATAGTAAAAATATATTACGCTAATAAATTTACTTTGATAGTGTTTGGCAAGTTATAATAATTTTACAAAAATAATTTTTTCAGTGTATACACAATAATTTTAGGACCAAGGGGTATAGTTCATGTAAAGATGCAAGTCGCTTGCAAAACAACTTTACACTACGATATTTTAAAAACGCTTTGAAATAGAGACTTGAAATTTGAAAAAAAAATTCTACTACCTATAAAACCTATTTTCCAAATTTAAAGTCTCTGGGTCGTAGTGTAAATTTGTTTTGGAAGCAATTGCATCTTAAAACGAAGGAAAGGAAGGATGAACAATTGCAATTTTGCAAAAAATATTGAATGAATCTTTCTGAAATTTTAACCACATATTAAGTACTATAAGACGCAACTTTTTGCACCATAACAAAGTCGTAGGTTGATTTTTGCAAAATTTATTGTTTGTTGAATAATGTGCAAATTTTGATCTTTTTTTGCAGTTTTCTAAGCAAAAATCATCCTATCGACATTTAAAAAATGCAATTTTGAGGGTTTTTAATTTCCTAGCAGACGGCTACTTTGACTGTTGATAAAAAAACTCAACTTTTTTACTGGTATGCAAAAATGTGCAAAAATAGACATTTTCTGACCTTTAATTGTTTATATCTTAAAAACCATACTAAATCCACCGCAGCAAATACATAGGTTTTGCTTCTATACACCCTTATTACCTGAAAAACTTGACAGACCTCTGGATGAGCCAGTGCCATGGAAAAAGTTTCATATCCCTTGACTTATATGATTACGTGACATGGTTGGTTGCTTGTAACACATATACAAGGGTAAAACTGAAAAGGTATTTTATTAATTTTTTTAAATTTTGGCGAAGGCGCAACTATGCTTCTAGATAAATGCTGAGTAATAAAGAAAACTTTATTAAATTTTTGATATTTTTTTATTCTAGTATTATAGTTTAATAAAACGAGCTACTTGATGCGGGTTTTTTAATCTAAATAATCAAACGAGTGTTTTATACTATTTTTTCTGTTTGTGTGATTTTTTGCAAAAATAACAAAAATAGGCATTTTGGGAAATTTCGATTTTTTGTAAAAAATGGCAAAACTGTAATAAATATAGTTTTTTATAGTTCACGGCATAAGTTTATTATTTCCAGAAACAGTAAGCTATGTTTTGTGAACCCAACAAATTTGTGTGTGCTTATGTGACCATAGTAACATGCGAAATAGGTGCGATTAAAAGCTTATAATGAGACTTAAATAGAAAATAATAATGAAAATTACTTCTATAATATTACAACCAAAAATATAATAAACCTTTACCAAGTAACTGTGTTTATAAACGCATTTATGTATATGTACCAGGGTGACCCACCAAAATTTTAAATTGAAAAGTTTGAAAGTCTCACCCCTCAAATATATTCATTGGTGTAAGAGCATCATCCCTAACTTTTTTCAGAATAAAAAAGAAATGTAGAGGTCGCTCACAGCAATTATTAAACAAAAATATGTTTAATTAGCTTTTTTATTTTTTCAAGGCCTAAGCATTTTTTTTTTAAAGCAAGAAAGCAAGAAATAGTAAATGGATAACCTTAGAAAAAAAATCAGAATTTTTTCTTTTAAAATGGCGGAGCTATGCCTTTTAAAGTTAGAAAATACACTGCATTGCTTCATTTAAGGCGTTATACAATTTGTAATTTTTTTATTGGATATACAGGTTTTATTTTCTTTTTTAAGATAAATTAATCTTTTAAAGATAGTTTGTTAGATAAATTCCCTTGTATAAGCAAATAAAACATACATAAATTCCATAACATTTTTTCTATAATATTGAATATAGGATGTCAAAAAAATGTTTTTTTTTGCTTATTGGAAAGATAAATGCAGTTTTTGGCACTTATTTTTTTCCATTAATACATTTTTGTACATCACCACTTAAATAAATAAAATCCAAATTTATAGTTAGTCGTAGTAGTAAGTGGTAAGTAAGTAGTAGTAATGAATTGTTATTTTTTTACTTTCTTTGATGTTTACCATGATTTTTTGTTACAACTTTGAAGCTGTTTAGGTGTGTTTTACTTTGTCAGTGCATTTTGTTAAATTTTAGGTAGGTATTATATTATAAGGTACCTAGAGGTACTTCCAAATATATTTTTTGTTATAGTATTTTATTTAATTTATTGTAAATATAAACTTTATGTATCTATATGCAGGCCTTTATCGAAAAACAAATTAACACAATAAACTCATATATCTTGTAAAATAATTAAAACATAAAATATTTTATTTTTTTTTCTGGACACCTTGTTTATCCAATAAAATATTACCACAGATTTTATGTGTGTGTATTTCTGAGTTTAAAGTCAAAAAAACCTCAAAAAAAAAAAATTAAATTGAATTGCCTAAAAACTTTTTCGTCAAAAAAGTTAAAAAATATATAAATTATTTTTTTCTGGATATTGAATAAAAAAATATAGTGGTTTTTATTTAGAAATATATTGGACACAAAATCTTTTTAGACAATGAAAAACAAATGCTGTGTCCTTCATTGCGCCTAAAGCAATGTAGTGAATTTTCAAACTTAAAAGGGCACAACTCCGCAATTTTAACATAAAAAAAATCTGATTTTTTTTTTGATATTGATTATAAACTTATTTAAAAAAATACCTGTGAGAGACACTTTCTTCATAAATTCTGAAAAAAAAAAATGAGGATGATACTTACAATTGTCAAATTGGAGGGTGAAACCTACAATTGTTTAACCGACTTCTAAAAAGGAGGAGGTTATTTAATTTAAAATTTTGGTGGGTCACCCTAATGCGTACATTATTAAGTAAATTAGGTATTGATAATAATAATAATAAACATAATAAGTAACAATTAAATGTAAATTTCTATCAGAATAAGTCAACCATAATTGTCCTCAATACGGAGTCAGAAATAATCCTTAATAATCGTTACTTGTTGAATTAACTACTAAGAAATAATTTAAATTCAAGTCTCTAATTAACTTTATTATATTGAGCATTCCGAAATAACGATTTTTAATGAACTAGAATGCAAAATGAGTAAAGCAAAGGGTTCTGTGCAAAAATTGTCATTAAGTTTGGATCAACTTTGATTAAATACTGGGGGTGAAGCCCGATCTTCGCTCTTGCATATTATTAGTTTTTACGTTTAAAAGTATTAATCTTGGGGCAGCAGCAAAAGCCTCTTTTGGGGCTTGGTTGGTAGTACTTGGAGGGTAGGCTCTAAGCCTGACAACTGTACTTCATTGGCCCTTTTTGTCTGCCTAACCAGGTTGACTACTCTGCAAGAAAGCAAATTTATGGGTATTTTAGTGGCAGTCAGACCAAATTAATAGATAGACAGATACATCTATTGTTTAATACCATTGTTACTACTATTGTTTAATAGTATAGGTACTACTATAGTATCTACTAGTAGAACTAGAAGTTCAAAAACCGTATGTGTCAGGTGTACATGCCTCGTTCCTCTTTAGGAGGGCAGTACTCTCCTCTCTGTTAAAGCTGCTTCCTAGTAAAGACTAAGACATCTTGCCAGGCGAGGAAGTTAAGCTTTTTTGCTCCTAAGGTGTTGTACCTCAGCCTGCTTAGTGCCTTACACCGCCCTATGAAGTGGTATGAAGTTTCCTCCTCTCTCTAGCAAATTTTTTATCCTAATTGTTGTGAGGTGCTTTTTGAACCCACATTTCACAGCACACTGTAAAAAGTAAGCTGAATAATATTGTAACTAAATTTTATTCAGTTACAAATGTATAGAAAGTCGGAAGTTATTATCCTATACAATTGTACTTTTTTGTTAAAAACAAGCAACATTTCATGTCCGTCCTTGAATATTAAAGTACGCGACTTTAGAACTATAGTTATATATAGTATATTTAACAAAAATTAAAGTACATTTGTATAGGATCATATATTTCTATCCATTTGTAACTAAATATTTACGCATGCAGTCGTCTAGAGTCTTTTAGTTTCTTCTCAGCCTAGGTATTTAGGGCTGATTTTACTTATACTTATACTTATATTTAAAGTAAACCTAACCCTTAACCCTAAACACTAACCCTTAACTGGCCCAGTGGGGCCAAAAAGAACTCAGTCATACTATAAAACGTAGGTTATTAAATTATTTATTTTATTGTTTTTTAAGAATAAATTATAATTTATGATAAAATTCTTGTTTCACTTCATATATTAACTAAAACTGCTTCTTATAATATAAAAATATGTCTAAATTAATATATTTTTTTAAAAAACAAAATTAGGGTCGGTCAAGGGTTGACACAAAATAGGCAAAAATTTCACAAGAAAACGAGTTAAATGCGATTTTTATTGTTAAAGTAGTAACTAAATACTACTGCCAACAAAATCATACTTTCCCCCATAGTGCTAGGTTCATTAAAATCAAAAACAAAAACAAAATCAAAAAAAAAATTAAAAAAAGATTTACAATCTTTTTTTTTTCAAAAAAAGTTTCTTTTTTCGTAAAACGAAAAATAAATTAAAAAATATTAAAAAAATAAAAAATTTTCAAGTTTTTCAAAAAAAATTTCAAAAAAAGTTCCTTTTTTCATAAAACAAAAATAAATTAAAAAAAAATGTTTTTGAAAAAAATTGTTTTTACCCCATTTTACCCCCTCAATCCGATTTTTACCAAACACAATCCCAGCCTAGAACTTTAGATAATCAACCTGTTCTCCAAGTTTGAAGTCTTTAGCCCGAAGCGTTCTTAAGTTATCGTCGTCACAAATTACCCAGACCGACAGACCGACCGACACACAGATTATTTTTTTACGGAAATCATATGTTTTGGATATAAAAATAAAAAGCAATAAAAAATTTTCGAAATTTTTTTACTAACGCAAGACTTTCCTTGGGGAAAGAAAAAATAAAAATAAAACGTGTTTGAGGATTCATGAGGAAAATAAAAGAATTTAGAAAAAATTCTAAACTTTAAGGTTTGTTAATTTCAATAACTTATTCGATTTAATTCTATTTTGAGAAAGGCCTCATTAAAGTTTCAGTTTTTCTTACAATTTTACTTTTTCTAGGTAATATTACCAAATTGGTCTATTTTACTTATATTCTTAAAAACAACACACTATTTTATTAAAAAATTTCGACAGCCTAATAGAAAATACAATTTCTCTATGTTTTATCTACATATAATCCATACATAAAAACTTTATTTTACTAGTTTTAATTCCTAATTTCAATAAATTTATTAAATATGAGTATTCACTCTCAATTAACGAATTAATGTACCATCCGTAATTTGCTCGTAAACCACTTTTACTTTCGCATAGGATCGCATAGACTATGCCATAGATATAGACGTAAAGCCACAGTTAATCATTGAACAATACTTGTTTTGATTAGGGTTATTACTATTAGAAATTCGCTTAATTTCTATTTTGATGATGATCCTTCAAGAGAAAAATTGAAGACCATACGGGAATAACTATGCATATTTTGTCTTTTAAAAAACGCAATACTTTTTTTTATCCCAATATGATGTAATCCGATGTTTTCATTCCACATCATTTTTATCTTCGTCCTATGTCCTAAGGAGGAAAACCTTTTTTTCTCTTTCCAATATGCTTAAAAGGGCACACGGTTCGCTTTTTTACTTTTAGTTCGAATCTTTTCGACTCTGTATAATTTGTTTACTTGTAATGTAAATATCGATTTAAAACCAAAAATAAAATAACCTACCATGCGAAACGTTTCTAATCGCAAAAAATGGTCAGGTCACAACTTTTGAATAAATAGCGTAATTTGAACAAAAGTTACATTCTCTTATTAATTAAAAACAATAGACGGTTTAATAAAAAATTATAAAAAATAAAAATTAAAAAAAATAAATAAAATCGAAAATTAAAAAATTAAATATAATTTTTTTATTTTTTGTATTTTTAAATTTAATCGTCTTTTATTTTTAAATATTGAACAAGAAAATATAATGTTTGTTCTAATTAACCTATAGGTTAATTAGAACAAAAATTACACTTTATTAAAAAGTTACAGAGCTCACGTGACCCTTTTTTTGCTATTAAAAAACTTTTCGCCGGATAGATTATTTGATTTTTAGTTTTAAACTGATACTTACATTTAGTACAGTGAAATAAACAGAAATTCCCATGTAAAATTGCAATGAATGTACAGGGGCTGATATTTTAAAGGGTAGTAGTAAATAGTAACAGAACACTCCTGTTAGTTTTTTACCGGGTGATTTGCGTAAGGGATGTCTGCTATCTTAAATTTTAGGGGCGAGTGCGGTTATCTCGCTAAATATGCATCTTACAATAAAAATACATACCACCAATTTTGTTAAGGAAAAAATTTCCAACATCTTTTGTTTGGTCAGTTTTTTAATATATTAATAACAATCGAGTTATAAATATTCAAAAATGGCCATGTTGGGGATGAAATTAGTTTTTTCGATTTTTTAGCCAAACTATTCATCGGAGGATAAAAGTGGTTATGAGAAAACTTGTAGCTCTTGAAATTCTCTATAAGATTTATATATTTTGTTACGGTTACAGTGACCGCTGAAAGTCGAGTTGCGCTCTCTGTAGCCATACCAAAGTACCCATAAAAATTTATAATATATGAAATTTATAGAGAATTTCAAGAGCTACAAGTTTTCTCATAATCACTTTTATCGTCCGATAAATAATTTGGTTGAAAAATGGAAAAAACAATTTCACCTCCAACATGGCTATTTTTGAATTAACTCAATTGTTATTAATATATTTAAAAAATGATCCAGATCAAAATTGTTGTAAATATCCTCTTTAAAATTGGTAATATGCATTTTTATAGTAAGATGCATATTAAGCAACCCACCCCTAAAATTCAAGATAGCGGATACCCCTTACGCAAATCACGCAGTGAAAAACTAACAGGAGTGTTCTGTTACCATCCACTACTACCCTTTAAAATATCAACCATGTACATCTATTGCAATTTAGATTTAATATTTGACTCGACTAATTATAAGCAAATACACTGTACAAGAAAACTGAGTGTTTTCCAAATACAAATACAATTCAGTATACATTTTGTTTTTGATAAAAATAACATAATTAATAATAATAATAATAATAATAATAATAATAATAATAATAATAATAATATTTATTGCTGAGTACTATATACATAACATAATAAATATGCTAACTTGCACAAAAATGAATTAACATTTGAGCGTGCAGTAGAAAACACAGTATAAGAATAAAAATAAAAACATATACAAACACTTATAGTAACACTAATACTACACCAATACTACACTAATTAAATAAATATGTTTAAACTGTCAAGAAGGTAAGTAATATTTTTTTTTATGTAATGAAATTAAAATTTGGTTGGTGTTAAATATTAACTATTCAAACTCAGGCTCAATATACTTTTTGCTAAATTGTTCGTATTTTAATCAGAAAAATCAGAAAAAATAAATAAATAAATAAAATAAAATAAACAAAAATAAACAAAAATAAATAAATAAATAAATAACTTTACCACAGTACTTAACCGTTCAAAGTAAAAATAAAACAAAACTATGTTTTTATAGGAAACCTTAGTAATGTATTTTTCTATTCTTTTAGCAATTATTAATATAATCAAAAAACTATTACTATAATTTGCATTATACCGTTGTTCTCGTGTAGTCTTGAATTGTTACATTTAATATGGCTTAGTCTAAATATTCCAAAGGGTCTAATCAAAGGGGATAGGCTATTTATCTCCTAAATAGATTATATATGTATGCATACAGCCTCATTAGGCTTCATGCAGAAAAGGGTGAAAATATTGAAAAATATTATTTTATTAGACCATAGTATATTTAAAACCAAAAAATATAAAATTTCTTCTAATTAATCAATAATACACCGGCGCACAGTAGGCGTAGTCCATTGAATATCGTCCAGTATGGGGCGCTCGACCATTTTCATATTTAATATTCTTTTGCCTGTTGTTTACTGTATATGTATACTTTTATTTTATTTTTATTTTGCTTCAGTTGGGGATGGCCACCCTATAAAGTTTGATTTTTTTTTAATTTTTGCATTTAAATTTCCCCGGTATTAAATGAGCTAGCGATATCAAACAAAAATTACTTTTTTAAGCATACTATGTGCTATATTTTTATTTTAAAGACATTTTTTTTTAAATAAAATCGAAATAGGTGAATATTATATCCGTTTGGTATCAAATTTAATAAAATGACGTATTTAATATTTTCTTAGAGGGTTGAATTAAGGGGGTGATTTTTTTTTTCTAAATAGGGACCTTTAATTACTATACACCGTTAAAATTTAAAACAAAACTATTCACGTAATATTTTTTTATAAAGTTTCAAAAATACTACTTTTACCAAATTATTCAATATTTGAGCCTCAATTTCTTCAATTAGGGGTAACTAATTTTAAAAATCTGAATTTTTTATACGTAACTACCCTATACGTTGGTAGTTCATTAAAAAAATTAAGAATGTGTTTTGCCTTTAATTAAAATTATATCAAAAAATTAATCACCGAAATTTATTCATTTTATTTTTGAATATATACCTTTTTAAGAATGTTATTATCTTATATGATAAATTCTTATAATAATTATTTTACAAAAATAATATTTTAACTACCTACTTATTAATGGGATAATTACTCCGGCTCCCTCAGTAAACTAATTTATAAAAAAAAATAGAAAAATATAAATACAAATGCTATTAAAGGAGAAGTGATCAATTGAAAACCGTCCAGTTTTGAATTATTTGGGCCATCGTCTGAAAGACTTTTGTAAAAAAAAAACGTAAAAGAATTTCCCGTTAATAAATAAAATAAAAGTTGTATCCAAAGTTTGATATAAAATTTGATAAAATGTAGATTTTTAAATAATAATAATATTTTTGAATAGGGTAGACTTGGGGGAGGGGAGCTCTATATGTCAGCATTCCATAAAAAAATACCAGGAATGTGTTTTGCCTCAAAATGAAATTATAATTAGAACAAAATGGATTAAAATTTAAATAATGCATTATTTTTATTTATGTATATTTCTGTGTATAATTAAGTTATTTAATAAACTTGCATTTGTTAAAACATTATTTTTTTAAAAAAAATCTTATAAGAATATAATCTTATATAAGATAACAATATTCTTAAAAAGGTATATATTTAAAAATAAAATGAATAAATTTCAGTTATATATTTTTTGATATAAATTTAATTTAAGTCCAAACACATTCTTGAATTTTTTTTATAAATTAACAATATATAGACCCCTTACATGTAAAAACTTCAGATTTTTAAAATTAGCTACCCCTGAGAAATTGAGGCTCAAATATTGAACAATTTGGCAAAAGTAGTATTTTTGAAGCTTTATAAAAAAATATAACTTAAATATTTTTGTTTGAAATTTTAACAGTGTATAGAAATTATAGGTCCCAATTTACAAAAAAAAATCACCCCCTCAAGTCAATCCTCTAAGAAATTATTAACATTTAAAAATTTTATTAAATTTCATATCAAATTTTGGATACAATTTTCACCTATTTTGATATTATTTAGAAAAAAGTCTTTCCAACAAAAAAATATAGCCCATCATATGCTTAAATAAATAATTTTTGTTTTATATCGCTATCTCATTTAATAACTGAGAAATTAATATTTCCGCAACGTGCAAAAATTATAAAAAAAACAAAATTTATAGGGTGGCCACCCCCAACTGAAGCAATATAAAAATAATTAAAAATTGGTTTTGTAGTACACGTATATAGGTTTAACAACACGAAAAAAAAATAATTAATTTGAAGCTGGTCGAGAGCCCCAGTAATTCAAAATTAGACGGTTTTCAATAGAATACGCCAGTAGGAATTTTAGGTTTTTATTTAAAATTTCCAGAAGATGGTTAATTTTGAATCGATCTTCCTATTTTTTTTAAAGACTTGTACTTTCATAACCTACTGCTACATACAAATTTGATTTGAGGCATAACAATTGAGTGCTGAGAAGTTAAGTTGTCAGATTTCAATTTTTTTCATTTACTTCAGAGAAAAATATTTAGGGTTCTTGAGGTTAGTAAAAAATTAAAATTTAAAATGGCGCATCCAATATGGCGTCGAAATTTTAAAATTTTCAATATTGTTTGTCGAAAATTAGGGAAAAAGTATTTTTACAAGGTGTATTATACACTTTGTATTCATTACGCTAGGCAACACGGTTTCTTGTCCTGACTAAAGTCATTTTTAACTAAATTTGGGTCGCTAAGAGTGGCTCAGAATATTTCTATTACCTAAGATTTCTGAGAAAAATGAGGTAAAAGTGGTAAAAAATCATTATTTTAGCCCTCTTTTTTCTAAAATCATGGGAGATAAAAATATTCTGAGAACTCGGCGACTCAGTATTAATTCAAAAATACCCAATACTTACCCGATACGGAACATTTAATATTATAGGTAGAATAAATAGGAATCTTATGGAAAAAACTATTTAAAAAAAAATGGATTCTGTGACAAAACTAAGTAGGGTAAGGAGAGGGGTTACAAGGGGAGGGGTGTACAAGGGGACAAGCTTAGCGCCACGTACACAAGCTAAAACCCCTCAAAAATCATCACTAGGGGGTCAAAAATTATCTAAAAATATGTTACGTAATACGGTTTTTATGTAATAAAGTAACATTTTTATGATGTAGAACCATTAAAAAAACGACAAAAAAATATTTTTTTTAAGTTATTTTTATAATTTTCTTTTTTAAAACTTTAAAAACAACACGTGCTGTTTTTTTAAGGTCAAATTCGAATTCTGTGCCATTATATTGATAAGAAAAATATATTTCTGGGCTCGGGAAAAAAGTCTACACTGTTTCCCTTTAATTTAAAAAAAAAATAATTTCTTTTTCATTTATTTACTTTTTACGAACCAACCAAGCTAAATAAAAAAAATATTTATATAGAGAATTTTTGTAGAGAACTTTATAATCTACAAATTGAGTCCTATAAAATGTTCATAAAAATTTAAGAGTTTTGCTACAAATGGGAAATTAAGTAAAGTCTGCACTTTTATTTAAGCTTTTTATATTTTTTTGCATACTTACTGTGACAGTAGGACCTTCGCATATGGATTTTTGAATTCCTCTTAGATTTTTTAATATACTCTAAAATTTTCAAAATCATACTGTTTTTTTTTTCAAGATATTGAAAAATTAATTCCTGGACTTATATCTCAAAACTGCGAGGTGCTTGGATTCTTCTAAGTCAGATTCGGATTCTACGCCCTCGAATTTGTAAGAAAAATTTACTTTTAGATCAGAGCAAAAAAAAGTTGTGATTTGTTGCCTAGTGTTATTGGGACTTTTTTAAAAAATATTAAATTTTGAAGAAAAAGAAATCTAAAAATAAAAATAAATAGTTACATGGTTAAATAGGCAATTTATTTATTTGTTTAATGATGTATCACAAGACCTAGTTTGCCATTTAAAATACTGTCCCCTACTGCAACGCCTTACCAAATAAAAAATTGAAAAGTATTGCAAATGATAGCTTTTATTTTGTGATATATACATTCCGAATTTTATGTTTATATCTCATCCCGTTGAAAAGTTATGGGGGGTCTACCATTTTAAAGAAATACCCTTAGCATGTAATTTCGGCAAGCGTGTCCTGGGACACCCAGTACTTAACCCTTCGTTAGGCGCGCGGTCTACGATCGTAGACCATGCTTTTTTTTAGCTGGGTAACTTTTTACACGGATTGTTTACGCTTGCGCCCCTTCGAGTAGCTGTGCATTATGCATCAATCTATTAGATCAGTAATAATTCACACTTTGAATGGATATAATATTGTTTTTATTCATATTGAAACCTGCCTGGGATACGATTGTAGACCGCGCGACTAACCACGTTACCTTTTTTATTTTTGCATTTTTTTATTTTGTGTAAGTTTTTATGGTTTCTTTTTGTGAATATTGTTTTTTAAAGTTAGTTTATTAGTTTAAAGATAAATTAAAGATACAATATTATTCAAAAAATAAAACATTCGTTTTGGGTTAATTTTGGCAAATTTTAATCGTCACTTTTCAGTACTTAAAAGTGATGATTAAAATTTGCCAAAATTAACCCAAAACGAATGTTTTATTTTTTGAATAAATTACATTGGCAACGTATAGTTAGTATTAAAGATACAATATGTCTTTACCACCAAAAAAAATAGCAGTTTATAGGAAGACACTGGCACGAGTTTTTTTGGGCATGAAAGAGCTCATACGTATGATAAATTTTGATAAATAAGGTAATTTTCTGTTCTATAAAACTAAAAATTACTTTGGACACTAAATGTGCATAAGAAGGGAAAATAAATCGAAAAAAAAATGCTCAAAATATCATAACTACGATTGCAAAGAGCACATGTACAAGGCGCATGAGTTACTAAAATATTGCACGATTTCGAGTAAAATTTTATAATATTTTTTTCTTTTAATTTAGTTGTTTTTTATTTTTTTATAATCGTACATGTTAAAAAAAAAACAAATGTTTTAGTTTCAGAAAGTTTGTTAAGTTATTTTTATTTTTTTTACAAATTACCGTACAGATGTAAAATATATGTTAGAATTGTATATAATTTTTCTTTTACCCTTAACACTTACTAAAACAATAATAATTTGAAAAAAATATGTAAATAACTTTTAAATACAACCAAATAAATAACATAAGATATTTGGTTTTAAAAAATATAAATATGTTTTTTTTTTAAACAAAAAATAAAATGGTCTACAAGTGTAGACCACGTTACAAAAAGAGGGGCGCCTAACGAAGGGTTAACTATTGATTACGTAGTACATCTTTACTTCCTGGAAAATCAATGTCCCATCTAAGTTAAGTCACGAAGGTTTTAAATATTGCAGACAAAGTCTAACTTACTATCGATTCGGTTCACATCATAGGCGTATTTTTTGGATGGCAGCCGGGCTAGTCTTCCAAGGCCTAAAATCTAAGACATTTTGTACTACTTCAAGTAAATAGTTTTTTTTGCAAGTAATTTTTTTCATGGTTATGTTTTATCCTAATTAAAATATGTTGGATATTTTTAGTTTTTAAGTGGCGCTCCTATAACTTTTTTGTTTTTTTTTTCATATTTGGTACAACAGTCTTTTAATTACATTACATTACATGTTTGTTTAACCTCGTAATATTCTAATTAATTAAGCATCCCCTAAGTCCAGGACTTGTGTGGGCTAGTAGTAGAGGAAACCACCTGCTTTAACTGACTTTCGAACCAGTTTATATGGAGTGTCTGTCACGTGTCGCTTTAGCCAAGTGATGGCCCGTTGGTAATGTTATGCTGGGGCGCGAGTGAGAATCGAACTCACGCTAGCCGGAGTGTCAGGTATTTCAAGTTGACGCGCTAACCCGCTTGGTTAAATGTCCCATTTAAAGGCTATTTTTCGTGAAAAAAATCGTTAATGGCATGTTTTCTTCAATTTTTTTAATTCTATAAAGTTTATCCCCCAAACTTATTTTTCCTAAAATAATAAGTTGATAAGTTGATTTTCGACTTTTTTAAACGTTAGCGCCCCATTGCCTTTTTGGTTTTGGAGGGATTATTTTGATTTTCAATAGGCTTCTTGTCCTCACCAAAATTAGTTTTTCCTGAAAATTTAATAGATCGAATTATGTTATCGTGTCGACAATAAACCATGATAAACGGACAGATGGACGGGTGGACATTTCTAAAAGTTGTTTAGGATTGTATATATGCATTTTGCTAATATTTTCTCTTTTTCGTGGTCCAAAGTAAACGTTTAATACTCCTCAGTTGTGAAGCTGGAAGAAGTAAAGGCGGTGATTGTAGAATACCAATTTTTTTGAAAATTGAAATTATTAAGAAATATATTTTATTAAGAACACATAAATTAATTACAGTATGAGGTGTATTTTTTAAGTTTTCACTTTCTTTTTTTTGAACACTTTTTATAAGATAATAGTTATAAAATCAAAATGAAATTTCATTAAGAGACATTTTATTCCAATAAACAAACATTTTTTTACTGATAAAAACAAATGTTTTATTCTAAAAATATAACACCAAGTATCATCGACAAACGTAGCATACACACGTTTAATACTCGAAATATTATTTTCCACATTAGCGGCTCTTTTAGTATTCCATATTAGCCGCATAATAAAACTAAAATTGTAAAAGTCCAAACGAAAAAAAAAACACTAAAAATTCTCTACCCTATTCCACATTCACCGCATTAACTCTAAAATAATTGAAGCTTTGCATGAAATAATTTGTCTTATTTACTTAGTTTAAAATTATTTGGCAAAAAAATTGTGCGACAAAAGTGTTTTGTACTTTAAAAATATTTGGTTTATAGTATTTTTATTTTGAAATTCGGATACGCTTGTAGAGATTGATTGATTGATTGATTGATGTAGAGAAACAAGATGAGGATTCGTACCTCAAACACTGCGACCACATACGGGCCTATTGTGTTGTTCTTGGGTCTCTTGCTAGTCAAACAGCTTCGTTTCCTTTATCAGGCTTACTACGCTGTTTACTAGATTTTCATTGGAGAGCATAGCTTCTGGGTTACCATTTCCCGGTTGCCGGTATAACCAGCGATGTAGAGCCACGCAGTCAAAGAGAACATTACACAGCCTACATGTTGGCTCATCCCTATACACACATGTGTTTCCTCAGGTGGCAGTGACCACTTATTAGCCCCTTCCACCTTCCTAAGGTGGTCCCTGCCAAGATGTAGAAGGTTCTTGGCTAGTGGAGCAGCAGTTATTGCACCACCAAGTATTAACTTGCTTTTCCTGAGTCCCGGTGCCTGACCCCACTGTAAATTTTGCTGGGATATTATCCAGATTTTTACCGTGGGTTTGGTTATGCCAATAGCCGGCCTAGGTCCAATGAAGGGAGTTTCCGATCCTTCTCTTGCGAGTTGATCTGCTTCCTGAATGCGATCAATGCCTTTGTGCCCCGGCACCCACCCTAAAGTTACTTTATTGTGGTTGGCTAAGGTTATCAGGTTATTTCGACAGTCCCAAACCTGTTCAGATTTGGTTTTAAAGTTAGATATGGCTTTGATTGCCGATTGACTATCAGAAAGTATGATTTTCCTATTACTATAGTTCCTCCTCAAGTTCTCCTGAATACACTTATTAATAGCATATACTTCTGTTTGAAATACAGTAGCATGCCTCACAAGAGAAAGGGATTTGTCCCATTTGAAAGTTGCCCCGTGTATTCCAGCACCAGTTCCACTGTTCATCTTAGAGCCATGCGTGTACCAGACTAGGCCCTGCGTTCGACAGTGTTGTTTAACATACTCTTCATTCCAGTTGAGCTGGATGTTGAAAGGAATGTCGAAGTTGTAGTTGTAGAGAGCAATGGATAACTAGATTTAAGAGTTGGTGGGTAGCTAACATACCAAATGTTATATGAAGTGCAAAGTGGTTTCTGGTAGCCTGATATTATAATCGAAGTATATCTTGTAAATATTTGTTTTATTTGGGCCCGCAAAATTATTGGAAAGAACGTTCTTAATTATAAAAGCTGCGGTGAAAATTTCTATAACACGATTTAATTGTTTTGAATTTTAGTGAGGGGTTCTTAAAAATTATTTCTAATGTCCATACATTTTCATTCTCCTTTTAAATTTAAAAGTACTTGGAAATTACGTGATTAAGAGATTACTAGAAACTATTAATGGAAATATGAAAATAGTTTTATTCTAAAATTTTCATATATCTTATATGGAGTTATTTTTTGTTCTAGAAAAGAACTCCCTAAAAGAAGTTCTGGATACGCCTATGTTTCGTATACCGAACCGTTACGTCTGCTATTATATATTTAAATTATTGAACATTTAATTTGGGTAAGAATGTTTTATTTACCAATTATGTTTCTCCAAGATTAATGCTAGAATTTTTAAGAAAATCAAATTAGCATACAAATATTTATATGTATTTGTAAGTTAGCTCCAATTTTCAAAATAACCTCAAAAAACATATCATATCATTGCCAAAAGTATGCTTTTGAGGTTATGTTGAAAATGGGAGCCAACTTTCCAATTCCGACCCTAGATTCGGATTCATCTGCTCAAAATACATTGACTAGTCAATTCCGTCGAAGATTCAACTTTTTTAATTTTGTGTGGCTGTGTTATCTCTGCAATTAAAAGTCCTATCAAAAACAGTTTTTTAAAAAACATTTTTATTTTTTTGAGGAGAGTTAATTAGCAGTAAAAAATATATGTTTCTATTAAAAAAGCTATGTTGACCTTGAAAACGTAAATATGCGTAAAAATAAATACACCGTTTTGTTTGTCCCATTAAAATAAACAACTTTTGTTCTAGATTTTTTTTTTCTAAAGTGCATAGTATTTAAGACTTTTGAAAGTTTCAGATTCAAAAACAAAACGGTATATTATTAGCTGTTTAATGGGTTGCCTACAAGCAAACTTTTGATTTCTGTGGATATGCTGCCATATAAGTAAATACAGTAAAATTGTACAGTTTTACATTTCATAAGAAAAAGCCCGTGTGTTTTGTTTATAAAATGTAAGGTAACTAAATCACAAATTAAGTAATCTATAAAATCTAGAAATTAATAAAACATATTAAGTTATATTTAGGGAACGTTCAAGTATTACGTAACGCAAATTGTACCAAAATTCTAGGGTTATTTAAAGCTGTAGCCCCCCCTATTAGGGGGGTAGCCAAAATATGAAATCTCTATAATCTATAATAACGCGAGATCCGGGATATGGAGTGTATGAATTTTGGTACAATTTGCATTACATAATACTTGAACGTTTCCTTACCTGGGTCAAAATAGTAAGGTTATAACTATAGTTTTTATTTTTGACATGGAAAAAAGAAATATTTGGATTGAAAAACATAAAAAGACATCAAACATGTCTGTAATGAAAGATAGAAAATGGCATATAAAACGAGGTGCGTAAAATTCGTAGAATTCTATCAAATCAAACTACATCTCTATAATCCATAATAACGCGAAGTCCGGGGTATGAAGTGTATGAATTTTGGTACAATTTGCGTTACGTAATAGATGAACGTTCCCTTACCTGGGTCAAAATAGTCAGGTTATAACTATAGTTTTTATTTTTGACATGAAAAACAGAAATATTTGGATTGAAAAACATACAAAGACATCAAACATGTCTGTAATGAAAGATGGAAAATGGTATATAAAACGAGGTGAGTAAAATTCGTAGAATCTTAACCCTTCGTTAGGCGCGCTTGTTTTAGTTACGAGATTAGTCGCGTGGTCTACACTTGTAGACCATTTTATTTTTTGTTTAAAAAAAAACACATTTTTATTTTTAAAAACCAAATATCTTATGTTATTTATTTGGTTGTATTTAAAAGTTATTTACATATTTTTTTTCAAATTATTATTGTTTTAGTAAGTGTTAAGGGTAAAAGAAAAATGATATACAATTCTAACATATATTTTACATCTGTACGGTAATTTGTAAAAAAAATAAAAATAACTTAATAAACTTTATGAAACTAAAACATTTGTTTTTTTTAACATGTACGATTATAAAAAAATAAAAAACACCTAAATTAAAAGAAAAAAATATTATAAAATTTGACTCGAAATCATGCAATATTTTAGTAACTTATGCGCCTTGTACATGTGCTCTTTGCAATCGTAGTTATGATATTTTAAGCATTTTTTTTTCGATTTATTTTCCCTTCTTAGGCACATTTAGTGTCCAGAGTAATTTTTAGTTTTATAGAACAGAAAAATACCTTATTTATCAAAAACATTACGTATGAGCTCTTTCATGCCCAAAAAGACTCGTGCCAGTGTCTTCCTATAAACCGCTATTTTTTTTGGTGGTAAAGACATATTATATCTTTAATTTTTCTTTAAACTAATAAACTAACTTTGAAAAACAATGTTCACAAAAAGAAACCATAAAAACTTACAGAAAATAAAAAAATGCAAAAATAAAAAAGGTAACGTGGTTAGGCAGATTTCAATATGAATAAAAACAATATTATACCCATTCAAAGTGTGAATTATTACTGATCTAATAGATTGATGCATAATACACAGCAACTCGAAGGGGCGCAAGCGTAAACACTCCGTGTAAAAAGTTACCCAGCTAAAAAAAGCATGGTCTACGATCGTAGACCGCGCGCCTAACGAAGGGTTAATAAAATTAGGCAAACCTACATACATAAATATCAAACTAAAGATTAAAAGAGTGTGCTAAATGTTATTTTCATAGGGGATCGTAGGAAAAATTAATTTTTTATCTGCTATGCTAACATACACATTTTTGTGTACAAACGATAAGATCTGCTACGCATTAGAATATTAGTGTATACTCAAGCAGTATTACTCATTTCTGAGAAAATAGACTTTTTATTCAACATTGTATCTAAGTGTCCCTTTCTGAATATTAAATCTATACGAAAACCTATATTTTTTGAAAAAGTGTGAAAAGTAAAATAGTCGACGTTGAACTTGAACGTCAATTTTTTGTAAAAAATATAAATTTATCTATTAAGATATTACAATTATATAAAAAATAGTTTATGATACACGGACAAAAATTGTTTTTAGGGAAATTACGGTTGCAATCTCCGTAATCGTCATAAAGTCAGTATTTTGTCCTATAATCATAACTACTATTTATTGTGTATGTATAAATACAATCGTGTATACATATTTTATTTTACAATAAAATTAAGGACCAAGAATAACTTGTGTACAATTTGCTTTGTGTTTTATATAACAGTATTTGTAAAAAAACTCTACAAACTTACAAACTTAGTTGTTCGACTGATTGTGGTAACACCACAATGTGGTGTATTCCACTGATATCACGTAAACATATTGACTAAATTTTATCCTTCTCCCTCCAATAAAATTCTTAGATATTATTCCCAAACGTGACTAGGGTAGATACCCCAATTATAGCCACCTTAAGAAAAATTCTGTTTTTATTTCTTTTTATTATGTTCCATTATAATGTTAAAGTTGCATGTTTTGGTTTTTCTGAAACTTACAATATATCTCTACTATAAAATAAATGTTTAAACAATATAACTTCAGCTGATATGTTATAAAATAAAAAACAAACAAAATAATACTAATTCTCTAGTTTTAGCCACCCAAGCACCGGTTTTAGCCATAAAAAGTCACCAGATATAGCCACCATTAAAAAAAAACTAAAAATATGTTAAAAATAAATTATTTATATTTTTGTAACAGTTTTAGAACATTTAAAATTTATAGTTTTTTAAAAATATATACTTCTTAATCAATATTTAAAATGATTTCGTTTTTTATTACATTTTTTCTTACATACATATTTTCTTGGATAATTATCCGATAATTATAAATAGTTATTTTTATTTATTTTTTTTTTATTTGTTTATAGTCTTTTTGGGATCTAAACCAGCTGGTATCGCATCGCATCCTCAATGTCTTTGTATTTCCGGGTCAGAACTTAGTTCTCTTGCCCGGCAATTTATTGTTTGTAGTCATCTGTATTTTTTTTTTTGGTGAGTTTGTCCTGTGTAGGACACCATTATGCGATTTATGTGGAACTGATTTCTTTTGTCATCATTATATTTTTGTTTATAAGCCGTGCCGTGCTTGACATAATCATAAAACGGATCCCTTTCAGAACCTTTTTTTTTTTTTTTCTAAAAAAAAAAATAATATAATAAATAATAATAAATTAACATTGGTAAAATAGGAACATACATTTAAAATTTGATTTAAAATAATACATAAATGGTTAATATGGGGACGTTACATTTAAAATGGTTGAGAATTAAAATTGAATAGGTTAAAGAATAAATAAATAAAAATGGAACATATAAAATTGGTGTAAAGTGGACAGAACAAAATGACAAAAGTGGGGACATGTTAAACATTGGTAAATATGGACATTAAAATTAAAATAAATTTATAAAATTTTTTTTTACCGAGGGCTGTTTCCCCTAGGACTGATAAAGCTCGTCCCTTCAACCAGCTGGTAGTTTATACCATATTCGACACTATAAGTTTTACAAAAAAATTTATATATATGTGACAATTTCACATTGTGACATGTTTAGTTTTCAGCTTCAGTATTGAATCATTTGAGTCATTTTGATGGCCCTTTCTCGACTATATTTTGTATAATACTCCTCCTTTTTTAATTTAAATGTATTATTGGCTAATATTTAAAGGTGGTTTTCGCTAAAATCTTTATTATTTGTACAGTAATTTTGACATATTGATATTTTTTGACATTGGCAATAACTGGTACTACTTAGTTTCCAGTTTTAGCCAATTCTGTGGCTATAGCTAGAAAAAGAAGCATATTAGTGTCCCAGTTATCGCCATGCAAATTTAAGAATAAATTCTGCAAAATATGTATTAAAATATTAATAAAGTAACTGTTTAATGACTTACCTTTAACTTGATATAAATGTTTTACGAATCTAATTTTACCTGAATTAAATATTTAAAATTATTTTTCTGGCGGTTTCTTAAGAAAAGTATAAGAAATCACATTTTCTTCAAAATCAAAATTTTAAATAGGCGCTGTATTCGTTTCGCTACAGTTAAAACTTATTAAACATATTTGTTGTCCCAACTTTTATCATTCAAATCGGATTTAAACGATAATTTTGATCTAAAGTCTCCTATTTCTTAGCTATACCCAAAAAACTACTCTGACTGGCTAAAACCGGTGCAGTGGCTAAAACCGGTGATCCTACCCTACTACCTTCATTAAATTGTAATACAAAAACCTACACAATATTTTTTTGTCACACATGCCTTACATGGATTATGTGTCATAAATATATCTCTATGTCTATAGATACAAAGTCTTTACCAATAATATTGAGTGAGTAAATGCGGTAAAGTTGCGGCAATATTTGCTAGTGAGAAAATGCGGCGGTAATATATATATATATATATATATATATATATATATATATATATATATATATATATATATATATATATATGTCAAATATATATTTTTCAGTTTCCTGATGAAGGTTTTAAATAAAAACCGAAAGCTTGAATAATTAAATAAGCCTTTTTTCTGCCCTCACAATTGGCTGACTCCCAATAAGCAACTATATTATACAACTACACAGCCAAAAATACCTAAGCAATCTATATATATATATATATATATATATATATATATATTCCTAATATTCTCTCATATGAAAAAGTGCCTTTTATACACCGAAGTACGTAACTAAATGAACTATATAGAGCGTGTCAAAAGTCCGCCCCCTTAACTTTTGAGCAACTTAAGATATCAACTTAAAATTTGTAATACCTAAATAACGGCCTCAGAAAAGGTTATTCCTGTGAATCTGCTTTGCAGCTATTATTTCTAAATGGAAAAAGTTAATTGATAAACAAGAATATATCCTAGCGTGTTCGTTAATTTAAAGAAGGCTTTCGAAACAATAGATCCAAAAACAATGTTACAAAAACTGATGTATTATAAAATGTGTGGCAAAGTATTTAACTGGTTTGATAGTTATTTAAAAGATCGTATACAAAGAACTAAAATGAATTAAAAAAATTCAGCTTTTAAAAATATTAATTTAGATGTGTTCCAAGGCAGTGTTTTGGGGCCGCTTTTATTTTTAATATTTAATAATGACATTGGTCTTTTACCTGGTTTAGAGTTTTTGAAAGTATTTTTATACCTTTTTGAAGATGATACGCTTGTTATTGTTTGTGGAAAAAAATTGGATGATTTAGTTTACAGAATAAATAACATACTAAAAAAAAATTGTTAATTACTTTAATATGTATAAGTTTAAACTAAATGCACAAAAAACAAAATGTATGGTAATTTCAACTCGTAGAAACATTCCATATTAGATTTTAATAGGGTAAACATTTTCTAAGCTTTCAAATGATGTATCACATGACTTCCTTTTCCACTTCAATCATTTACCCATCCTTAAATAACAAAAAAAAATATTTTAGATATTCAGCTGTCGTGAAAAATGACAATATCTGAGTTACAGCTTTTTTGCTTGGGGGTATCGAAATGGATACAACTTGTTGCCACAAGAAATAAAAAATAGTTTATCTCTAGCAATTTTTAGAAGAAAGCTATCTGTATTCTTATTCAATTAAAATTTAATCAAAGTTTATATTATTATTTATTTGAGCTAAATAGTTTAGTTGTTTTATTCAGTTTAAGTATTTTGTAAATTATTATTATTTTTATTTTTAGATTAATATTTTTATGTACTTATTCAAGGTTAAATTACTATGTTTTATTATATGTATATTAGGATTTCTATTTAACAAACATTTATTTATTTACTATAACATAAGCCAAATATTTTTTTAGTATATATTTAATATGGGGGCACAATGGTGGCAAGGCAAGGGGGGACATTATTTAAAACAAAAAGGAGGGTCATGTGATACATTATTTTAAAGCTCATAAAATCCTCTATTTAACACTATATTTTTTAATTTTTTAAACATTTTTTTAAGGTTTTTATATTTCATTTTTTTTTTGCTAAAAAAATCGATTTTTTAAGATTTTTTTTGAAAATTTTTATTTATATAATTCAAAATTAGTCTAATTGACGTATTTGGATAATTTTGCTACAGTTTTCTTTACTTTTATAAACAAGAGATGGCACTACATGTGCTCATTCTAAAACTTGATACGGAATATTCATACCGTATCTAGAGCTAGAATGGATTCTTTCAAGTGATTAAAAATTGTGTGTATTTGCTTACATTCTAAAGCAGTCGTAGAAAAAACATCTTACGGCCATTTGCATACATAAGGAGGAATAGTTTTGGGACCCGTAGCGGTATTTCAGGTGATCGATGCCACAATTAGCCGGAAGCGGCCGGCCATTCGCCGTGATTGAGTCCGGGTGATTGACGATCCTCCGAAGTCTTGCCCGTCGTAACGGACGTAACTCGTGCAATGTTTTACGATCTGACTTCTGCACCCGCTGTCGCGACATGTCGTTTTATATCGTTTGGCTGGCAATACAAGATTTAATCGGTTTATATATAGCTTTTTATTTTTTAACTTCTTTTACAATGAGAAACAAGCTACCCTTTGAGTCCGAGAGCTGGTGACCATTTTCGTTAAGTTATTTACTCCCAGCTGCATTTTATATATATCTTAGGGTACAATTAAATTAAGCTATTTCCAAATTGTTAAGTTCGGGATCCGGTTCCTTTTGGTGCTATAAGCTCCAAAATATGTGGAAATGAGGTACCCTGAAATTTAATTTATGACTTGCCGAGTTATTACATTTATTATTATTTACATTTTCATGGTGTCATGATTAAATAAATATATATAAAAAAATTCAACATAGTTTTTTTTTATTTTTCAAAAACTTTTTTTAATATATATTTGCGTTTTTTCTATAGAACGTATCGTTTGAATTTTACACAATAGGGCGCGATGCTGCACGTGCTAACGTAGAGCTATCGACCTGGAATTTGGTACATTTCATTTCAGAAAAATTGGAAAAGGGTGTGTTTCTAAAAATTAATATTTTAAGGACCACCGTACTATATCTATTAAAAAAAAATCCATTAATTCTATTCTAAAGCAAGATAGATTGATAAAGGTATTATCCGAAAGCTGTCATCACGTTCTTAATTATGCAAAAGTTTCCTTATGTATACTTCAGGAGAATCTTCTTGTTATAAGACCTATACATATTATATACAGGGTAATTTAGAAAGAGGTCCATAAGAAACTACTTTAGGAGAAGAGTTACAAGACTTATAAAAGGTAGCTGTACCAACTATTTCCATGTTCCTAATATTTCCAGTATATCTGTTATATCATTTAAATATGATTTATCCATAATATGGATAACTCATATGGATAATATGGATATTATCCAGTTGGTAATGGCGTACACTACAATGCAGTTTGTGTTTCATGTTCTTCCACTATAAAAAACTTTTGAAATTTTGATTTCTGTCGCAATCTGGGTAGCATAGATTATTGCAGGGCAAATACGTAACAAAGTAGGCACAAACATGAAATTTCTTGACCCATATTTTGTTTCAGGAAACGTTCAAGTATTACGTAACGCAAATTGTCGCAAAATTCATACACTTCATACCCCAGTTCCCGCGTTATTTAAGGCTGTAGAGATTTTATATTTTGGCTACCCCCCATAACACACCCCCTATTCGGGGGTGTAGGCAAAACATGAAATCTCTATAGCCTTTAATAACGCGAGAAACGGGGTATGAAGTGTATGAATTTTGGTACAGTTTGCGTTAAGTAATACTTGAACGTTCCCTCACTCAATAAAGAAGCGATAAGGTATTTTTTTGCGATTGTTGTCTAAATATTGCCATGCGAAATAGTTAACAAAAAAAAATACGAAAACCAAAAAAAACAAGTAATGAAGAAATCAGAGAGTTCTGAATCTTCGTTCTGCTGTTTATGCGAAGAGATTTGCCAGGCCGATATGAGATTGTGCATTTTTTATAATCGATAAGTACATGGAGTGCGTGAGGGTTACTAAATACCACAAATTGTTACTAAAAAAAAAGTTAAAATTGTTATTGTGTCACAATATTTTCATAAAAGTTTGTTAATCTTTTTGTAAGTACTCTGGCAATATTGGGGATATGTGTTCCTAATATTTCCAGTATGCAATCTTTTTTAAAAAGCAATAATATTTTTGTTTGAACCTCTTGAAATAGTTTATTTTTTAACCATTACAATAAAGATATGTTTATTATTAATGCAGTAAAATTGCAGGTGATTCCAAATAAATTTGATTGCAATAAAAAATAAAATGCCTTAGTTTGGCTCACTCACCTCATATGGAGGGTAATTTAGAAAGAGGAGACATTTTAAGGAGTGCTTCTACTAACGTTTCACGAGAGTGGAGAATTGGAAGTTCTTGTCTAGACTGTGGAGAGCTTTTATTTTAAAAACAAGAAATCGGCTTACCTCGTCTCTCTAGAGTCTTGATATGTAACTTCTTTTCTCGTCTCGCTAGAGTAGGGTTGGTTGGCCCTAGTATCACGCTTTGAAATGTATCCAAAGTAGGCCAGACAAGTTTTTATTATTGACAATGATTCCTTATTTTTATAACTTGTGTGTATAGATCTTACTTAAAACTTTTAAGTAATACTTGTAAGGTATGTGGTCCAAATAAGGTTAAGCATTAACTTTAACATTAACATTAGCATTAGAATTAACATTGACAATTTTTAGAAAAGTTTCTACTTAAAACCTCATCCTCAATATTAGGGCCAGACTATACTAAGTAAGGTAAGACTGAAGTTAGGTTTTCTTCGAAGATGATCTAACCTAAGATTTAGTGTTATCATCCATCCTAACTTTATAAACTTCAAACATTTCTGATTTTACATGATAACAAAATGGATGGATGGATTTTACATGTAAACAACGAACTTTTTTAAAGAATTGTCACATTTTTAAATTAAAGTGGAGCAGTGCAAACGTTCAAAATAAATCAAGCTAGTACGAACCACATGCTCCAGGGGAAAGGAGAGTGATAAGCGGCTTAGTTGTGAGGAAGTTAGGTTAGAATTCTAATAGAAACATCAAAACTAGTTTATTTTAAACTTAGTTCTCAGTTAAATGGAAAGTATTTTGTATCTTTTTTCTGAATCACCCTGTTTAATAGAAGACTATGCCTTCTATAGAACTATGCCTAGAACTCCTAGCATCTAGGACTGAGTTTCAAATGTGTTGGCTCCGACAAGGGCCCTTCATCAACGTTTTACACGTGTCGAAGTTGGATGAAAACCTATTGTAACTTTACCTCAGAAAATGACCCCAGTGGCTGGTTATAGTTTATAAGGCATACAAGTTATTTATAAGGTATAAAAGATATTGGCCTTTATATCTCAGAAAATATAATACATAGAGAACTCAAATTTAGCATATAGAAAGTCTACCAAGTCCGCATTTAGATCAGAAGTATTTTCTTTTTGCTAATGACAAATTGACAAATTTGATTGCCTTAACTAACCCCCTCCAATTTGCTATAGTATATGATACCTATACATGTATGAAAAGTATTTTGTTCTGCAAATAAAAAAAATAAGAATATATACCGGGTGTTACAAGACCAAGGTACACCCCCCTTTTTTTCTTTATTTTAAAAGTTAGAGATTTCAAATTTGGAGGGTCTCTTATAGCCATAAATTGTTAACTTTTAACATAAACTGTACATTTTAGCCACTTCCGGTTTAACCGGAAATGATATTAACTTTTGATTTTTAAATGGGACACCCTATATATTTTTACACATTTCAATTTTGCGCTTTATTCTGAATACAATGATACCAAAAAAGTAACATTTCCGATGTCAATGTATTTTTTAATTTAATTTTTAGTTTATATCATAGGTAGGCCATGATTACTTAAAATTACTAGAAATGATCTAAGTAATCCTAGAAAAATACATTTACGCTAAAAAAACATTTATAACTCAGTTGCACCATTTTAAAGTTTTCAGAAATGGTTTTTGCTCAAAAACTCAATTTTTTTAAATGGCACCATATTGGTACACTGGTACATTCAAAAAGTACCGCCTTTTTGGAATCTACCAATATCCTTTATTTTAATGTAGGATAAATACAGCCGGTTTTATAAATTAAAATAAATGATAATAATCATATTTTTGATTATTGTGTGATATTAGTTAACAAAGCTGGCTTTGATAACCAAAAAGACAGGATGCCTTTATTTTTATCTGTCAGGTTAAATTTTGTTGATTTGTTTCGGTTTTTTATGTAATCTGTAATTAAAAATGGTTCTAATAAGCTGTCAAGCAGTTTAGGCTGTCAAGGGGGCTTGCCTTTCCGGATATCTTTCAATGTAAAGTAACTGTGCTTGTACAGAATTTTCCTGCACTCCCCATAAATTAAAAGCATGTCAATTTTTTCGTCTCTAGTATAATATACCATTTTTAATAAACAAAATTATGTATGTTACAAAAACGTTCAAAAATTAATAACACTAAATTTAGCAGAAAGCAGTATTTTGTCTTTTTATTTATCAAAGCCAACTTTGTTAATTAAAATCAAGCAATAATTAAAAATATGATAATTATCATTGATTTTAATTTATAAAAACGGCTGTATTTATCCTACATTAAAATAAAGGATATTGGTAGATTCCTAAAAGGCGGTACTTTTTGACGGTACCAGTGTACCAATATGATGCCATTTAAAAAAATTGAGTTTTTAAGCAAAAACCATTTTCGAAAACTTTAAAATGGTGCAACTGAGTTATAAATGTTTTTTTTAGCGTAAATTTATTTTTCTAGGATTACTTAGATCATTTCTAGTAATTTTAAGTAATCATGGCCTACCTATGATATAAACTAAAAATTAAATTAAAAAATACATTGACATCGGAAATGTCACTTTTTTGGTATCATTGTATTCAGAATAAAGCGTAGAATTGAAATATGTAAAAATATATAGGGTGTCCCATTTAAAAATCAAAAGTTGGTATCATTTCCGGTTAAACCGGAAGTGGCTGAAATGTATAGTTTATGTTAAAAGTTGACATTTTATGGCTATAAAAGATCCCCCAAATTTTATATCTCTAACTTTTAAAATAAAGAAAAAAAGGGGGTGTACCTTGGTCTTGTAACACCCGGTATATAAGGTATTCTTTCTGAACGAGCCACCCTTACCTAGCCAAATAGCCAAAATTGGTGAAGTCCATTTAAGGTCTATAAGGCCTCAACTGAAAGGTCTTGAACTCTACTTTCTGAATCTGACTGGTCCTTGCACTAAATCACTATAGGAGACCCAATATGGCCTCTAGAACTACTTGACCTTCACCACTTTTATTACTTACGACTATAACGACTATAAAACCACTCGCAAGAATTCGATTAAGGTCTACAAAGACTGAAATGAAAGTTAAACTCTACTTTCGAAAGCTGTGTGGCAAAATTATTTTTACTCACATAAAATCCAATATGGCCTCCAAAACAACGGATCAAATTTTCAAAAATTAACCGATTCACGCCAAATTTGGTATGTGGGTGTTTGGTGCCGCTGATTACAAATCAGAACTCAGATTTGTAAAATTCAAGATGGCCAATCCAACATGGTGAATGTGATTTTGATCTTAAATTTTACAAATCTGAGTACGGATTAGTGATCAGCCACCCCAAAAACCTCCACATACCAAATTTGGAGTAAATCGGTTTATTTTTAAAAATCTCATCGGCCATATTGGATCCCCCATCTTGAATTTTACAAATCAGAGTTTGGATTCATGATCAGCGACCCTGAAAACTCTTATGTACCTTCATTAATTTTTTTGATGTCAGGTGGTTGTGGCGGCCATATTGGATTTTACGTGAACAAAAAAAAAATTAAATAAGTTAAGAATTGACAGTCTATAAAAATATATACTGCACGTTTGTCGGTTAATAACCGAAAAATATATATAAGAAAGTTATCTATCTGTCGTTAAAATTAAATGGACAGGTACTATTCACTGTTTCCTGTCCATTTAATTTTAACGACAGATAGATAACTTTCTTTCCTAAAAAAAAAATTGCCACACAGCTTTCGAAAGTAGAGCAAGAGATTTAATTTTAGTCTTTGTAGACCTCAATCAGATTAATGGTGGTTTTATAGTCATTTAAATAATAAAAGTGCTGAAGGTCACGTGGTTCTAGCGGCCACATTGGATTTCCTATAGTGATTTAGTGCAAGGGCCAGTCAAATTCAGAAAGACCCTTCATTTGACCTCAAATGGACCACCAATTTTGGCTAGGTGGGGGTCGCTCGTTTAGAAAGAATACCTCATATATATATATTTCGAAAGCGTCAGATTAATTACTGCACAATAAATAGCAAAACTATAAAAGTGCATTAATAACAAATCTTATTATATTTTTGATATAACTGGCTTCAAATAAAAATGTGAAACTTTTCTCAAGACTAATATTTTGAATAATAATAAAAGAAAGAAATTATTATAAATAGAGAAAAAGTTTGTTTACTAGGAAATAAAATAAATATGGCTTATTTTAACAGTTTTATTTTTATTCGATTGTATCTAAAAGTGACATGTATTTCGTTCTTTTCGTCAAATAATGGACTTTGATTAATTAAAATTGATGATATTTGTATCCTAACTTCAAAATTGTTGTCAAAAATATTTATTAACCAAACAAAAAATAACGCTTGATACACGGACGCAAACTGTTTTTGGGGCCTAATCTCCCTCACGAATGAGAGAAAGAGAGAGAGAGAGAAAGAGAGAGAGAGAGAGAGAGAGAGAGAGAGAGAGAGAGAGAGAGAGAGAGAGAGAGAGAGAGAGAGAGAGAGAGAGAGAGAGAGAGAGAGAGAGAGAGAGTTGTTTCTACTAAAATTTTATTATATTTTTTATAAAGTAACTGTATAATCTTCATACCGTCAACTGGGTACCTTTTCTGGGGGCTAACACACAATTATCCCAAGGGCTAGAGCAGGACCCGAATTCTGTAATAGCCTTTCACGGCACTAAACCTAACCCTTCCTGTCTGCCAAATTGAACTGCTATCTAATATCACACTTATCGCACTTGCTATTAGTTTAATTTGGTAATAATTAATTAACTGTAGCAACCCAGACCTAAGCCAACCTGATCCAAATTTGAGTCACTTGATTACATTATTAACAAATGAAAACCGTTTGCGATATATTGGGCCAATAAGGTACAAAAACAAATTAATTTTTCGAAAAATATATTCCTGACCAAGTTACGAAAGTCTTTTGAGTATTATTTAACCGACTTTTAAAAAGAAGGGGGTTATCAATTCGACGTGTGACTTTGTTTTTTTTTTATGTTTCAGCATAACTTTGGAACGAATAAACGGAATTTGATGGAACTTTTTGCAACTTTAAAAGGGCATTTATGAGGTGGTCCCATTTCCCGTTTTTCTGGACCTGTAATATTAAAATACCAAGAGGAAATAATAAAATTTGTGATTTTACCATAAGGCGTGATTTGATTATTACTTAACGCTTAAAGTTTAAGATTTTCTTTAGTATTTCGTTTAAAATAACTTTGGTTGGACTCTTGAGCGGTGAAATAAAAATATAACTTTTAGTTTTTAGAAATGTATCTTTAAAATAATGACGTCAGAGTGCACTAACAGTGAGTTGTGATGTCAGCAGCTTACCGAGATCGAAGGAAAACTATAATTTAGCTTAGATGACGTTACAAATCTACAACTTCTGTGTCTCTATAAAGTAAAAAATAAAAACTTTTCGCAAAAATTAAAGAGCACTAAATGATTTTCAGTTTGCTTTTTTAATTTTTATTATTTATTTATTTATTTTATATTTTTCTTTTTCAGTAAGTGGCGAATTTATTTAAATTGATTATAACTGAAAAGGCGCACAATCCAAAAAGTTCAGCTATGAATATACAGGGTGACTGGTAATTCGACCTATTCCTGGAAAGAGGTTATACTATAGGTCGTTTGCAAGAAATTAAGTCCTATCAACTGGCGGTCGGAAATGAGCCCTAAGGGAGCTACGTCAACTCGAAGATAACATATTGAATAAGAAATAAAAAAAGCATCAATAAAATTTTAATGCTGCGGGGCGATTCTTCACTTAAAATAATATTCTTCACCAAAATACCTAAATTTAATAGTATAGGAATAATAGCCTTTAAAAAGTAATGTTTTTGGTAGCACAAAATGTTACTTTCTTTTAATTGCATTTTTTGGAAAACGGTTGTTCCTACAATGTTACACTAATGACATTTTTTATGTATTTTTACTTAAGGAATCCATATTTTTACAAAAAATACAAAAAAAGTACACATAAAAAAGTTTGGAACAAAAATGTATTAAGCCTAATACATTTTTCCGTCTAGGGACGCCTTTGGATAAATTCAAAAAAATAAATTAATATAAACTTATTGCCCTTATTAATACTAGCGAAAGCCTGTCACTCTAGCTTAAAGGGTACCCGAGCTATTATTAAAAACAATATTTTTATTACAATTTTAAAGGGCCGTAGCTCCCTTAGGGCTCATTTCCTACCATCATGGGACTTAATTTTTTGCAAATGACCTATAGTATAACTAATTCAAGAAATAGGTCGAATAACCAATAACCCTGTATAGAGCATTAAAGTTGTTTTTGTTTTTTTTTACACTCTTTTTTATTATGCACGTAGCTTGCGTTCTGTGTCTGATTTACTTACTCCTGATCTTATCCCTCAAACTAATTCTCAAAAAGTTCCATTGCCCTTGGCGCAAAGTGATACAAAGCTTTACTACTGTACATACTTTTTATAATAAAACAAGCCTTAAAGATATGTAATGCTACCCATTCCATTATACATATTACATATATTATGTATATTATTCACAGTAAGTGGTATATTGCATTTCCCAAAAAATAATTTTCAAAAAAAATTACATAAAAAAAAAAATTATTTTTTTTAAGTTTTTATTTTGAAAAAGAAAAATTATTGAAAAAAGATTTAAAAAAAAAACTTGAAGAAAAAAATTAAAAAAGTCAACATTTTTCAATTTTTTTTTATTTTTCTTTTTTTGTAAAATTTATCTTTATAATAAAAGTATTTTTTCCTGAAAAAATACTTTAATCGGAATTTTTTTCAGCTTTTTTCGATTTTTTTCTGAGTTTAACCCCCACTTTTTGTTTTTAGGGGGATTAATTTAAAAACAATTGGGTTCTCGTTCTCGTTCTCGTAGAACTTGATTTTTTTCTGAAAATTTCAAGTTGATAGGATTATTCGTTCTTGAGTTATCGTATTTACAAAAATCGTGACATCAGACAGATATTTGAAAAAAAACTTGCTTGTTTCTTCATGAAACAAATTTATATCCAAGAAATTTTTAATAATAAGACTAAGTAATTAAAAGCTCTCTTTCAAAAGAATCAAACATAACGATTTTACCAGATAAAGCAAAAACAACTTACTTTTGAATATATTTTAGTAGGTATTATATTTAATGCAGCCAGCACAGATTTAAAGGCCTACATGAATAATATAGCACTTAATACTTTCGGAAATAGTTCCTGAGGGGTTCACACAATATCTGCGGCGGAGTTCTGGTTCGACGCCGCTAATTACTATGCCAAGGCGTCGACATGAATCATCCTAATGACCGAGATCATCAGCACTCACCTAATTAATCAGGATGCCCTGGGCTCTACAAGCACATCCTGCAAGATCCTGCTAGTTATTAGGAAATTCTTAAATCCACGAAATCTAGTTGATTAATTAACTCGATACTTTTAGACGACAGTTTAAAATAAAATGGTTTCGTGAAATGGATTAAACTATTTTTAAAATAAACTTTAAACACTGAAAAAAATTATGTTATATGCAAAGGTAAATTTTTAGGAGTTTATCTAGATCCCAAATTAACGTGTAACGAACATATAAATTTTCTAGCAAATAAACTGTCAAAATATTTATGTTATCAGACAACTCTCAAAAATTGTTGATGTCAATATAAGGTTGACAGCTTAGCATGCCTTATTTGCGTCACAAATGTCTTATGGTCTCATATGCTGGGGTCATGCAGTCAATATGTCCAGAATTTTTGGATTACAGCGTAAGGTAATGAGGATAATAACCAGTCTAGGTTATAGACAAGATGTCAAATCCAAATTTACTGAACGTGGGGTTCTAACATTACCCTCATTTTACATATTGGTCTGTCTGTTATACGTGCATCAAAACAAGAATGCCTTAATAACTAATCATAACGAACACAATTACAACACAAGGGCCATAAACTTTAGGTCAAATTTCCTAAGATTGGGGTCTAGCAGAAATGGGTGTAATTACTATGGGGTAAAATTCTATAATAAACTACCTCCGCGTGTACAAGCTCTCCCATTATTGCAATTTAAAGCAAAAACAAAACAATATCTTCTGCGGCAGGCATTTTACAGTGTTACTCAATATCTATATGCTGATATTGACAACACTGCTTTTAATATGTTGTGAATGTAAACACATTTTAACTGTATTGTAAATTTATTTATTTATTTATTTTTATCTGACCTGTGTAAACAAATAATTTGTATATACATCAATAAATCTTGAATCTTGAATCTTGAAAAAGGTTGCTAAAATGTATTGCAATCATGGGCTTACAAGCAAAGTACACTGTCAAAAAACATAGTTTCGAGATATTGACACATTTATTTTAATTTTTTTAATTTTTGTAATAATTGTTTTTGGAAAAGAACTACTGCAAATGACAACATGTTTGAAAATGATAATGTCCCATTTGGAGTTAAATAAAAAAAAATGAAGTAATTTAATTCAACTAAACTTAAGCAAGACACTGACTTAGTGCGTTTTACTTGTAGAGCTGTTCTGAAAAAAAAAAACAAAAAAAAAACATAGAAAACTATATGAAACAGCGACCTAAAAAGTATCAATATTCTAATTTTCACAAAAAACATTGTAAAAAATATTGTAAATATTTAAATAATATTGCCCAGCGGTGGTAAAGTTAGACCATTTTTGTTATCAGATTTACCTTCAGCAACCTCAAAAACCCCAATATACCAATTTTTACGAAAATATTGTAAACATTTAAAAATAATCATATGGTGTTAAGAAAATCTTATTATCAGATTCAGTTTCGTCGACTTCAAAAACCCCTATATTTACTTATAACAATTTCGACGCTAATAAAAACATCTAAAAATATTTGCTCCTCATCCCCTCGGTGGTGAGGATTAGAAATTATTATTAGTAAATGGGGTACAGTTTTTTTTGCACTTCCGGTTTTACGCCCGTTATGCAATTTTGTAGCCCTTGCAATAGTTAGTTATAACAGTTACTTTTTACCGTGTATAGCCGAAAAACCCGTCGAACTATATATTTTTTCTTTACACTCAACTATTTAGTCCCAAAAGGCAGGCATCCAGTAAATTAATCAGAACAAAAAGCTGGATCGAAGAGTGCTTTGGTAATTGTCTTTCCAGTCACAAATCCCACTTGGAATTATTTTTCGTTTAGGACACTAATGAAATATAACGGGGGATAATTCTGCGGACGATAAATGATTTTGAGATTTATCCGCACTATGTTTTATGATTTTTTCGTGTTTTCCACCAAAGATATTAATGCTATAAAAGTTAATAAAGGAGTAATTTAAAAAGTCATTAATTATGTTTACTTTTATTTTTATTATACATGGGACAAGTAATGTTAGAATCTTTACTCTGAATTTCATAACCCTACTTGGTGTTATCAAATTAGGGTAAAATGAGCTATTTTCTTATTTGTAAATATTTTTTTCTTAATAAAATATGCACATTCCTTATTTTTGTTTAGGACACTAATAAAATATAACGGAATATAATTCTACAGACGATAAATGATTTTGAGATTTACCCGCACTAGATGTAACTATTTTTTCTTATTTCCTACCAAAGATATTAATGCCATAAAGTTAATAAAGAAGTAATTTAAAAAGACATTAATTATAAGGCTGTTTAGTTTTATTATTCATATTCATGACAAGTGATTAAATAATATATAACATCGTTATTGCAATAAATAACATGGTAAATATACCATCCATAGTTTAACACCAGAAAATTTATGAACAGCTCAAAATTTATTAGCAATGAAAGTGCCAATCAACTTTTTTAAATGGAACACGCTTTATAGTATAAATTATACAGGACTGTGCCCTTCCCTTGAAGGACTGTGTAAACTCATTAGGATATGTGAAGATTTTGCTACAGAGCATCACTTTGTAAATAATGTCAACAAAACCTATGCCATGGTGTTCAGACCTTCCAATTATAAAGACTTGGTGGTGCCCCCGATCAGACTTAACGGTAGTCTTATAAGTATAGTGTCGCAATTCAAATACTTAGGGCATATTCTAACCTGTGAACTCTCCGATAATCTCGACATTCAGAGACAGTACAAAGCCCTCTGCGTCCGTGCTAATATGTTAACCCGTCGTTTCTCCAAGTGTAATTCTGTCATTAAAAAACTGTTATTTCAAACATATTGCTCAAGGATCTACATGTCCGAACTTTAGTGTAATTATACACTGGGATGGTGGAATAAGCTGCGCGTATGCTATAATAATGCGTTTGTACTCTTATATAACATACCGAGGTTTCCTAGTGATAGTGAAATGTTTGCTAAGGCTCGTGTTAATGACTGCCACTCTATTCGTAAATTTCGGGCTTTTAGGTTCCGCGATCGGCTGTATAAATCTTCCAACCCGTATATTGTGGCTCTGCTCAGGAGTGACACTCTTTTGAACTTTTGTATATTGGCTAATTATTAATTTTCTTGTAGATATTTTATGTTTTGTATTTTTCTGTATATGGCCCTCTGGGCTTTAAATAAGAATTATTATTATTATTATTATTATTATAATAGGCCGTTTCCGTGAATAAACCTGTATAAGGTGTGATTTTGCCTGGAAGTCATTCTGTCTGTCTGTCTGTTAACTTAATAACTCTATTTCTAGAGAAGATATCAACAAACGATCTTCCTCGTATTGTGTCTAATCATCTTTTGAAGAGCTGATCAGATTTTGGAGGTAAACAATCAGGGTTAACAAGGCGGTATAACTCTATTTTTAGTATGTTTTGGGTTAAGTTAATTATAATAATTATTATTGAATTTTATTAATTTATTGCTTTTAAGCGTTAAATTTAAAATTTAAAATCGATATTTTTTTTAAACTGCTCAAAAAAATTTAATAAACACGTTTTTCTTAAAATACATTGTTTTCGAAATATTGGGATTTAAAGGAGTAAAATGTTTTGTTCAGCATAATTCACTTATTTATTATCCAATTTTAAATATTTTTGTTTAAAATTAAAGATTCTTTTAAGCCTATAAAAAATATATTTCTAGTTTTTTTGCTACGTTTTGAAGATACAGAGTTTCAAACTTTAATAAATTTTGAAACACGCAGGTGTATTAATCCCTTTTTTTACCTAATAGTGCCGATTTTTTCATAAGATCATTGCAACCAAGGGCGTATACAGGGAGGTGGTCTGGGAACCCGGGCCCCTCCAGAAATCCTAAAATTCTAAAAAATGACTACTTTAAGAAAACAATTTCGCCTAAATTATGCAAAAAAAAAAATCTGTTACGCTATTTAAATTTTGTACGCCCTTGCTTGCAACTGTTCATCTAGTTTATCATTAAATTTATTTTCACCCAAAATTATAACTTGCATTGTCTAATAAATATAATCCTGTAAAGTTTTTAAAATTTCACCAAAATTCTTTCAAACTTTTGTCATAATTTATTAATTTCATTATTAATTAATTATATTCAATGAAGAGATTGCGATTACCCTTTTTTAAATTATTAACTAGTTGACGAACTTTTTAGTAATATTTTACCGGCTAAGAAAAGTTGTCGATATCAACAATTTTGAAAAAACTTATCCAATCTAGTTAATCTTCTTGGAGGGCTAGGGTTGTTTTTAAAATAATATTTTAGTTATAAAACTATACAGTGTGACATTTTTAATATGTCTATTAGATAATTCATAGGTAATAGTGTTTTTATCTGCAGGAATGACAACTGCAGACGGGTCAAAAAAAGTCACTTGTCACGGTGATTTCGCAGAACTGCCGCCGGACGGAGTGATCCTATTTTTTCTTCTACTCAAGTTTTTCAAACTCAATTTATGTTTCTGATAAACTTGATTAGAAGAAAAACGTAACTCGGTTAAGCTTCAAATTTAAAGCACAGCATCAATCAAATTCATGTAGTACTTTTTAAGTTAACTGAAAAAATGACTTTCAGGAAAATCCTGATATCTCCTAAACCAGAAGTAAAAATATACAAGAATAAAAAAGAAAATATTCATTAAAATGGCGGCAGTAAGAAAGATTTTAATAATTTGATAAACAGTTGCAGTGGCCTACCATGCAAGTCCTAGAAAATGGGGTAAAAAACATAGTTGTTGCTGTTAATACGAAAAAAAAAAAATTTTAACCATTCTTAAAACAAACAAAAGTAGAAATTGTTTAAGCTTCAAAACAAAAAAAAAAGAATCAGTCAAATCCAATAATTAGTTTTCGAAATATTTGAATTTAAAAAATGTCAATTTTTTAGGTGTCCGGAATTTAATGTGCGGCAGTGTACCTACCGCTAGCGAGTTAGCGGTTTTATACTACAAATATTTGTGGTCCGCCAGGGCCAACTTAACTTTTAAAAAAGTAATCTATAAAAATTATTATTCCCCGATGAAAATAACGTATTCAGCAATATGAGGAACATATTGTGCAATTAATTTAAAATAATGAAAATTCAAAAGTTTGCTAATACAATTACCGGAATAAATTCTGAAATATTTAATTGAGAGCAACTCGTTAACTTATTTCCTGAATATACAATACCCATAACGGAATATTAATGGAGTTGGTTTTGCCTTAGTTATAAAACATTGATTTACTCTTAAAAAAGCAGAAAAGTTACGTGTTTGGGACAAAATAATTAGGACTTTATGTCCATAATTTAAAAAGGTTTAACAGGAATATTTCCTTTAATTAAATTAAATATCTTGAGAACAAAAAAAAATATATATAAATTCTAGAAAAAAGTCTATTTAATTTGTCAAGAAAAAACTTTAGAAATGATGAAAATAACGCCTCTCTTACCCCTTGACTGGAGTCAGGAGAACTATTATTATACATTATATAGCTCTTTTTATAGGAAATTTAATTTGGTCACCAAATTTTGGTGGATTGTTTAAATTCTGATTTTTACAATAGGTGTTCAAAAATTAATTTTTAATAAACGAAAAAGACAGTAATTTTATTAATTAAAAGGTAATATTTTAGCATGGGAAAAATGCCCCCCGTCTTAAACCTAACCAGTGAAATACGCATCCGCATTTGTTAAAAAAATATATAAATTGGGCTAAAATTTCTTATGAAACGAAGTACAATAATATTTAAATTCCCCCTATTTTGAAAATGGTCCTTCCCAATAAGCATGGGGTGATCACTTGATGGAGTCATTCTTTTTTCTGCAAATTAACCAAAGCCTTATCCCTCAATAAATTGACCTAAATAAATTGACCCTTTTTTCAGATTTTTAATATTTGTCTTTGATCTCGAGATATTTGAGGTGGGACTTAAAAAAAAAACCACGTGGTATAAATTGCAACAGAGGACCGAAGAGAAAAAAACATTGAACTTTTAGATTTAGAATGAGGAAACGTGAAGAAGTCTATCCATCTACGCACATGCATGACGTAATTTTTGAAAAAATTATCCGATAAAATCAAACTTTCAGAAAACGATTAAATTAGTTAATAGTCATTATGTGGAAACATTTCGCATTTAATGGAAAATGTGGAAACATTAGGAAATACAATAATAACTACGGAATTTTTAGCGCGTCTAAACGTAGTCATTGTAAGGCGGTCAAAGGCAAAATCTCATATTTTTAGAGTAAACGATAATTCTTAATTACAGTACACCGTGCGGTTTTGGAGTTAATTTACGAACTCGGACTAAGTTTTTTTTGATAATCTTGTTATTTATGACATAACTAAAGATTTAAGACCAAAAATTAAAAAATCTGACGGTTAGTTTTTTTTTTAATTGTCAATTTATTAAAAAAAAGTGCAGCAACTTAATTATCCCAAAAAAAAAGCCTTGATTTTAAGGTAATAACTTGTGACGTATCAATGTAAAACAAGCCTATTTGTTTAATTTTCAAATAAATGAAAAATAATTTAATGCTTTTTTAGGTTGAATTCTAGATTTAATCACGTATTGTGACAAAACGCAAAAGATATAAAAAACTGGTAAATACATTTTTATAGAGAATTAAATAGTTTTTATCCTTATGAAAAAATAAATATTATATATCAATAACATTTTGAGTTATAAGGGGATAATTAAGTTAGTGCACTTTTTTTTAATAAATTGACAATTAAAAAAAAAACTAACCGTCAGATTTTTTAATTTTTGGCCTTCAATCCTTAATTATGTCATAAATAACAATATTATCAAAAAAAAATTAGTGACGGTCCGAGTTCGTAAATTACCTCCAAAACCGCAGGGTGAGTAGGCTACCCGGTTTCCTCCCTGATTGCAGTCATATGTTTTTCAACTAATTTTGGGTCGCTGAGAGTGAATCCGACCTCAGGTTTCTGAGAAAAATGAGACAAAAGTGGTAAAAAATCATTATTTTAGCCTTCTTTTGTTCTAAAATCATGGGAGATAAAAATATTCTGAGAATAAATTTGGATTAGGCTACACAATATTAGTTAAAAAATACCCAACTTAGATTATGGAAACTTTAAATTAATAGGTAGAATAACTAGGAATACTGGGGAAAAACATATTTAAAAAAATTGATCCTGTGACACAACTAAGTAGGGGGGGGGGGGTGAGGAGAGGGTGCATAAGGGGACAAGCTTAGTGCCACTTACTCATGCTAAAAACGCCAAAAAGCATCACTAGTAGGTCAAAAATAAACTAAAAATATGTAATACGGTCCTTAAGTAATGAAGTGATATTAAAAAAAGGAAAAAAAAATAAGCAATATTGTTTTTTATAAATTATTCTTAAATTGGCATAATTGCCTGTACTCAAATTTACAAAATAAGACGTGTTGGATTTTTTTAATGTCAAATTCGGATTCTAAGCCTTAAAATTATTAATAAAACATATTTTTTTGCGCTCGGGAAAGAAGTTTAAACTGTGGTCTTTAATTTTATTGTTTTTTCATTTATTTACTTTTTACGAACAAACTAAGCAACAAAATGTAAAAATATTTTTGTAGAGAATTTTATAATCTACAAATTAATTAGGTTCTATAATTATAATTAATAATAATAATTATAATTAATGATATTGAAATGTATTTTTTTATTTACAGTTAAATAATTACTTGAGGACTTAAAATCGTCATTTTTTATTTTTTTTTGCTTTAGACTTAATTTTTGTTAGTGAAATAATATAAAATTTTCTAATTTTCAAAGTCAAATATATTATCATATATTGAAAACGAAAAAATCAAATAATCTCCTCCTTTTTGGAAGTCGGTTAAAAAAGGACAGCGTTAGGTTCTTAAGCAACTCTTTAGTTAAACAATGAAAAAACTCTATGCCGATATCTATATAATAACTGAATTTTTTTTTAAACTTTTACAAAAGCCAAAAATTGCATTTAAACCAGTAGGAGCAGGGCTTCAACTTACAAATACATATTTTATTTTTATTTTTTTCAACATTAACAAAAAAAAATTATTCGAAACGACCCTTAAGAGTTTATATTACAATCTGTTAAAACTTTTTAACTCTAGATAAAGTAAAAGTTTGTATTGTTTGTAAGTGAGTCAAACAAATCTGATAGGGTAATTACCATTAAACAAGGCACTGGAACAAGGTACACAAAAGGCTCAACCCCAGGAGCGCTATATTGCCGCTTTTTGATCATCGAAAAGTAAATAAGTGGTAATAAACATGAATTTTGGGAAGTTGAAAAGCCGCACTTTGCGTATAATAGAGGGAAGGAAACATCAATCAACATTAAACATGTTTTGCTAATATACGACTAAATACTTAATTTTATAAAATATTATAACAATATCATAAAAAAAAATAATAATGCCAAATAAACAAAATAAAAAATATAAAAAATAAAAATACAATACATAATGTAGCACACAAGCTACATACATACATACATAATTCATAATATTTTATTTTCTTAGTTTACACCGTATGCACCAAGCACTTGGTCCGGGTACCAAATTTGAATTTAAACCACTCATAGGGAACGACCATGCGTATTTCCAATTATTTATTTATTTATTTATTTATTTATTTATTTATTTATTTATTTATTTATTTATTTATTTATTTATTTATTTATTTATTTATTTATTTATTTATTTATTTATTTATTTATTTATTTATTTATTTATTTATTTATTGTTTTACATTACAGAAGAAATCCAAGTAGTACAATACATAAGAAAAAACAATTTTGTAGAATTAACTAAATACTTAATAAATAACTAAGTACGTATAAAAGTTAAATAATTAAACATTTTTAAGATATTTCTTAAAACCTATTAAGCTTGTGTTAAAAATATCAATATTACACTGATTTAAATTTCTAGCCAATCTAGGAATTATTTGGTTCCCGGACCAAAGGTTTGGTACCTACTGTGTAAACTAGGCCATTATCTGATATAATTGAACTCATACAGAATTGTTATATATTAAACCATAATTTTTAGATCTATATAGTTATATCCCTATAAATTTCTCAAAAATGCCATGGATTTTGTAAGTTACAAAGGGAACCTTCAAGTATTACGTTATTTAAGGCAGTAGCGATTTTATATTTTGGCTACTCACACTAACACACCCCCTATTAGGGGGGTAGCCAAAATATGAAATGTCTATAATCTATAATAACGCGAGAACTGGGGTATGAAGTATATGAAGTTCGGTACAATTTTCGTGCTAGAATTGGTGCAAGAATTGGTGCAAAAATTAGTAAAAAATAAAACGTTATTTTACTCCCTCTTTTGTCTTACTCCCACCTCTGTATCGCGTTGTCCACGATAGCTGTACAATGTACACTTTCAGCTTGAATGGCAATAAATTTAAAATATCCTCTGCTGCCTGTTTCTCAATAACCACAATGGGGTCAGTTTCGATAGGCTGCAGCAAGTCCAAAACTCATATTTTTTAATAACTTTTTTAAACTTTGTAAAATTGTTCTAACATCGTACTAAATTTAAAATAATACGGCCATATTTATAAAAACAATTGAAAACCAAACCTGTCATTTTTCCACTCATGGATATCTTGAATTAATTTTAAAAGAAATTTCAAAAATGGACTAGTTGATCTTGAATACGTTTTAATTTAAATTTTATGTAAATATATTTCTCGGTTGTGCAAAAAATAGTTTATATACCTCGGAAGTAAACTGTGTTTTAGCCCCTAAAAGGACTAAAACGACCAGTTTACTCCCTTGATATATAAAACACTATTATCCACGGCCGTGATTAATAGGCTTATTAATCACGGGTCTGTAAAAATAAACCGTTTACAATTTAAAACGACCGTGGATAAAGTATAGAATTCTACTAGCGTATAATAGCTATTATTCATTCGGGTAATTAGGTCACTCGCCTTTCGACTCGTGTCCTAAAATTCAATGATTAATAGCGATTATTAAAGGCTCATTGAATAATATACTATTATTAATTAAGGCCAGTTTCAAAATATCTTGCGATTCGGTATATTTCGTCTTAGGGATCTCTACAACATAGTATGAGTAAGGTTTTAGTCACTGCATGTTTTATTGGATTTATACTATAGAAGAAGTGTGGTTCTATAGATTAATATCAGTTTGTAGGTACGTGAATAATTCGAGAGTATTTACTTATTTTTTTAAACTATTTATTCAGGTACTTTCAATCATTTTTAAAAATTATGGACGAAAATTTAAATTTTTGGTTTGTAAATATTTTTGATACTGTTTTATTTCGAATATGGTAGTGAAAAGGCTGAAAACAAAAATCCGCGCTACTAGGGGGTTAATTTTTTATTTTAATATTGTTCAAATTTGGTATACATGCTCTTTTAGGGATATTAAGGTAGACCAATGGTTAAAACACAAAAAATCTAAATGGCGGAGCCAATATGGCGTATCGGTTCTTAGAATGTTGTCTTAATTAGGCGAAATTAAGGCTATAAAGTAGTCCAAGGTCATCGATTTTAAGGAAAGGACTAAACTTAAAACACTTACTATGACAAAGCTTATATGAAAGTTAAAACTACAGTTTTATATCCATTTTAGTTAAAATATTTCATATTCGAAATCAGCGGTATCAAAAATACTCGTATGCAGAAATTTATGTTTTCGTTCTTTTTTTTAGCCCACAGTGCATTTCAGGATGTAAAAACATAAAAAAAAAACAAAAAGAAAGATTTTGATTCTTACGAAAATTATTAAATAAAGAATAGCCAAAATAAGCAAGCTATCATAAAAAGTTAAATTTTGATCTCCTTTGATTTGTTTCTTATTATATAAACCATTTTTTATAATTTTAGTTCGCTATTGTTTTTATTTATTTATACTAATTTACTGGGCATAAAAATAAGAATACTTATTTATTTTCCAATTAGGTACAAATTTACATTTGGTTCGTCAGATTATAATTTATTTTTATTCTAACCCTTTTTGGCGAAAAATATTAAAAATAAAGAAAAAAACTAAAAAAATTAGTTTCGCTATAAATCTAATTTTGTTAAAATTCTTGCCACTTGATGTTTTAAAAGCATCTTTGAGCCATCGTTATGTTTTTCTTTTATACAACTCCTTAGGAACTTTAAGTATTTTTCGTCAATATTTATTCTTGTCAAGATGGCTGAGGAATGAACAAATGTTTAAGTTTTAGCCAGGCCCGTAGTGGCATGTAATTTACCGGGAGAATAGCTGAAAATATGCATTTTTTAACACATTTTTATGTTAACTTTTCCACCCAAAATAAACCGTTTTTTAATATGTATAGTGTAAAAAAATTATCCTTAAAAATAGGGAATAATTTTTTTTTAATTTTTACAATTTGATAAAAATAAATCTTTACATATCTCGGAAACTCAGCATTTTTAGTCACGTGTTTATCCCAAATTTTTTAATCAGAATTATCCATTATATACCGGGTGTCCCAACTTTATTTACCCAGCGATTTTCTCTAAAAGTAAAAGAGATAATCAAGTTCTGCGAAAACCATCATAAATTAGACAACTTAAACTATTTTTTAGCATATATGTTATACTTTTAGCTTTTAAAATGTAGGCACGGGCATGGGGGGGGGGGGGAGTTTTTAAATGGAAAGGGGGTTCGTGTGATACATCATTTTAAAGCAAATACAATTCTCCATTAGACTGTATATTTTTAATTTTTTTAAACAATTTTTTTAAGGTTCGAATTCTTTAATTTTTTGTGCTAAAAAATGCGATTTTTTTTTGTAATTTTTTTTTATGTCAACTAAAATTAGTTTAAAAGTTTAATTTACGTTTTTCATCATGAAATTAGTAACTTTAAAAAAAAATGATTTTTTAGAGTAACTTTGACAAAAATACCCATTCTCAACCTTATTTTAAACAAAAAAAAAAAAATTTAAAATATATAGCTAAATGGAGAATTTAATAAGCTTTAAAATGATGTATGACACGACCCCCCTTTTTGTTTAAAAAAAATGTCCCCCTATGCCCCTGCCCAAATTTTAAGAGCTGAAAGTATCAAATATATGCTAAAAGATAGTTTAAGTTGTGACACCCGGTATATATTTCTTGTTTAATTTATTTAAATTTCGACAAAAAAAAATCTTCAAATTAAAAAAATAATAATTAAGAACTGTAAAATATATTTACTTATTAGTATTTTTTTCAATACTGGCTTATAGGACAGTCTAATCTAAGAAAAAACCTTATATAAACATGTATCTAAAAATGTTTTTCTATTTTGCGACTCTTATGAGCTCATAATCACATTTATTTTGCGTGTTCTTATAGGCCCATAAGAGGTCTGTACTTTTTGTTCTTTTGGGTTGGCAAAAGTCGCTTTAAAGTTGAATTTTCTACAAAATTTTGTGTTTAGGTTATTTTTACCATGTTAAAATTGTGGCTTGGTTAATTGCAGTAAAAAAGAGAAGATATGACTATAAAATAGATCAAATTATCATTTGTTCTTAGAATTTTAAACATAGTGTAAGGGAACGTTCAAGTATTACGTAACGCTCCTAGAGGGGGGGTCATTTTGGAGTGTTACTCCCATGTAAATGGTATAGGAAAATAGCCTTACAGGGGGGTTCCAAAATGATCAAAATTTGCGTTACGTAATACTTGAACGTTCCCTAAACGGTAATGCCAATCCAAAACAAAAATTCCTAAATCAGTCATCAATTTAAATGTAAGTTTTTTTAAATTTTAGAGCAAAATAGAAAAAAAAATGTATAAAGTACTATTATTTTCGGGCATTCTCCCAGTAAAATGCATAGCCACTACGGGCCTGGTTTTTTCCGCCTAAAACGCAGATCACGTTTCTAGCGAGCGTGTGTTCGTATGTGAAGAGTGCCATATGCAAAATGTTGAAATAATGTTTTTATATAGGAAAAGTTACGAAAATCTTCCTTTCAAACGGTGCCTCACACTTTAAATTTAATGCTTTTTGGGCCCAAATAATTAAATTCGAGAAACTAGGTACAAGTTAGCAGCTTGCCAAGATGAAACTTCAACTATAATTTAGACACTAGTCACACTTGTATAAAAACAAACTTATAAATTTAGTGTGAGGCACCCTTTCAACTCTTTTAAGAAAAACGGCTTAATATATCAAATTGAAATTCAAAAAATAAAGAAAATTTGAATTCAAAACACGTAAATAGCATAACCCAAATACTTTTTTGGTATATATTTTATATGTTTAGGGGGCAAAATGGTCACAGGGAGACAAGAGGGGACATTATTTTTAATCGAAAGGGTGATCATGTAATTCCTCATTTTAAAGCAAATAAATATGATATAATTTTTAATTTTTAAAGGATTATTTTTTTTTTGAATGCGATTTTCTAAGATTTTTTTGTAATTTTTATTTATATCATTTAAAATTAGTTTTAAAAAATAACTTATGTTTTGTTATCGAGAAATTAATCATTAAATAAAAATCCTTGTTTTTTTTTAGAGAAATTTTGATGAAAATTTCCATTTTCGATACTTTTTTAACCCCCTAAAAATAATGTTGAAAAAATCAAAAAATATATGGCCGAATAGATAATTTTGTGAGCTTTAAAATGATGTATGACACGACTCCCCCTTCAATTTGAAAATAAATATCCCCTTGCCCCCTGCCTCCATTGTGTGCTCTAAATATATTAATAGTACTCCACAAAAATATTTAGGTTATTTTATTAAAGTGTTTTAATTTTAAAGTTAATACCTTAACCCGTTTATAAGTTAAAGGAGAAACTTTTAACAGGCACTGTATTATGATTGGCTTCACAAAGACTTGGTAAACTATAATTCAAATGAAAATAAAGTTAGGTGCCTTATAGACGGCAAACTATTAAAATCTATAAATAAATTGCACTGCTCTACTACAGAATGTTTACAATCAATGGGAAAATCCCTACCAAAATGTCATATACCTGCTACTCTTTTTAGCGATCATCAGTGAGCATATATTGGTATGGTGGCTTTCGCACCACGCACCGCTGTTGAAAATTTTAAATACTTATTAAAAATAAGTATATCTGTGTCGAGAGCGTACAAATTGGTGGCGCCATCTAATGTTTGCATAAAAGTACTACACATTAGATGTTGGCAGACCTGTAATCTGATAAGAATTATCTATATCTAGATACACAGGCAGACAAAAATTTTGTCTAGAAGCCAGCAAATCAAATTATAAATGAAAATAAAGTTTAGTGCCTTATAGACGGCAAACTATTAAAATCTATAAAGAAAGTGCACTGCTCTACTACAGCATTTTCATAATCAATGTGTAGTACTTTTGTGCATACATTAGATGGTGCCACCAATTTTATAGATTATACTTCACATATTCGAATTGGCTTATTTTAAGTGGAAGGAAATAGCGGAGCAGATTAAGGCGTGAAACTCAAATACTTGACCAGCAGCGTCGCGTCGCGCCGGCTAGCGTGAGTTCGATTCTTACTGGCGCCGATTGCCTTTTTCAGTTAATTAATAATTTGTCGAAGACGATAGGTAAAACAAAGACACTCTCTATTAACTGATTCGAAGCTCAGTTAAAGCTGGCCGTTCCCTCTTCTACTAGGCCACACAAGTCCTGGACTTAGGGGATGCTTAATTAAGCAGAAGAAGGCTAAACAAACATGTAAAAATGTATGTAATTTTTAGCCAATGGTCGCTATTACACAGAATTTGTTATCTTCAGGAACAGGCCTAATGGGTCCCAATAATTTTGCCAGTTGGCAAATTTAGCTCCGAGTTGGCAAAATGTTTTAGTTATTAATTTTGGTGTAGGGAGAAAAGTTGTGGCGCAGTTGATGAATTTAGAGGAGTTGGCAAATTTTAGTGTTGAGCTTTTTTTAGTTATTCGTTTTCTTTAAGGAATACAAACTTGTGGCAGACCAGTTCAGGTTCAAGTTCCAGACATTGCAGGGAAAAAAATTGTGGTAGTTGCCAAAATTTTAGAGATGTTGGCAAATTATGAGAGTAATTACCTTTTTTTTGTAGACAAGTGGATATTTGTGTCTTGAAATAATTGACTTATTTTTTTTATATTTTTTAAACAAAAAAAAATAAAAAAAAAGTACTAGTATAAGGTTTTAGAGTTAATAAAATTCCCTTATGGTGACTTTGGCCAATGTTACTCACGCTGGGTGTTATCACTTGTTTACAAAAAAAAAAGAAAAAATGCTCGTCGAAAAATATAACCATACAGGGTTATTCAGAAATAAGTTCGAGAAATTTAAGAGGTGACTCTACGTTAAAAAAATATGAAAAAACGTTCCTATAAAGGTTGGTCCGGAAATGATCCGTAAGGGAGCTACGGCTCTTTAAAATTGCAATAAAAATAATTCTTTTAATTAATAACTTTTGTATCCTTTAAGCAAGAGCGACGAGCTTTTGCCTGAATACTAGTATTAATAAGGGCAATAAGTTTATGTTAATTTATTTTTTTGAATTTATCCAGAGGCGTGCCTAGATGGACAAAATATGTGAGGCTTATCACATTTTTGCCCCAAACTTTTTTATGCTATTTTTTTGGATTTTTGGTAAAAAATATAGATTCCTTGATTAAAAATACATAAAAAATGTCATATAGTGTAACACTGTAGGAGCAACCGTTTCCAAAAAAAAAATGTAATTAAGAGGAAGTAACATTTTGTGCCTCTAAAAATGTTACTTTTTAACAGGCTATTACTCCTTTAATATTAAATTTAGGTGTTTTGGTGAAGAATACTTTTTTGCTTAGTTTTAAATGAAGAATCTTCCTGCAGCATTAAAAGTTTATTGGTGCTTTTTTTGTTCCCCATACAATATGTCCATCTTCGAAGGGCCGCGGCTCCCTTAGGGCTCATTTTAGGACCAACCTTTATAAAAACTTTTTTCATATTTTTTAACGTAGAATCACCTCTTAAATTTCTCGAACTTATTTCTGAATAACCCTGTATAATTTCTATAACGTCAGTTTCCATACTTGTTATAAAATATACTATTGCATTAAAGCTTACATCTTCTCTAATTTACGGAACGCTGTATTGTTGTCAACTTCCAAAATTTATGACGTTATTAAAAAAAAACTTGGCAGAAGGTAATTTAGTCGAGTTAATACAAATATACCTCGGCAGTTTGTCTCTACCTGCTTCAAAGAAATGCCTCCAATAAAAACCACTGTAAGTTACTGCCAGTAGAAGGCGTTAAATGGGTCCTTTTCTTATTTGGTGGTGACAAGATAAAACGACATAAATCAAGTAAAACATCTCTATTATTATTATTATTATTATTATTATTATTATTATTATTATTATTATTATTATTATTATTATTATTATTATTATTATTATTATTATTATTATTATTATTATTATTATTATTATTATTATTATTATTATTATTATTATTATTATTATTATTATTATTATTATTATTATTATTATTATTATTATTATTATTATTATTATTATTATTATTATTATTATTATTATTATTATTATTATTATTATTATTATTATTATTATTATTATTATTATTATTATTATTATTATTATTATTATTATTATTATTATTATTATTATTTTGAAATAAAACCCGACAGGTTCACCTCGTCCTCCGATGACCGAGGAGACGTGCGGGGAAATTGCGGCAACTGCTCTCCACGTCCGTGGAGTAAGCCTCTACCGTGACCGGTTATCGTGTGCTCTGAGTAAATTAAGAGACCCAAGGATTACTGCTTTCTGCATGCGACCAGCCAGAATTTCGGCTGAGTCGCGACATGCCGGTATGGTTTTGAGGTTAGAGAGAAAGCTGTCATTTATACCACCAAGGGATCCAACAATAAGCACCACCAGTTTTATAGAGTGGTCCGGATACAGTCTTATTATTATTATTATTATTATTATTATTATTATTATTATTATTATTATTATTATTATTATTATTATTATTATTATTATTATTATTATTTTTATTATTATTATTATTATTATTATTATTATTATTATTATTATTATTATTATTATTATTATTATTATTGTTTTTTTTTTCACGGTTATCCGGTTTGACTCTGGCTAGTTCGGAGATGATATCTCAAGAACTAAGCTAGTGCTTCTTGATCGCCAAGGACCAATTAATACACAAATGTAGCGTGGGGATCCAAATGTACCAGCACGGTCTCTATATTAGTATGACAACATTTTGTATACAATACTCACATTGCAGTATTTAATATCACAAGTAAAGTACTAAATACCAATGGTGGCGATATAAATAAAATATATTTATTAATAAATAACATTCGGTATTAAAAATAGAAGGAAATTTATTTAACCTATTCACCCTAATCTTGAATAATAGTGTATAGAATAATGACAAATTATTTGTCAAACACTTAATATTACTGAATTATTGTTCTGACACATTATGCAGATATTTAATAAACTGCACTACATTCTTTTTTAGAGAATAACCTACCAAACACCCCTGCAACTATTTTTTCTGAATTTAGAATTGATAAACTATTTATGTGAACGTATTTAATATCTCTGAGCAAAATTTATATAGAATAATCTAAAACAGTATAAAATAAAGTTTTATTAAGTCCACTATGGTCATTCCTAAAGAAAAAAGTCCATTATCTTACGAAACCGAGCACCTTAGATTCTACTGTTAACGGTTTTATAGTGTGTTGTTAACAGGATTAACTCTTGGTTTGCGTTGACAAGTCAATAAAACTTAAATTTTATTCAAGTTTAGCGTGTATTGGACAAAATTTCGTTTAGCCGTGTCGTGGTCCACTCGTGGGAAATTTTCTTATATCAGGACCAAGGTGGATGTGGAGCACAGTTTCTTTGTCCCATTCACAGGCTAGATAGGCTTCTGCAGTTGCTATAGTAACGACTGTGTTAGTGAGTGCTACCTTAATAAAGTTAGCAAGGACACGGGAAATCAGTGGTTCACAAAAATAAGGTGTTTTTCCCAACAAAAAAAAAAACGATTTTCTGGACTTTGCCAGTGATCCTATAAACTCCTTCGAAATGTGAAGTAAAAACTAGATTTAGTATATCTATAGATAAATCTTGAACGATTTAGTTATTTTTGGCTTTTTTTGTACACATTTTGATATTAGTAAAAGTAACGATCAGAGTTAATCGAGCATTGCTGATGTTACATCTTACGCCTATTTCAACTTTTAAATTACATTTAAATTTATTTTATGTTAAAACACGTAATAATTTTTAAAACTATATAAATTACTGAATTACGTATTAAAAGATGAGATATCTGTTGCTGTTGTTACAAGGGAATTCGTTGCTGACGTTACATTCAAGGTACAGACTACAGACCACAATAGTCATGTATTTATAATACAAGGGCGAAAAGTTAAGTTTTTCGATTGAGTAGGTTTTAAGAAGCCGAGGGCCGGTCGATGGGGCCGGCCCGAGGGTAATAAACCTACGAAATCGAAATTTAAGTTTTTGACCGTGTGTTATACAATATTTTTTATTCGATTGTTACTAACTATAATAAATTATTAAAATATACTTAATTTTATATTGCAAAAAATAATTCTTTTTACTGTCTTATTACTTATCTAGTTATTCATGACAAATTTCTATCCAATCAAATAGCTAAAAAAACAATTGATTGTTTCTTTTGCGTGCGGTTTTATTTTCAAATTAAAAAAGCTATACACTGATAAAAGAGTTTATTTGCGTCAACTAAATATTTGGTTGGATATGGTCAATTAAATTATTTGGTTGGGACAAATAAATTTTATTAATATTTAGTTCATGTAAACAAATATTTTAATTGCAAAATGATTTATTAATGGGAACAAAATAATTTATTTGGCAGAAATAAAATTTATTTGACTCACATAAAGTTTATTTGTCCCAACCAAATATTTAATTGGCCATATCCAACCAAATATTTAGTTGACGCAAATAAACAGTTTTATCAGTGTAGCTTGGTGATTAATTTCTGTTAAAATGTGTCTGTTATGAAAATAGTAATACTTCTGAACCGTTCTATGAATATTATAAATATTGAAATTGATTTTACAATTGAAATTTTGTGTTTTTAATTTATTTTAGTGGATGAATTCAGATTAATCAGTTAACATATATTTTGAGGTTATGTTATAGAAGAAATTTTTATTTTGTATGATATGATTATAATAACTGTATCTGGTCAAAAAGAACAGTTAGTTCAATACCAAAAGTGACCAAAAGTTACCAGTAAAGGTAAAGCATCTTCTTTTAAAAAGCTTAAAAATAACAGGTTTTAGTTAGCGGCCGAAAAAAACTTTTTGGCCCTCGGGTAATAAACTTCAACTTTTCGCCCGCAAGACATGAACAAAAATTGTCGCTTTTAGAATAAATCGAATAAAAACATATTTTTTTGCATAATTAACTGAGTATCTTTGACAAGGTTTTTCTATAGTGTTCTTCGTTTTCAATTTTTTTCTCAGGTAATTTTATCTTATTCTTAAAGCAAATTATATTAAGTATAAGTCTAGAGTGTAATGTAGAAGCAACTATACTACTAATAGCTTTATTATATATTTGAAGTAAGTCTTACCATGAACCCATGATACAATTTTAGCACAGAACTGTACTGTCTCTTGTTAGCTTTCTCGTCGTTTTGTTGCCTTTTATATTAATCTGCAATAAAAAATAACGTCCGTCTGTATGTTTGCACGATCTATTTCTAAATATGTCCATGGCTATAGTTAAAAGGTTTCTGGTCAAAGGGTTTCTGCTAATAAGACATACAAATTACCTTAAAATTACATTTTAGTTGATATTTTGTTATAATATTACATTATTAAGCTGTCATGACTTCAAAAAGTCATAAAAGTGGTGTTTCGATTTTCTGGGATATATTCGAAACGAAAATATCCTGTCGCTACGGTTATGCCGGGTTTTTTATTGGCAGAAACTTATATTACGCTAGTTGAAAAAAATAGTCATATTTGGATTTTGTAGTCCTGTAAAAAATTAACTAGGGTAGATGTTTAAAATTTACAAGTAACCACATAAATCATTTTAATTTAGCAACATTTCCATAAAAAACATTTTTTTTTTTAATCATACGGATTTTTTTGCTGATTTCGAATGCATACAGAAAAACCCACTGTGCGCTATATCTCAAGATTTTGAGGGTCAAGAATTTTTTTCATTGCCATATTCGTTTACAGCACCAAAAAATACATAGAAAATATATTGTCTGGTTTATAAAAAACAAATTTTATTTTTTTGGGGTACTGTGTAATTAGTGTTGACACTTTTGTTTACACCTGTTTTGTTTCTAAATGATAGAGATCTTGTCAGAAATTAGTAACTTCTAAGTCCCGCTTACAATATTCAGCATTTAATAGGCAGTCATCAATGTGCTTTATGCTCTGTATTACTGATGTTATCTGGTATTAAAAGATGAAACAGGTTTTGACCTTATTACGAAGCTCATGATTTTTATTTTTTTTAGAGAAAGTAATGCGTTTGTAAAAAATAAAGTTTATTATTGCTTTTTTTACGTTAAGACGTTTTTACTTTTATATTTAAATGTTAAAAACAGCAATTTTTTAAGTGGTTCAATTTTTTTGCTTTTAAATGTTATAATAATATTATTAAAAATTATAACTGTATATTATATAGTTATAATTTTTTCTCACTACCACCAATGTTAACTAGGTAAGTTGACATTAATCAAAAAGTCTACAGTAATGGAAAGGGAACGTTCAAGTATTACGTAACGCAAATTTTGATCATTTTGGATCCCCCTCCCTGAAACGCTATTTGTAACACATATAAATGTCAAAAATATTATTAATAAAACAAGATTTTAACAAATAGTCAAAAAATGCATGACTTACACCAGAAAAAGAGGCTTTATAAACTTTGATTATAATATCAACAACACTTTACTAGGCAGGGTGGAAGAAATTAAGGAACTTGGCGTTTATTTTGACAAAACTTAGTTTTTCAAAACATATAAATAATTTAGTAAAATCTTCCAACAGGTTATTAGGATTTGTAATAAGGAATACTAAAGATTTTTCTAGCAATTATAGCCTCAATTTATTATATCATTCACTTATTAGATCCAAATTAGAATATTGCTCTATAATTTGGTACCCACACTATGATACTGATAAGAAAGAAGTGGAAGGTGTTCAAAGACGTTTCTTAAAATACGTGTGATTTAAAGAAGACGGTCGATATCCATCTCAGGGTACTGACCACACAGCCCTTTTGTTAAGATTTAATTTCAAATCATTAGAACACAGACGCAAAGCATCATCTATATGTATTCTTTTTAAACTACTACATAATAAGTTGGATTACCCATGAGTGCCATACAAAAAATTTTCCAATACCCATTTTAAACGTTTTTTTTTTCATTTATACAATAATTCTGTCAATTTTTGGTTCAAACCTACAAATTTTACCTTTCAAAAACGTCGTCTATTAAATCGAGTAGACTGCTTTGAAGGTTTATCTGAAACAATTGCAAGACATAATGTCTCAATAAAAATTAAAAGAAAAACATGTAAAAATTGTTCAAAACTGATATTTTTGTAAAAAAAATATCGTTAGATAACAGATAATGTATGTGAGTAGAAGAAAAAATAGGGATATTTAGTTCTAGATTTAATTTTATAATATAAAATTGGTAGCAAAAAATTTTGACACATAAATGGTTTTTACTTTACAAGTGATAAAGTAAAAGTCACGCGTAGGTTATTTACAAGTTTTTCTGTTTAAAATGAAGCTGGTAATTGTCTTATTACGTTTGGGTATTGGACAATAGTTATTTATAGTACTAGTGGGTAAAGTGGGCAATATCGGTTTACCCATGGGTGCCATCAAATAAATAGCTTAGGAATTCATATTTTTATTAAAAATTTTAATGAGATTTACAAGAAAATAATTTGACAAGTGACAGTTGAGTGGGTAAAATAAATAATTATCCACTCAATAAAGTAAAATCCACGCGGGGGTTATTATTGAGTTTATCTATTTAAAATAAAGCTGGTAATTGTCTTATTATCTGTATGTATTGGATAAAGTATTTTTGATACGCCTTCTATACAAATATTAAAAGCAATTTGACACATTTACTCGCTTAATCACCAAATTTGCAAAACAGTGGATTTCGTAGTATATATATAATAGGAAACCGCTATGGTGCGCTAAGAAGGGATTAAGTCGCAGCCTAAGAAGTTTGAAAGGGTTTATAATGCTCAGTTTATTTACAATTTTGGCGAAGGCGCGAAGTTTAATAAATTAAATGAGTAATCTACAAACTATAACTAAGCTTTATGTTAGTTTATGTTAAATTATAACCTAATAAATTACACTAAATTAATAACACTGCTCTATAAAAAAATATTTTTTTTTTATTTGCCGAGGAGCTTTAGTTGCATCTGGCTATATTTGATGCGCTTATTTCGGAACCTATTTACGTTTTTCTCGATCAGCTCATTTTTTTTTCGAGATATAGCGCACAGTGTTTTTTTTGCCTATAGTTGTAGTAAAAAAATAATTAAGGTCTAATTATTTTTTTCGCGATGGGCTGGTTCCCTTTTAATAGGGCTCTAACCCCAAAAAATCGGATTTCAAATATCTTTATTCGTTTGTTTTTAATAGGCTTCTAAATTCCAAAAATTTGATCTTTTCGCATTTTTTTTGACATATGTTGATAAAAAATTTAGGTATATAAATACTAAAGATACGACTCTAATTTTTATACTACAATACAACACATATGTGCGGTTTATAAAAATAAAGAAAGTATTTTATTTATTTTTAGAAGATCTACACAATAAATTAAATTTATTATGAAAAAAAACAAAACAAAAAATTAAAAAAAAACTTTTTCTGCGTGCTTTAGAACATTAAAATAACATTAAATAAACATTAAATAATTCAAAATATTGTTTTTCTGCTTTTAATAACTCCGCTACTGGATTCAATCTAAAATCTTTTTTATTTTTAGAAACCTTACATGTGTGTTAGTGTTGCTTATAAAAATCAGAGCCATATTTGTAGTATTTATACAAAAATTTCATGAAAATATAGCGAAAAAATACGAAAAAATGTGATTTTTTGAATTTAGAAGCCTATAAAAAACAAACAAATAAAGATATTTGAAATCCGCTTTTTTTGGTCCTACATAATTAATTACTTATCGGGTTTTAAAGCTTGTCGCTAGACTTTAACGTCAATCCGTTAACACAGACAATATATGGTTCTAGCGGCAACTACGCCTTCAAAAAGACCACATTCTGCACATCATTAATTTAGTAATGTTTGTTAGGCATGAGTACAAAGGTAATTTTTTGAAGCATTTTATTAGTTTTTTGAAAAAAAAAAAAATTATTTATTTATTGAAAAACTACTGCTTACCTTTATTCGTCGTCATTCCGGTAAGACGCTTTTTAAAAGTATTACAATTTTTAAAGTTAGCAATAAACTATAAAGCCTAGGTTTTAGTAATAGTAACAAAGTTGCAAAGTTGAAAAGTTTTGGGGCCAAATTCAAAAATTTTATCACTATTTTATTTAAAATTAGTCATTCCGGTAACGCGTCATTCCGGTAACAAATTTAAAATAGTTTAGTTTTACCAAAATAATGCAAAACAAAAAATTGATAAAACCTATTAATTAAAACCGCGTCGGGTTGACTTTGTGGAGCTCTAACTTTGGACTGCTTTATCGCACCATCTTCCAAGATATATCAAAATGTTGGAAATTTTACGTACTTTATTTTTTAATGTACGTAACTACTTTCGGAAACGATAAAATGGGAATGAGTGAAAAATAAATTTTTTAAATGCACATAACCTCAAAATTATCGCCCGCACAGGAAAAATGTGTCTATAAAAATAAAATATAATTTAATTACCTACAACTTTGGTCCCTGAAACTTTTTCACTGACGCCAATAGTTTCGAACACTCGCAATTTTCAATATGGTGACCGGAAGCAAGCATATAGCAATACGAAAATGCGGATTTAAGCTTTTCCGATAGGCTAATTTCACCTATCAAAAAATTGGCCTTGATATATTTCACTTACAATTAAAATCTAACTTTACTGTAATAACATTCGTCATTCCGTTAACTAAAATTTAAAGTCCAAAGAGTCCATATTTTGAGTGCCTAAGATAGGATAAAGTAAAGTACGGATAATGGTAAAAAATAGTGAAAAAATCTTAACAAATTTATTTTTTTTATATTATAATTTAGATGGTGAAATGAAACACTTTTTGTGAAAATAACCCATATGTATTTATTTTAATAAAGGTTTCAATTAAATTAAGTGTTTTTGTATTGCTGCATTTATGCTGCGATTTAACCTAACTAATTAACCAATTATAATTATAATTATTAGCGCACTTCGCACGCTCCGTGATTAAAACACATAATAAAAACATACAAGTCTCAACTGATGACCGTAGTTTTCAGTGGTTTTATTTTCCAGCTTTGACGTTTTCTTATAAGTTGTTGGTTTCTGACTCCAGATCTGTAAAAAAATAAAGCGTACCGCTTCCGATAAATTTAACTAGGCATTAAGTTTTTAAAACAGGTAAACATATGAAATTAAAAAAAAAACTTAAAAATAACTAGTTTATACATTTTTTATTCTGAATCCAATTTCGTTAAAAAAAAATTCCTCCCTACGGTTTTTTTACTCATTTCAAAACCTTTGAAGTAAAATATCTCCATAAAGCAACTGCAAGAAAAGTATTGTCAGGCTTTGTATTTTTTTAACACCTTTGAAACTTGATGCTGAAATATTTTTAAAACAGTACTTTTTAATTATTTTTTGATGAACAGCATCCATTCAGCATCCCAAAATTTATAAGAAAACATAAAAAGCATTGGGAATTTAACTAAAAGTCTAAATTGTAAACAAGTGAAAACTATATGTTGAGAAATTATAATCCTCTTCATACTTAATAATATTTTATGTATAGCAAAAAGTGGTTGACTGCTAGTAATGTATTAATTTTATAATGGAATTAATGTACAGGGTGATTGAAACTTGAGTACTCAGATCTGTAACGGTAAGAGCAATTTAAAAAATTATTTTTCTATTTTAAATTTGTTTACTTAAACTTGAAATAGTGATAAAGCAAGTGTAGTGAAACCAATTTAATTTATTATTCCAGAAACGGTAACCTTTTATTAGCTTATTTTTAGGACTAAGTGCCTATTCACAGGCTCGCATACGAACATAAACCATAACAATGCGATGCCGTGATTGGCTTGATGTGCCGCCATGTATCTTGTAAGCTAATCACGGTACCGGTACTCTTATTTACTATGTTGTAATGCGAGCTTGTGGATATGCCTTAAGGTACTTCAAATAGTAATTATATAGAGAAGACATTTTTTATAGCAGAGCATATTAAATCGAGTTTCGCAGCAACAAAGGATTTAAGAGTGCGAGGCTATAATAGTCTTCTCTAGCGTGGTTTATATATTAGTTTTTTCATTACTAGCACTATTTAACTATTTTTATTTAAATAATAAAATAAATTATTAACAAAAATGATATTTCTTGAAATTTTCATAAAAATCAAGTAGCATTGATCAATGACATTTGCCCAAATAAATACTTTGAACTGACCTTTAAAATTTAATTTTTTTTTAATTTTTTTTTTCATAATATTTAGCTAATTATTGATTGTATTAATTGGTAATAATTATAATTAATTATATTTAATAAATAGGAAGTTATTTAAAGCTATTTTCTTGGGTTTAATTACTAAAAATTAAAAAAAAAAGAAACAGCTAAAGTGACAGAAATCAATTAATTATAAAATTTACTCCTACTAGGAGAGAAAAATTATTATTGCTATAGGTGAAGAAAATTGATTTCACAGATTTCACATGATAAATAATGGTATGTTTAAAGCTAGTAGTGAAAAAAGTAAGTTATAGGTTTTAGATTTAAAACTTTTTATTTTATTCCATTTTTGTATTTTAATTAATTTTACTATATTAATATTAGGTTCATAACCTGGAGAGAATAAAGTTACTAGAGCAATTTTATAATAATAATATTATGATCTTATTATGTTATTGTCTGACAATAATGTTATAAGTCTAAGTAATTAGTAATTAGCATTACCAAGGGTTACAAAGGTAACTTTATTCTCTCGAGTTAGCAAACTTTTTAGTATTTAAATAATAAAATTACTAAAAAAGTCCCTTTCGTTAAAAAATTAAATAAAATACTCAGATTTTAATCAATAACTTACGTTTAGAGCAAAGAACTTTACCTCAAGAATGAACATGATGAAATCTACAGTATGCTTTGTTTGAAGCGTGAGGGGCTGGTGGGGAGTGACTATTGTTTACACTTAGTACGTGTAAAGAGAGAAAAATAATGTGTAAACTCACAGTCTAATGTCGTAAACTTTGTCAAGCAATACAGTGTTGACGGTTGCAACACCTGCTTTAGATATTTTATTGTAAATTTTAAGAAATATTTGTTTTATTTGAGTTTTATATGAAATAGTAGTTTAATTTTAATAAATATAATTATATTACATTATCAAACATAATTATAGTGTCGTAGTATAGTAGTTTTTTTAAATTTTAATGTAGGTATAAAGATTTATCATAATGATAAAGTGAAAATTGCGCAACATCGCTCTGGTCACCAGAAGGTCAAAACTAGCGATACTTATGTTTACAACAGAAGCAGTATCGCGTACGTTTATGTAAACAAACAAACAAAAAGATGACACCTTCATAAACATTGGTCTGAAATAACTTCTTGAGTTAAAAGTTCTTTGGTTTAGAGTCACTTTCTTCTAAATATAAAGTAATAAAATGTTACTGTTTCTGGAATAATAAATTAAGTCGGTATCACTTTACCATTTTAAGAGTATATAGGGAGATGTAACACAAAAAAAAGGGTATTTATAAGATTGCTCTTACAGTTACTGAGATAGATAGATCTAAGCAGAGCATATTTACATCTGGATCTAAGTATTTAATTTTCGATCACCCTGTGCACACAGAATTGTGAAACACTGTGGTAGAGACGCGGACAAAAATACGTGGCGCCATGGAATTAAATTAAGTCTCAAATTAAAGCAATTCAAGTTGGGAAAGCAACAATCTCCAATTTAATAACAAAACGCCACATCGCGGCACACTTAAACTAAAGTAATTGATGTCGGAAAGTTTTATTCAAAACCATGCCTATATGTTCTGAGTTTTAATAAGTCATTGTAAAACAAAACAAAATTTCTATATATTTCTATGTACAGACAGCAAAGAAAAAAGTGGTTGTTGAAATCTGGCAACACAGGAATGTTTTCTACAGGGTGGCCCATAAGTCACTTTACCATTTAAAAGTTATGGTATTTTACGACTCTTGTAAGCTTATAATCACAGGCATTTTGCGTGTTCTTATAGGCCCATAAGAGGTCTGTACTTTTTTTTTCTTTTGGGTTGGCAAGAGACAAAAACCTATCGCTTGACATTTTCCTTGCAAATGTCAATGCCGCTTTAAAGAATAATTTTCTACAACATTTTGTGTTTAGGTTATTTTTTACGATGTTAAAATTGTGGCTTGGTTAATTGCAGTGAAAAAGAGAACAGATGACTATAAAATATCTCAAAATATAACTTGTTCTTAGAATTTTAAACATGGTGTAAATGGTAATGCCAACCCAATACAAAAATCCCTAAATCAGTCATCAATTTAAATGTTTTAAAAGTAATTTAAAAAGTTTTTTTAAATTTTAGAGCAAAATAGAAAAAATTGTATAAAGTACTCGTTTCATAACACGTTTTAAACTCACTAGTACTTTAGAAAACTCGCCGAAAGCGGCTCGTTTTCTAAACTTGTACTCGTGCACTAAAAACTTATGTTATGAAACTAGTACTTTAATAAACTATAACAACTTTTTTGTTTGAAATTTTTTTTATTTATTTATTTTACAATATAGAGTACGTCCGATTTCTGATTTGAAAGTAGGGGCTTTTTTCACGACATTTTCCATGACGACTCTTAAAATGTATGGCTCCTAGCTGCTAGGGCCGTGCATAAATTTAAATTGCACTTCCTCGAGGTCACGGTTTGGCGTAGTGTAACATTCAAAATTTTAATCGAGCCTTACTTCTGCTAGGAAAAAATCCAAACAGTTACCGTGAACGGCGACCGATATCCCGTAATGCTGAAAAGTTTTGTGCGCCCTGCCGTGGAGGACATGGCAGAGATATGGTGGCAGCAAGATGGGGCAACAGCCCATGCGGCTGAGCCACAAGGCAGATTTTCGAAAAGCGAAATTTAATTTTCATTGTCCTTCACGATCGCCCGATTTGACAGCACCTGACTTGTTTCTTTAAATAAACCTGAAAGATCGGGTGTATGTCAACAAGTCCAGGACTATTTAACACCTTAAGCCAGACATGTTAGGAGTCATAATGAAAAATGTCGTAATAAAAAATGTCGAAAAAAAAAATTACATAATGAAAAATGTCATATGATTTTTCATACATAGTTAAAAAAATCCATCTTCTACACTCTATATATAGTTTAAAAGAAATAAATAAAAAAATTGACAAGCAAAAAAGTTATTCAATTTTCAAATGGTAAAGTGACTTACGGGCAATCCTGTATTACCAATATGCTTTCTAATAGATAGGTAATCTAAAGTTTTAGTAAAAATTACTGAATATTAAGTTCTATTCAGGCATAATTATCACTAATTTCATTAAACTGAATTAAGAAATTAAGAAATTAATGAAATCAAGAAACATAATAGATAATAAGCATGTGTAAATACGACTGAATAAGTTAAACAAAAACAAATATCTATTGCGTAGGACGATTATTACTATAAAACTACTATAAAATCGTGTTTTAAAACCAACTATCTCCAAAAGTACCTTTTATTTTCATATGTAATTACTGTGTTTTTCCTTAACACTGAGAATGTACGAGTTATAAAATACAAAGGTGTCGCCATCTTAATTTTTATTTTTATACTTGGATAACGTTTGATAATGACATTTTGCACAAAAGTTAGTGTAGTTCAGAAATTCTTCTTTTTCTATGGTTTATTTTAAGATTGTATCATTATTTTATGGTATATTTTATCTTTTATCTCAATTGTTGCATACCACGATAAATTTATTATAGAATTTGAGGTTATGTTTCTTAATCTTCTTAATTTCTAAAATTCTTAACTGCCTGAATCGACCTTTACTTCATGGTTTTAATAAATTTGTTTACCCTATAAAGCTTAACCTATATTTCACATTTTTACATTGTTGAAATTGACTAATGTAATGCTTTGGATTTCATAGTATTGCATAGTATATTTACATGTGCGCATTGTGAGAATATATATACAAGGTTATTCTTTTAAGTGGTACACCCCCCGTAACTCTTGAACAAAATGAGATATTAACTTTAAATTTGGAATATGTAAATCACACAAAAAAAAATAATCATTTGCCATATTTTCAATTTTTTATTGGCTAAGGGGCGCAACGTGGAACAATATTCAAATCGCACCATAGGTCTTGTGATACGTCATTTTAAAGAGCTTAAAATTCTCTCGGTCATATTTATTCCGCCATTTCGAATTTAGAGTTTTTGAGTATTGGTCCGTATTAATATTACCAAAAGAAGCCCTTATGCCAAATTTAACCTAAATCGGACATTTTTCAAAAATTTTGAACCACACTAATGTAGCAATTTTTTTTTCTAATTTTTCTCTATTTTTTTTTTTCGTAATCAGCAGTGCAAAAAATAGCCCTATACAAAAAAATGACTTTTGTCACTTTTTTTTCTGAGACGGATTTGGATGTTTTCTATTACGATTTTTCTATATTAAATATTCAAAATAAATTATGTATAGGACTAAATAGTTTTTCTTCGTAAATATGTAGTTATTTTAGGGTAATTTTGTTTAATATATGGATAGAACAGAAAAATTACTCGTATTTTGCCAATTTTGTAGTATTTTTTTTTCAAAATTAAATTTAAAAAAAAAATGGGCCAGTAGAAAATCATGAAATTTTTACCATAATTAGTAGTATATACAGAGTGGTCCAAAAGTCACCCCCCCCCTCTTAACTTTTGAACCAGTTGAGATATCGACTTCAAATTTGGAACTTTTAAATAGATAATAGATAATAGATAATAGATAATAGATAATAGATAATAGATAATAGATAATAGATAATAGATAATAGAATTTATTCATGTCAAGAAACATACAATCTTCAGAAAACTTAAACTATCTTTTAGCATATATTTAATACTTCCAGCTCTTAAAATGTGGGCAGGGGGGCATGAGGGCACATTTTTTTAAATGAAAAGGGGGATCGTGTAATACATCATTTTAAAGCTTATAGAATTCTCCATTTTTGACCGCATTGTATATAAGTTAAATAACCCATAAAAGATTGGGTTGAATCTCTCAATTTTTGTTTATTTTGTGCCTTATTTTCGTTAATTTTGGCCAAATTTTAAAAAGAAATAGGCCATATTTATTCCGCTATTTGGAATTTTAAGTTTTTGGGTATTGGTCCGTATTAATATTAGATAAAAGAAGCCTTTATGCCTAATTTTAGTTAAATCGGACATTTTTCAAAAAAAATTTAACCATCCTGTCGCAATTTTTTTTCAGTTGTTTCACTATTGTTTTCCTAATCAGCGGTGCAAAAAAATTTCCCTATGCAAAAAATCAGACTTTTGTTACTTTTTTTTCTCTGGGACCACTGTGCAATGCCCACCTGGCGCCACCTTACCGAATAAAAAATTGAAAAATATGACAACTAATAGTTTTTGTCGTGTGATATGCATATATCTCATCCCGTTCAAAAGTTAAGGTGGGTGTACCATTTAAAAGAATAAACCTGTATATATATATATATATATATATATATATATATATATATATATATATATATTTTTTTTTTTTTAATTTTAACCCTTGCACCCTACTCGGGATACTGTGGTGTCCCAAAATAACATGTTTTCCTTACTATTCAAAACTTATGAATCATAAGGCACAGATAATGCATACTAAACAGTAGCAGTAGTAGTAACTTTAGGCTCAGTTGACTTCGATACGTAGACCAGTTCTGGGGTACAGAAGTATGCGTGGGTAGTAAATAAGTATCTTTTAACATGGGTAGGATTTAAATGTTAATCAATATTACAAAAATATTAATTAAATATTCCATCAATCTATGTTTTAATAATCGTACATAGTGATGTGCCCGAAACTGTTCGCCAAGAGATCAAGTGATAATTTTATTGTTCTTTTGGGAAATTATATATTTTTTGAGTTATTTATAATATAAATAGTCTGATAATAACTTAATTACTTATCACATCATTTATTCACAGTGGCTAAACCTATTATATAACGTTGACTTAATAGTTAATATAAAGTATCAATTTAGTAACTTCTTATTCTGCGCCGACTAACCTGTTGGACCTGTAATGTAATTAAAATCTGGTAGTAATTTTATTGTGCAATCATGTAGTTAAGGGAACTTTAATATCTCCATAAGGTAAATAAGTAATAAAACAAGTAATGTTATTGGTAGTAATTACTATTCAGTAACTTTTAAAATATATTTTTAAATATTTATCACAATAAAGTAGTATATTAAGTCAGAGTCAGAGTAATTTAAATCCACGACAGTTGTTTAGGTAGCGACTACAAACAATGCTAGCTGGATGTGCACATTTTTTTTATAATTAGGGTATTTTTTAATAATATTGGTAAACTCTTCTAACTGCAGACCTGCGAAGAGTATAATAATGACATTACAACTGTTGTGTTACATACATAACAATAAATTCATTACATTGTTATGTAAAAAACGTATCGGTCGTCACAAAGAGCTTTATTCGTGTTTTTTACTAAAACCGTGCGTAAAATGTATTTAGGCCTAAAGTATTAGCTGCCAAACAAAATAAAAAATAATTAATTTAAAATGCTAAACAAAGAATATCATTGTTTGTTTGTTTGTTTGTTTTACTGTTTAACGTCGTTTTTCGCTGCTATGGCCTAATTGACGGGACCGCCATCTTTACGTGCCCTCCGAAGCACGGTCCTCAACAGAACTCGCATCCACCCTGAAATGTGTTTACAGTTTCACCTGCAACCCACATTACAGTTAGTCATCGTAGTTCCATCTACCGACTATTTACACCACTATACATCCATGCTCTATGTGGGGCTCGAACCCACAACCCCAGGATATCATTGTATATTCATAATTCAATTAATATTTGTAAATGATTGGACTTATTTTTACTGATTTTTTGTCAAACTTTCAGTAATTTTAAAGAAAAGCAAGTACATTAAATGTATCAAATTTTGATCTCAATATTATATCGTCGGCTTACAAGTAAAGAGCACTAAGTCCAAAAACATGGTTTTGAGATATTGACAAATTTAACTTTCATTGTTGTTTTTTAATTTTTGTAATAATTGTTTTTGGAAAAAAAACTACCGCAAATTGCAATGACATGTTTGGACATAATGATGTCCCATTTGCAGTCAAATAAAGAAAAATTGAAGTAGTTTAATTCAACTAAATTTGAAAAAAGACATGGACTTAGTGCCTTTTACTTGTAGGCCCAAGACGTCGGCTTACAAGTAAAGAGCACTAAGTCAATAAAATAATATAAAAAACAACTATTTAAAATTAAAACCCTTCTATTAATAAATTATAACTATAAAGTAGAAAACCAGATATTTACATACATTTTCAAAAACTATATTTTTAAAAGAAGGGTTTGGACTTTTTGATTGTTTAAAGAACGTTTCCAAAATTAATAAAATTAATTAGTATTAATTAAGACAGTTTTCAGAGGCCATCGGCTGTGCCGGCAAAGAAGCATCTCCTAAAGTCAATAATTATAATGAATCATTATTAATGATAAAACACTTCACGGTGCAATTCTAAGGACTGTTTTCCGAACTTGCAGCGAAATTTAGTTTTTTTTTATATTTTTGTTATTTATGTAGTAACCAAGGATCTAAGAGCAAAATTAAAATAATCTATCAGTTAAAATTTGAATGCGTTTGTCAGTACAATAAATAACGCGATATTGTATCATATAAATGATACAAGCAATCATATTTTTATAAGTTAACTCTTTTCAGAAAGTCGCTTAGTGCAGAAACATTTGAAATAATCTACAAGTAAAACGCACTAACTTCACTAAGTGACTTAGTGCCTATTGCCAGATAAAATTTTAATCAAAATCAAATTGGTGCGTTTTGTATAGTGGGTAACTCCCTTAGCAGTCCACCTAGAAGTTAGTTTGGTTAACCTATACATAGATCATCAAAAATTAACTACAGTGCTATTAAAATCCCATTTTTGAAAAAAAGTGACTTAGTGCCTTTTACTTATAAGCCGACGATATATTCCAAATAGTTAAATGTTCGGGTCCCTTAAGTTGGCTCTAACATTTTTGAATTTCCAAATTTTCTTTACGGCATTCGAATTTGCTCGCAAAGTGCTGGCGAATGGTGTATATTTTATCAAAAATGCTGCCCCCCTCGCGAAGTTATTAATTTTTGAATTTTCGGAGCCACCTTAAGGCCTGCACCAACATGTTCGATTTTCAATATTTTATCTACGGCATTCGAAGGTTCTCGCGTAGTGCTGGCGAATGCTGTATATTTTGTCAAAAATGCTGGACCCCTCGCAAAGTTATTAACTTTTTAATTTTCGGGGCTAACTTTAGGCAACCATTAGTACATGGTTGCGCTTTACTGGTTATAGAAGCTAACATATTGAATTGTTTGAAAAACTCGTCTTTTCTAAATATATATTGGACTGTTTTATATGCCTACACTTATTAAACAAACAAGTGTTCCAATTATAGTAAAAAATATGTGCCTGAGATTAATTTTAGTGTTTTTGTCTTTTTTTTTTATTTTAAATTTTTTGTATACATATTTTGAATATTTTTAACTTTCGTAGATTTATGTTTAATGCTTAAAAATTAAATAAAAAAAAAGGTTTTTAAAATTTAAAAACTCGAGCACTTTGGAATGCCGTAGAGAAAATTTTGAAAATCGAACATGTTGGTGCAGGCGTTATGTTGGCTCCGAAAATTCAAAAATTATTAACTTCGCGAGGAGGCCAGCATTTTTAATAAAATATACATCATTCGTCAGCACTTCATGAGCACTTTCGAATGCGGTAGAGAAAATTTGCAAATTCAAAAATTTTGGAGCCTGAAGTGGTTATAATTTATTTATTGCGTTAGTGTAAATATATTGGAGAAATATTGGAAATAGTTTTATTTATTTATATTATATAAATTCATTCCTCTTATTAAGTCGTCTCAATAAAAAACATTAATATTTGAGAGTTATTTTATTTAGAGTATGTAAATACTGGATTGCTTTTTCTGTGTATAAATATAAATTATTTTCAGAAAATGTTAAATTTAGATCTACAATCTGGGTCATTCCTTCAATAAATAATTGTGTAATTCATTGTTATTATTATTAAAAAATTGCTCTAGTAGTCCGTACAATATACAAGGGAAGTATAAAATATAAGTTAAGATAAAGTTTCTTCTGTGGCTTTAATGAAACTGGAACATTACACGCCAGCATTTTCTCCCATATATTATGGTGCAACATTGTACAATAAACTGGAATAAACCGTTGTTTGTAAATTTATGTGGTCCTATAAAGCCACTCCGATTGCATAGAATAGAAGACAAAGGCTTAATATCCACTAAAAACAACTAGTGTCCCCTTATATGGGGAAACCGAGAGTCTAGGTGTCAGACAAAATATATCGACATCACAACCTAAAACCTGTCAGTTTTTATAATCATATCTAATTAATAATTATTTATTGATATTTATTTATATTATATAAATTATATATGTGTTTATGTACAGTCAGAAAATTTCGTTGTATTTTTAATACCGAATGTTATTTGTTAATACATATTTTTTATTTATATCACCACCATTGGTATTTAATACTTTACTTGTGATATTAAATACTGCAATATGTGTATAGAAAATGTTGTCATACTAACATAGAGACTGTGCTGGTACATTTGAATCCCCACGCAACATGTGTTTATTAATACTAGCATGTTATAGTAAAAATTACTGTAACATTTGGTAAAGCATATCACATCAGTTTTTTATACATAGAATTTTCGGCTGAATTCAAACAAGTAAAAAGTTACAGGGTTTTCGATTAAAAAAAACATATTTCGATGTTTGGTTTGGAGAAACCGGAAGTTTCCACTTCCGGGAAAAAAAAATAATTAAATCCGCAATTTTATAGTTAATGTAAAATTATATGAATCACCAAAGTTTCGTGTTTATCGAATAAATTATTTATTAATAATAATATTGTCAGAATATTTTTTGCACCTAGTGTTTTTTTGTCTAAAATTGTTGTAGGAAAATGTTGTTTTCAAGATATTTTGCCGGCAAGTTTTGCTGAGTACAATTTGTTATCTGTAAGTTTTTTTCTATTTTTTAAAAGTGTTTAAATTTTAGTAAACTTTGTTTTTGTAATAAATAAGAGACGCCTTAATTTTTGATCATTTATTAAAATAAATGCGATGCATTTCGGTTTTTAAAAAACCATCTTCGGGCATATAACATCTATAAAAAGTATAAAAGAAGCTTAAATAATAAGAAAAACTACAAAAAAATATAAAAAGTGGAAAATTTGTGAAAATTGAGCTTACCTATCTAAAAGGGTTTAAACCCAAAACAAATAAACACCAGTACAAAAAAGTGATTTAAATGTAATCATCTTATAAATAATAACCATTAATTTAAATAAAAATAACACAATACGGGAAAACAAACGTTACATTAATATTTTGAGGTTATATGTTAAGCGTTGTTTACAGTAAGACGTGTCGGTAAAATAACAAATTATAGCGTTAAGCGCTATTTACAGTAGGGCGTAAAACCAACATGACATGAAAAGTTTTTAAGTGGTACAGGTACGTGGATAGTATTTTTCTAGTCTGGTTAGGCACAAAGGAAGAATTATTAGAATTTTTAAACTTCATTAATAGTTTACATACAGATATCAATTTCACTTTAGAAATTGGAGAGAATAATATTTTAAATTTTTTAGATTTGAGTATTTCAGTGATTGACAAAAAGTTCAGTTTTGACATTTATCGCAAACCTAGTCAAACTGACAATTGTATTCCCTTTCATTCCTGTCACGGCCATTCTCAAAAGCTAAGTGCCTTTAATTGCTATATTAATAGACTTCTAACTATCCCCTTAAATACTGAGAATTTTAATAAGGAAATAAATATAATCAAACAAATAGCTTTTAACAATGGTTATTGTACAAAACTTATAGATTCATTAATTAATAACAAAGTAAAAAATAATTTAAGAAACGTAGCGTATATTAAAGATCTCCCCTTAAAGTCAGATGTCAAATACATGAAACTTACTTTTGCTGGTCAAGTTTCTGTTCATATTTCCGATGTCTTCAAACGTTTTAATATAGTTTGTTCATTTAAACCTTTATATACTGTTAAAAGTTTGTTGTCAGTAACTAAAGATAAAACAGACCTTCTTTGCAATAATGGAGTGTATAGATTGAGTTGCGGATCCTGCAATATGGCTTACGTAGGCCAATCTGGTAGACAAATTATTACTCGCGTTAATGAACATTTAAAGTCTCGCAGATTGTCTAATAACGACAAATCAATTTTTGGCAAACACTTGCGCATGCGCAATCACATTTTTGATCAAAATGTTAATGTTGAATTACTTTACATTTGCAACAAAGGTTTTTTTATGAATTTTCTAGAAAACTTGGAAATATATAAACTTTCCACTAATCCAGATTATGTCAGTTTAAATACAGTGCAACCATATTTCAAAAATCAGCTAACTGCGATATTAATTGATAAAAAAAAAAACAAAAAAAAAAAAATATATTATTTTATCTATTATTTCGTTTATGTAGGTTATTTTACTTTATTTTATTTACTTATCCTTTATTTTCTTCCTTTTAATTTTTCGTTTGGACTTTTATTATTTTACCGTCATGTTGGTTTTACGCCCTACTGTAAATAGCGCTTAACGCTATAATTTGTTATTTTACCGACACGTCTTACTGTAAACAACGCTTAACATATAACCTCAAAACATTAATGTAACGTTTGTTTTCCCATATTGTGTTATTTTTATTTAAATTAATGGTTATTATTAATAAGATGATTACATTTAAATCATCTTTTTGTACTGGTGTTTATTTGTTTTGGGTTTAAACCCTTTTAGATAGGTAAGCTCAATTTTCACAAATTTTCCACTTTTTATATTTTTTTGTAGTTTTTCTTATTATTTAAGCTTCTTTTATACTTTTTATAGATGTTATATGCCCGAAGATGGTTTTTTAAAAACCGAAATGCATCGCATTTATTTTAATAAATGATCAGAAATTAAGGCGTCTCTTATTTATTACAATGACTATTTCTGAGACGAGAAAAAAATTACAAACTTTTGTTTTTGTATTTTACTAATTACGAATAATAAAAGAAATTTAGCTATGATCTGTAAACAAGCCGAGGCCTCACACCTGGCAAGGTGCAAAAAAAAACAGACTCCGAGAAATGCAGGTGCTCCATATATCTATATGCCTGATAAAGAAATAAAAAGGCTAAACCCTTGATGATGATGATGATGATGAATAGAAAGCCATTTTTAAATATAATACGGACCATGGAATACTCTGATTTTCCGTTAAATTCCGATAACGACCAGTATTTTCGAAATTTGGAGTTTTATATCAAAAAGTTGAAACTTGTGTGAGTCAGATGCCATTTTTAAATTAATAAAATATAAAGACCGAATTTATGAAAATAATAAATTAGTTATCTTTAGGAATTTAACAGAATATCAAAGAAATCTATCAGTATCAGTACAAATAAATTATATGTTTTGACGCTTCGATCGTTAAAATCAGTCCAGTAGTTTAGACACTAGAGGGAAACAAACAAACAAACATACATACGAACAAACATAACCCTTTTACCGCATTGCTGTTATCGAGTAAAAAGGCAATATAATCTTTTTTTGAATGAAATACTTAAGAATTCTAAAAGTAAAAAAATAAATTTATGTAAAATAGGTACCTAGGTATTTTTACATTACGGGACATATTGTATTCTGCATTGATAGACAAAGCTGTGAAATGATTCTAATACCACTGACCCATAACTTTTTATGATTATTGGACGCGCAAGTATCTCGTAAAGAGGTCTTTGTGTCCAATAAATAGAGGTTTACTTTTGAATTGGATTTTGCTTAGAAAGCTAAAAAATAGCTAATCTTTTACACAACGGATTTATGTATTAAATAAATAAAATTAATTTTAGAACTAAAAAGTCATCAACACTGTAGAAAAAACGGTTAATAAATTAATCGTAGTTTATTACGAGTTAATAAAAATATGTTATTGTTGTGTTAAATAAATGTTTACCACTTTTTTTTTATTAAAATCCCCTAGCAAAAGCCTAAGCTTATTTGAGGCTCTCCATAACTATATAAAATAAATAAATAAAATCATTAAAAACACTTAAATTAAAAATAAAAACACATACATTGATAATTATTATTATTTTATTAGTGTTTCTAAGTCACTTTTTGTTATTATTTATCTAAAAGAATTTTTCCTCTGAAAATTTTTAATGTATGAAACTTATAGAGAATTTGAAGAGGTACAAGTTTGCTTTTAACCACTTTTATCGTCCGATGAATAATTCGGTCAATAAATGAAAAACAAAAAACAATTTCACCTCCAACATGGCTATTTTTAAATTTACTCGAATGTTATTAATATGTTAAAAAAACATTTTACATAATTTTGAAAACTTTTTTTTAATCTGGATTGCAAAATTATTATGCAAAAACTATCAAACCGATTTTGATGAAATTTGGTTTGATGATTTAGCACACCACAAAGTTTTTTGGGACCAGATTTGAAGGTCCTAAGTGTACTTTAATTATCCGGAAAAAAAATCCCAAAAAAACTCGATTTTTCTACCCCTTTTTTGTGATTTTTACTATTTTTGCAATAATAGTTATTATTTTTTCGATTTGCAACCAATTTTATCATATATAAAATTCAATTACAAAACTTTTTCCCATTTTAATATTTGTTTGAAATGAGCCGTTCCAGAGATAAAGGAGAAAAAAAAAGAAAAAAATTTTTTTTCTCGATTTTGCAACATTTTGTTAAATAAAAAGTGAAGCCGACGGTTTATGTTATGCGCAATGCGCATAGTAAAATTATAATTTCTAGTGATATTCTGGACCCATTTATTCAAAAACATAGAATCATATCCGAGTCACCCATTCTAAAACAGATACCGCCTGGTGTACAGTGCAGTGGCTCACTTGTAAGTCACATTATAACATCAGATTTTAATAATTATTATTATAATAATAATATAATAATTGTAATCACAATAAAACAGTTTAATTATGACACTATTTCAAAACATGGAATTAAAATCTTACATGGAATAACAATAAATAACAACACAAGACTAGAAAGCATAATTATAAACTGTATACCGCAGTGATAATACATTGACACTTGCGACATTGACTAAGTATAATTCTCTTCTTTAACCAATGCTTGCGACGAGCAATTGGTACAAGTTTGATGATAGCCCACTAAATAAATCAAATGTTGAAAATTTAAGCAAGCTGAAACCTTCGGAAACCCATATATCCTATATTATTATAGCTTACATATTATTTAGCCTTGTAATATTTTTAATTTTATAATGTTTGAGTATAATAATTATTAAACGATTATATTTAAAAATATTTTACCGAATTTAACGAATTAAACATATAGCCATGAAATAAAAGTTTATTTGTTCATTGCGATAAAAATAGAGTCAACAATAAGTAAAATCAATATTTTTACAAAAGTAAAAAATACAACTCTTTTACAGATATTCGTTGCTATTTTTGTTTACAAAGCAAAATATCAAACACTTAAAAATAACAAGTATAAAAGCCCCTAGCACTTTGGCGCCATTGTTATTAAAGGACGCCAAAGAAAACATTTTTGAGGTTTTCCTCAATTATTTCAAACCCTTATTCTATTTACCTTTATTTTAAAAATGTGCGAGTCCGTCAGAAAAGCCACTTGATGCTTGCTGATCTATCGAGCTAGATATTATGGGGTTTTCATATGCTGTACTGATAGATGCAAGAAATTCGTAAATCAGGTTATTTATTGTAACCGTAGAAAAGAGACCACATACGCGTGTATAGAAACACTTACTTAACGTTGTTATAGTTCTGGTATCTGTAGCAACCAATAAATGTTTACTAATTTTTCGTGGGGTTCCACATATGCAAAAACGTTTACTATTTACCACAGTAACTAATTCTCAGTGTAAAGTTTTAAAGCAATAAAATAGAAGTAAGCTATGGTAAGTTCAAAGGCTATAGCCTTAAAACTATAGTTAAATATTTTTTTTTTAATATTTATAAATAATGGAATTGAAAACAAAATACATCATGGCTACCAAAGATAAAATTCATATATGCCATGTAACCTGAGGCAAGGACAACGTTATACATTTTTTTAAAGGGAGTAATTAAGTAGAAAACTGAGAAGATTCACTATCATATCATAAATTTATTTTGAACTAAGCAACTAATAAACCAAGTTATATGATAATTATCATAGGGTATTAGGATTCTAATGTTTTGTTCATTTTATCATAGGCATTTAAAAAATTTGAGGTAAAATCTAGAAATATTAAATTTAGTTTTAGCTTTAAGATATCAGATAATGTATTTGATCTAATTCTATAATAATTTTATGTGGTTCATTAGCTGCTCATTTATTATAATTGACCGCGTTAATAAAAACCGCACACCGGATAAACCGCGTCAAGACATTTACAGCGCCCACATTTACTGCGCTATATGTAAACCGCGCCGCCATTTAACATGCCTGGCATATTCCGCGTCTTTTATTAAACGATTTTTTAAATAAATTAAGGATTTTGCAGGTGCGTTTGCACTATAGGCAAGGAGACCTGTGTTTTGGTAAAAAGTCGACAAAATTACTTTTGAATTTCCAAAAAGTAAATAGGGCAACCAATTAAGCAATAGTTAGGGCAATTATTCTCAAAATTTTATTACATTATATTAAATCGTTTTTTTTTTCTGCAAGGTTTTAAACTAGAAAAAAACATATAACTTTTTCACTGCTTTTATTATTAAAATTATTTAAGTTCTGTTTTAAATTAAAATAATTTAAAAAAGTATAAACTAATTAATTATAATATTTAATTAATAAAAAAGTTTAATTCTTACGATTTGTGTACCTTTAAATTAGCAAAAACATAATATTTTAAGCAAAATTTTCACTTTTAATTTAAAATAACTTTGCATAACGCTACCAATTTTTAAATAACATACGTCATTTGGTAGCCTACACTAAGTACTTTTTTGCCCATTTTTCTTTCCCGTTTTAAAAATTCTCAAAATTTTGGAAAAGCCTTGTATTAATGCAAAAATTTTAATTTTTTTTTGCGTATTTTTGCGTATTATGACGTTTTATGTTGACATAAATAAATTTCAAGCAAAAAAAATTGTCAATTGGTCGGGATTGTTTTTGGTTAACATTGGAGTGCGGCAAGGGGGGCAATGGGAAAAGTACAATATTTTTACAAAAAAATTGAATATATAGGGGTTTTTGAGCTGAAATTGAATATAATATAAAAAAATATAATTTCACCCCTGCGGGGGTGAGAGGGTAAATATTTTGAAATATTATTAATATTTTCTTCGAAATTGATTTATAGGGGTTATTACGGTCTAAAGAACTTTTTAAGGAAAAAGTATAATAATAAATATTTTCTAACTATACTCCGTTCAGTTATTCAAGATAGTAAGAGACGCGGATCGTTTTACACCACAGAGCGCATAAATAGCATAATTATGCATAAATCGTAGTGTATCAAAAATTTAACAGATGTCGGTACTATTTTCCTGTAAAGGGCCTTTCGCATAACAAGCATAGTACATAAGAATGCGATGCCAGGATTGGCTTGATGTGTAGTCATTTATATTGTAATGGTTGTTATGCGAGCCTCTGAATAGACCTTAAGTTGTAATTGTAACCTAAAAATTTGACGTTTTCCTTGTGTTCAATATAATTTACGCTCATATAATATGTCGGTTGCAGCATCCTTAAAAACCCCTGAAAACCAATTTTCACCAGAATCCAATAAAATCTAATAGATTTGGACGCCATATTGGATCCGCCATTTTGAATTTTAAATTTTTAAAAGCATATTTGGTTTCACCATCCTCGAAAACCCTTTGTTACCAATTTTTACGATAATACGGCCAAAAGCTGAGTTTTTGCCAAAAACGAAGGTCTTCTGGCCCATAGTGGTTTGTGTTCCTCATTTTTTTTATGTAAAAAGTTTTCTGAAAATTACGTAGTCCGTAATTAACAATAGGTGTAAATTAATAATCTATGTAATTTTACCCTAGCATTGGAATTTTTTGTAATTCTAGATTAATTTACAGCGCTTCACAAATTTTTACCGGTATTTTACATTATTCTACAATAAATTTAATTTAATTACTCATTTAAACAAATTCCTGGATTAAACATAGTCAATTATAATAAAATTACTTAGTAAGCTGAGGCATTTTTACATTATTTTACAATTATTTTTTATCGTGTAGGACATAGTTTTATACTGACAGATGGGTTTTTTTCTGATGAACGTGCATCAATATTATATTACTTCCTTTTACTGTTCTTTTTGTAACCATACATTGTAATGGTAATTCTTCTGAACCCTCATTCAATATATTTTTTTCTATGAAGAAAAAGTTAATATTATAAAAGCGGCTTTACATTTATTAAATTTTGTTATTTTTATTTTTCAGTATATTTCTATTATACAGTGTGGTCCAAAAGCCAACTCCCTCTTAACTTTTGAACGACTTTATAATCAAGTTAATTTTTTTATACTTAAGACAACTTAAACTACCTTTAAGTATATATTTGATATTTTTAGCTTTTAAAATGTGGATAGATGCCCCCTAGGGATAGGGATTATTTTTAATCACATTGACCTTATATTTTTTTTAACTTTTTTAACATTTTTTCAGTTTTTGTAAACTGATGTTATTTAAAATTCGTTAAAAAGTATAGTTTTCATTTTTGCATCATAAAATCAATAATTTTTCGAAAATTAATTTTATTTTAAGAAAATTTGAAGAAAATTCCCATTTTTAACCCTCTTTGTTGCCTTATTTAAAGTAGATATCTTGTCTTTGATCAACAGTTAAGAGGGGGCGGGTGAGTTTTGCACCACTGTGCATATAACATAGGTACATGAAAAAAAAAAGATATTTTTTTTAAAACAGCAATAAAAAAATATTAACATCTAGTGATTTCGTGTCCTTGCCAATTTATATTATGTCACATAATGTCACTATAAGTTCAAGGTACACGTTTTTCGTACCCAAAAATTTTACAATTTTTAATAATTCCTGCTCTAATTAAGTTTTTCAATACATGTTTTTGTGTCTGAATGATGTGTGGTACATATAGATTTCACCTCCACCAAATTTACAACAATACACTTAAGTTCAATGTTTGGAGAACCGTTCCATAATACTTTTTTTTAACCAAAAAACGTTGGTAATCTTAAAAATTGTTTACTTTCTCAACACGCCGTCCCACATCCCACTACGTTTGCTATAAAAAATATTAACTTAAATAATAACAGGCTTATTATATTATTCACAGTAGCTGACAGCCTGCGCTAGAATATTATATGGTAGTTTCGAATTTTCAAAAAAATTTTAAAATCCAACTAGACAAAAAATTCTTGGATAGTTTTTTTTTTTTTGAAAAAATAAAAAATTTTTTTTTTTAATGTCACGATTTTTGTGAACACAATAACGCGGGAACGAATAATCCGATAGACTTGAAAATTTCAGGAAAAATCAAGGTAATTTATTATTCCATTTATCTATTTTCTAATCATCATACAAGTGATATTGGTAGACTGACAGTTTCGGGCCGCTGGCCCTCTTCAGTACCAAGAGTCAACTCTGCACCCTGATTAAGAAAATGTTTTTAGGCTTTATTCACAAAGGAAATATAGTCATTAGATTGATCTGTAGGATGATTAGAAAATAGATTTATAGAATAATAAACTAATATTTTTATAATTATGTTTAAAATAAAAAAAAAATCTGTCCTTAAAAATCAAGTGCTACTAGCACTATTGTTTTTGAAAATAATCCCCCCAAAAACAAAGAAGTTATGGGGGGTTAAACTTTTAAAAAAATCGAAAAAAGCTGAAAGAAAAGTCTGATTATGTAACTTTTTCAGGAAAAATTACTTTTATTAGAAGTATCAATTCTACCAATTGTAAAAGTAATCCCTCCAAAAACAAAAAAGTTGTGGGGGGTTAAACTTTTTTAAAAATTAAAAAAACTATCACTTTCAAAATAATTATTTTTTTTTTGTTTTTCGAAAAAAGAAAATTAAAAAAAAATATTTTTTTTTTTGATTTTTTTTTAAGTTAATTTTTTTTAAGAAAATATATTCTATTTAAATATTTGGGAAACCATTTACTGTGAATAATATATAATGGAATGCTTGGCATTACATATCTTCACGGCTTGTTTAATTTTAATATCAGGGTATGAATCTTATAGATATTTATAATCTATATTATTTATTACATATCAATATCAGTATAGTACACGTAGCTAAACAATAACCACAAAACAAGAAGAAAAAACAATAATAAAATGGTTTAATGTAATTGTATCAATAATAATTATAAGGGCATATCCACAGACTCGCATGTATCGCTATGTATCTTGTAAGCCAATTACGGCATCGCATTTTTATGTTTTATGTTCTTATGCAAGCTTCTGGATAGGTCTTTATGTAACTGACAAATAATAGAAAAATACATCACAGTAATTTTATGGGTATGCACATAATAAGTGTTCATTTTATTTTAATTTATTTTTTAACTCTTATTTTAATTGTAGTGTCCTGTGAATTAATTGGGTTTTTAATTTGAAAAAGTTTGAAAAAATACAAACGAAACGTCATTTATGTAGTGGTTTTAATATTAAATGCAAAAAAATCTTTTTTAAGAATGTTTGGACTTAAAGAATTTTTTCTATGAAATATAAAACCTATTGTGTGTTTTAAGCAAATACCATATTAATATTTGTTAGGCTTTATTAAGTAAAAACGCTCTATAGATTCTATAGTATACAAGCATTCTTATAAAATTCTATTATTTTTTTAGTAGTTAACAATAATTATTGTTATTAATAATTATTCAAATTAATTAATAGATGGTTGGTAAGGAAAAACCTCAATATCCAAATCCAAATCGACTGTGCATAGTCAAAAACTGTTTCTAATGAAAAAAAACTGAAAGCAAATTCGGATTCGGTCGAAATTATACTGAGTATTCGTTACCGTAGTAAATATTAAACGTTTTTGCCTATTTGGAACCCCAGGCAACATTTGTTATTAAATACAAGTTGTTGCCATAAAACATAACAGAACAACATTATGTTTACTGTTACTACTTGTAATTAATAATAAATGTTGCCTGGGGTTATCTCCCTTTCAACTTAAAAAATATGTGCCTCTGTCTATTACACAGTGTGTAATCACCATACTTCGGGAATAAGCAAGCTGGTTTTCGTTCATGAGCGTAGGCATGAATTTAACACTGATTAGAAGCTACAGCGGTGCACCGCAAGACGGCTGCCCCTCTCCAGAATAAAGAACGCCAGCGTATCTATGATAAAAGCTAAAAAAAACATGACAAAAGATGACTAATAGCTTGCAATTGTCTAGGCTGTTGTAATCACTGATTGCTAATTAGTAATTACTTATAAACTAATACCCATTCATTTGTCAAAGTTTATTGAGGAAACTTTTCTTCCGGAATCTAAAATTATTAGATAGTAGATGGCTGGATTAGGGTTATTTATATTAAAAAACGTTTTTTTACTAAAACTGCCGACGTTTCGTTAGCTTTACTCCAACTTCTTCAAAGGGCACACTACAAGAAATGTAACAATTATGTTTTAACTTTTTTACAATTCAAAGAGCCAGAAAGAAAAAAATATAAGTTTAAAAAATTCGTTAATAAAATAATAAAATATGATTTATTTTTCTTTATATAATAAAAACATGTTTAAAATTGTTTTGCAGACAAAAAAGGCGTTGATTAATTATTTTAAGCTATGCATTATAATCAGTCATCGGCGAATTTCCAGTGCTCGCATATGCGCCGCGTCGATTCTATCGTTGACGCGAGGTTTTAAATATTTACATTTTTATTTTCTTCGAAAGACACCGATATATTTACATATTTATAGTTAATATGTATATTCAATATTGTTGTGTGTAACAAATTAGTCGTCAAATGTTTCGATTTAGTGACCTTTATAAAAATTATTCCGTAAGCCTATGTTTCTGTGTTTATTTTCAACGTTGATGAGTCATAACTGAATTTATTCCGATTAATGATTATAATCTAAACATAGAAATAAAAGCATTTAAAATATGGTTTAATATAAGTTAAGTTAAGATAAATCTTTGTTCTTATACGAGGTGTTTTTCAATTAAACCGTATTTTAAATGCTTTTATTTCTATGTTTAGATTATAATGCATAGTTTAAAATAATTAATCAACGCCTTTTTTCTCTGCAAAACAATTTTAAACATGTTTTTATTATATAAAGAAAAATAAATCATATTTTATTATTTTATTAACGAATTTTTTAAACTTATATTTTTTTCTTTCTGGCTCTTTAAATTGTTAAAAAGTTAAAACATAATTGTTACATTTCTTGCAGTGTGCCTTTTGAAGAAGTTGGAATAAAGCCAACGAAACGTCAGCAGTTTTAGTAAAAAAACGTTTTTTAATATAAATAACCCTAATCCAGCCATCTACTATCCATTATTGTTGAGTTACCAAACCAAGCTTAAATCTAAAATTATTGTGATAATTTATGATATTTATTTATTTTTTTATTGCTCAAATAAATTTATTGCTATTAAAAATAAAAAAAAGAACTATAAAATATTTCTTATTTTTAATTACTGGTCTTAGGTGTGAAATCGTAAATTCCTTATTTATTTACTCGAGGGAAATATGGACTGTAGTAACCCACCGTTCCTCTTTTGTTAGCTATTAGTCTACAGCTGTGAGATGCAATATGGGACTTTATTAAACAACTACCGGGCAGTTATTAAGGAGATATAAATCTAAAGATATCGATCCTAATTTACTATCTTTGCTATTGGAACTGCAAGGAATAAACGCAGTAGTATAAAAATTAAATATAATTTCAAACACAATCTTTACTTCTTAGATATATATTTAATAAAAATAGTAATGTATTATTATTTATAAGCTAGGTTTAAAATTATAAAAAACAGGAAAAAATGTTTTTAATGGTTTCTTTTGTTAGCTTTTATTTGACAGCGGTCAGATGCATTATGGAACTTTATTAAACAACTAGCGGGCATTTATTAAGTTGATATAAAACTAGTTTTCCTTATAAAAATTTCTAGATTTAGATTCTTCAATTCATTAAAAAGTGCTCTTTAATAATTTAATTATTTATTTCGAAACCTAAACTAAACCTGATAACAGGTTTTTGATGCATTTTGAATAAATTTAAATTTACTTAGGCATTAACAAAATTTTTAAAAAAATCAAGGTAATAAACAAGATATCAGCACCTTTTGCTTAATTTACGAAGGCACTTGATAGTTTTTTATTGATTTAATGATATTTTTTTCACTGTTATAATATTTATAAAAACATACAAACACATAGAAGATAAATACTATGCTTTTAAACATATCAACTAATATTTCTTGTTTGCAATTTAGTAACTGAGATGTAAAAGGAACACTTTTGATTGGTTGATCTCACCAAATCTTTGTTTCAACAGCGATATGGCAGTTTGAGAAGCATTGATTGTTAGCCGACAGTACACATGTGCACTTGACAGAGTTATGCTATAGGTGGCGTTACATCTTGTTTTCTACCAATAAAAAGACTTTTAAAATCTCTAAAGTTTTTTTAGAATATTGTATAGTTGCAAGTTATTTAGCTAATTTGAGTACATCGCCGGATTAGTATAAATTTTCTATGTCTGTGGGAATATACTGTGCTGAAAAAGTCCAAATAAGGACTGTCCACAGTTTTCCCATCAACTATTACCCTGGGAATAGAATGAAAACTTTAATATAAACAATATTTTTTTTTGCTGGCTGTTTTAATGTTTCTATGTGGCCGACATACCATGAGAAAAATTTTACTTACTTTGTTTTTGTGTGTAAAAGGTTATACTTCAATAGACCTGCCTTTGTTCTACGCGTATATAACTTTTAACTTTGCTTTTATTGCAGTTTCTTGTGGTTGATTTTTAGTTTCAAATGGCACTTTTATTATATTTTTATCAAAATAAATACCTATATCAGATTCTGTGGCAATAAAATTTGAAGTATTAGGTTTTAGGTTTCATAGAATTAAATTAAAAAAAAAACTTGGTTCTGGTTTCTATTTATAACGTTATAACCTACTGTTTATTATGTGGTAGCCAGATAAAATTATTTTATATATTTATATGATATTAAAAAAAGTTATTTAATAATTATTAATTATAATGAATCAATAAATATTAGCGTATTCATCACGTGATCACGTGATTTTTTTGACATATTTAATTTAAATGTACGTACACAGAAAATATGGGCTCCGATTTCGGAGGATGCGGAGGCCATTGCCCCCCTTGTAAATTATAGGGGGGGGGGGCTCCCCCCTTGAAATATTTTCCATACTTCAAATAGATCTTTGAATTCGTAAACATTTTCACTTTCGACACTAGAGATTTTTAAATTTTAAAAAGGAGGAGGTATTCGACGTGTTACTTTGTTTTTTTTTTACTTTCAGGTAACCTGGAAGAGAACTATTGTTAACAATACATATTATGGATTAATCTGGTTCAAGGATTATACATTCCGATTCTGATTTTTTTATTCATGTGTCTGTCCATCCAGATGCCTATTGTAACATTGTAACGTCAGCTTAACAGATTAAAACGAAACTACAAACTTAATGTTTTCAGGGTCATGTTTTCATGGACGGTTTTCTAATTTTCTCAACTCTGTCAAATTGGGGTATTTACTGTTGAAAAAAAAATCTAAAAATTTGATTTTCTCAAAAAAATAATAAAAAATATATATATTTAAGATTTAAGAAAATCATAATTTATTATAAAAATAAAAAAAAATTCTGTAACTTTTGAACTCGATATGCCAATTTCGGTAAGATTTGGTGAGTTTCATTCAATTTTTAGAAATTTTTAGAAGCACGCACAAACCTTATAGGTCCTGCCCCAGTTAAATTTGATAAAGTTTTAATATGCTGTAGAACTTAAAATTCTAATAAAAAGTCTCCATGGACATAAAGCTGAAAGTCTTATAGATTTTCCGCTCCAGGTCTGTAAATTTGCAAAAAATCTTTTTTTTTTAAGTCAATGCCGTCCAAAAAAAGGGGATTGCTTTTTTTATATATACGTCAATGACTTTTCTAAAAGTTTTACGTTTTAAGCAATATTGCGGACTTTTGTTTACAGGATTTGAACAGTGGCGTTCTAAATTTATATTTTATTTAAAGCTTTCCGTTTTTTACGTACGCTACTGATTGAATAGTAATTATAGATTTAGGGAGTTTTAAAACATTCAGGATACAATATTTCGGTAATAATCTGGAACTGATTAATAAATACACAGCAAAGTTTTGTAACTAAACAGGCAAAAAGAATTAAAAAAACAATTTATTTTTTTTAGAAATGGTTAAAATTGCATAAAATTTAAATATGTTATGGCTCTTACCTTACTGATCAAAAGTTCTCATGAACGCAAAGCTCTAAATAAAATAGTTTTTATGCTATAGCTCGTTGATATTGAAAATTCGTAGTTTTACAACAAGAATTGATATTATAATGTTTACTGGAACATACATTTTTAATATCACCCATATTCTATTTTTATTATTGGTAGCATCCCCAATAATTGGTCTTTTTTTTACAAATTGGCTATATATTTATTTTTTTTTTAGTGAACACATATTTATTTAAATAAAATTTTCAAAGTAAAGGTGTGAACATATAATGCTGCGCATTCTATAGGATACTCCTCGTAGTTGCTAGTAGCTTTTTCCTGGTGAAGTTTTAAGTAAAATAAACTTAATTGAAATTTATTGGGATATTTATAATTATTAAATGACGCCCCCTATAACTTTTTAGTTTTTAAATATCTTTTTCTTAAATTTGGTATGATTAACTATTTTAATTAAGGAAATCTTTCTTAAAAAAAATACGTTGATAGCATGTTTCCTTTAATTTTTTCAATTTTTAAAAAGTTTAGCCCCCTATTTTTGTTTTTGAGGTTTTTTTTTAATTTGGTACGAGTGATCCTTTTGATGAAGGCAAATTTTCCTGAAAAAAATATGTTAATCACCACGGTTGGGATCGAAGTAGCCATTACCGGGAGCATGCAAAAATTAGAATTTTAAAAAACTCGTTTTTCAAGTAAATAGACTTTAAACTATTGTTCACCAAGCGGAATGTCATGTCGACGCTGTTAATACTCAGTGAGTCACTTGGTCATGGTCCATGACTCATGGAAAAAGACTTAATTTTTTTTTTGAAAATTGTTTCTCTGTTTAAAAAACGAATAGTTAATACAAAAATATTGTTTTTTTTATTAATTATTCCTTTTTTGAAAAGGGAAACAATTTTCAAAAAAAAAATTAAGGTCTTTCTCTATAAGTCATGGACCATGACTAAGTGACTCACTGAGTATTAACAGCGTCGACATGACATTCTGCTTGGTGAACAATAGTGTAAAGAGTTTTTTCAAATTCTAATTTTTGCATGCCCCCGGTAAATGGCTACTTCGATCCGATCCGAGTTAATCACTTTTCTTTCTATACAGGGTGATCAATAACTGGCATGCCAAAATTTAAGAGGTCATTCTACATCAAAAAATATCAACTAAGTTTCTATAAAGGTTGGTAGGGAAATAAGCCCTAAGGGAGCTACGGCCCTTTAAAATTGTAATAAAAATAAGGTTTTTAATTAATAACTCTGGTAGCCTTTAAGCTAGAGAGACCAGCTTTTGCATGTATACTAGTACTAATAGGGGCAATAAGTTTATGTTAATTTATTTTTTTGAATTTATCCAGAGGAGTCCCTATACGGCAAAATGTATTAAGCTTAACACATTTTTCTCCCAAACTTTTTTATGTGTACTTTTTTTAATTTTTTGTAAAAAATATGGATTCATTGAGCAAAAGTACATAAAAAATGTCATATAGTGTAACACTGTAGAAGCAACCGTTTTCAACAAAAATGCAATTAAGGGGAAGTAACATTTTGTGTCACCAAAAACGTTACTTTTTAAAAGGCTATTACTCCTTTAATATTAAGTTTAGGTCTTTTGGTGAAGAATACTTTTTTGCTCAGTTTTAAAAGAAGAATCACCCTGTATCATTAAAGATGCTTTTTTTTGTTCCCCGTTTAATATGTCATCTTCGAAGGGTCGTAGCTCCCTTAGGGCTCATTTACGGACCAACCTTATTAGAAACTTTTTTTCATATTCTTCTATGTAGAATCACCTAGTAAATTTTGGCATGACAGTTACTGATTACCCTGTATATATTTTTTTCGATATAAGTTTTTTGCTTTTGGGGGATTTGCATGTATACTAGTACTAATAGGGGCAATAAGTTTATGTTAATTTATTTTTTTGAATTTATCCAGAGGCGTACCTATACGGAAAAATGTATTAAGCTTAACACATAACAAATATGGATTCATTGATCAAAAGTACATAAAAAATGTCATATAGTGTAACACTGTAGAAGCAACCGTTTTCAACAAAAATGCAATTAAGGGGAAGTAACATTTTGTGTCACCAAAAACGTTACTTTTTAAAAGGCTATTACTCCTTTAATATTAAGTTTAGGTCTTTTGGTGAAGAATACTTTTTTGCTCAGTTTTAAATGAAGAATCACCCTGTATCATTAAAGATGCTTTTTTTTTGTTCCCCGTTTAATATGTCATCTTCGAAGGGTCGTAGCTCCCTTAGGGCTCATTTACGGACCAACCTCATTAGAAACTTCTTTTCATATTCTTTGATGTAGAATCACCTAGTAAATTTTGGCATGACAGTTACTGATTACCCTGTATATATTTTTTTCGATATAAGTTTTTTGCTTTTGGGGGATTTGCATGTATACTAGTACTAATAGGGGCAATAAGTTTATGTTAATTTATTTTTTTGAATTTATCCAGAGGCGTCCCTATACGGAAAAATGTATTAAGCTTAACACATAAAAAATATGGATTCATTGAGCAAAAGTACATAAAAAATGTCATATAGTGTAACACTGTAGAAGCAACCGTTTTCAACAAAAATGCAATTAAGGGGAAGTAACATTTTGTGTCACCAAAAACGTTACTTTTTAAAAGGCTATTACTCCTTTAATATTAAGTTTAGGTCTTTTGGTGAAGAATACTTTTTTGCTCAGTTTTAAATGAAGAATCACCCTGTATCATTAAAGATGCTTTTTTTTTGTTCCCCGTTTAATATGTCATCTTCGAAGGGTCGTAGCTCCCTTAGGGCTCATTTACGGACCAACCTTAATAGAAACTTTTTTTCATATTCTTGGATGTAGTATCACCTAGTAAATTTTGGCATGACAGATACTGATAACCCTGTATATATTTTTTTCGATATGTTTTTTGCTTTTGGGGGATTTGCATGTATACTAGTACTAATAGGGGCAATAAGTTTATGTTAATTTATTTTTTTGAATTTATCCAGAGGCGTCTCTATACGGAAAAATGTATTAAGCTTAACACATTTTTGTCCCAAACTTTTTTATGTGTACTTTTTTTTAATTTTTTGTAAAAAATATAGATTCCTTGAGCAAAAGTACATAAAAAATGTCATATAGTGTAACACTGTAGAAGCAACCGTTTTCAACAAAAATGCAATTAAGGGGAAGTAACATTTTGTGTCACCAAAAACGTTACTTTTTAAAAGGCTATTACTCCTTTAATATTAAGTTTAGGTATTTTGGTGAAGTATACTTTTTTGCTCAGTTTTAAATGAAGAATCACTCTGTATCATTAAAGATGCTTTTCTTGTTCCCCGTTCAATATGTCATCTTCGAAGGGTCGTAGCTCCCTTAGGGCTGATTTACGGACCAACCATTATAGAAACTTTTTTTCATATTCTTGGATGTAGAATCACCTGGTAAATTTTGGCATGGCAGTTACTAATTACCCTGTATATATTTTTTTTTCCATTTTTTTTTGCTTTTAGGGGATTTTTTTTTTAATTTGTTAAGATTATTTTTTGTAATAAAAGAAAAAGTCCTTATTAAGATTGATTTATTATAAAAAAAATAAGTCTATTGGATTACTCTTACTTGACTTATCGTGCTGGAAACAGAAAGTGACAGACATACGAACGAAAAGACGGACATAAAGACAGACGGACATAAAGACGGACGGACAGACAGATGAACAGACAAATAGAGAGACAGAGAGAGGAACGAACATTTTTAAAAGTTGTTTAGAACTGCAATTTGATACAATTTTGTGTTATTTTGGACAAAATGTTTTTTTCGGGGTCCAAAGTAAACATAATATTCTCTGGTGTAAAACTGCGAGGAGTATAATAGTATAAAACTCTAAAATCACATCGGATAATATAACGAAATACAAAAATATTAGCTTATTGTAACAAACTGGTGAAAATCCGGATAAATTTTTCCGGGGAAAAGTTTTAGATCTAAACTTGGAAAATTCAATATAGACCGAAAAGCGTTTTAGCATATCAATCAAAATCTTATTTGAATCCGAACATGTATAAACGCGAAAATTTATCGAAATGTGTTCAAACAGTGAACACTGGCTGGTTCTAAAATCGAATGGACCGGTCGTCCACTGGTAAATAACAGTCGATCAAGTTGGCAACACACAATGAGGAGGTTTATCCTCTTTTTAGAGAAATAAAAAATATATTTGATAAAAATTTCAGATTACACATAAATAAAAAACGTCAATTACTCTTATCCAGACTATAATTTTAGCTACTCTTGTTTATAAAAGTAAAGAAAACTGTAGCAAAATTAGCAAAAATATATATATTTTACCAAGAAATATTGAATAATTAAATGCAATTTAAAGTTTTGCGTTAAAAATACATAATTATTAGTTTTTCTTAATACTTGACCAGTTTTTTATCAATTTAGTTTAAAAAATTTAAAATGCTCCATCTATTGTTAAATATTTAAACCTGATATCTGTCACAACCATCTGACATAACCTTCAATTTTTGCATTATAATTTGTAAATATGTGCTAAAATTAAATTAAAATCTTTTTTAAGTACTGATTTGATAAAATTATTAAATAACATTAATTGCTTTAAAAATATGTGTTTTGTTGCATTTACAATATCGAGTCACAAAAAACATGGGTTTTAACATTTTCGGCAGTTTAAAGCCATGCAGTGTTTCATATTTGCAGTAGAAAAAAAAGTATAGTCTACAACACGTATGGAATAGTAATTCCGGGCTCGCGGGACCGTCATACTCGCCTGCCGGCTCGTATGAGAAACTTTCCGTTCTAGCGGAATATTGTCCATTCCATACTAGTTATAGAATATACTATTCTAGCCTACTTTTCGGAGCTAAAAACGAATTCGACAGTAAAACAGGTCGCTGACCCCCACTTTTTTTCATATAACTGCCAAAATCCATATTGAACAAGCTATACACACAGAAAAATATTTCTTAAGTCAAGACTAAGGTGGTTTGTATACAGGGTAATCAATAACTGGCATGCCAAAATTTAAGAGGTGATTCTGCATCTAAAAATTTCAAAAAAAGTTTCTAAAGGTTGGTCAGCAAATGAGCCCTTAGGGAACTACAGCCCTTTAAAATTGTAATAATAATAAGGTTTTTAATTAATAACTCTGATACCCTTTAAGCTAGAGCGACGAGCTGTTCATGTATACTAGTATTAATAAGAGCAATAAGTTTATGTTAATTTATTTTTTTGAATTTATCCAGATGCGTCCCTAAACGGAATTATTAGGCTTAACACATTTTTGGCCCAAACTTTTTTATGTGTACTTTTTTTAGATTTGGTGTAAAAAATGTGGATTTCTTGAGTAAAAATATATAAAAAATGTCATATACTGTAACACTGTCGGAGCAACCATTTTCAAAAAAAAATGCAATTAGGAGGAAGTAACATTTTGTGCCACCAAAAAGGTTACTTTTTAAAAGGGTATTACTCCTTTAATATTAAATATAGGTGTTTTGGTGAAGAATACTTTTTTGCTCAGTTTTAAATGAAGAATTGCCCTGCAGCATTAAAATTTTATAGAGGCTTTTTTTTTGTTCCCCATTCAATATGTCATCTTCGAAGGGCCGGAGCTCCCTTAGGGCTCCTCTCCATTATAGAAACTATTTTTCATATTTTTGGATGTAGATCACATCTTAAATTTTGGCATGGCAGTTACTGTTACAATAAAACCTCAGAGTTTGGTTAATCATAGGATTAACGTGTTAAACCTAAGATTTACTAATTAGGTGTTGTAAAAGTACGAAATAATGTATTATCTATATCATTTCGGACTTCTACCACGTCATAACTGTCAATCTTAGGATTTTCCATTTTGATATTGGTAAAAGCTAGTTTTGGTTTGTAAAAAAGTTCTTGTTGACGTTTATATCTATTAACAAAATACTGAAAAAAAAAAACAAAAAATAAAAAAAGAAGACACAAATTCAAGGGCTCCAAGGGAGTGCTTCCAACTGAATATTTTAACCATTTTGAGATGTTGGCTATATAAATTAAGATCTCTTATATCATGTTTAACATTGAAAAAAAAATTAATATGAAATTTAAATTTTGCAGTTTAGAGATAGTCATGGTGTAACCACAACGGATAGAGTCAATAATCTTCCGATACTTTGAGGTCATTTTGGAGTGTTACGCCCATGTTAATGGTATAGTATATTTAAAAGTGGTTAAACTTTGTAACTCAAAGTGCCTTTTTTAAATGCAGGAGCTCTAAGAGGCAATACTGCCGTCTAACTAAATATTAGCCATTCTGCGGTGTTGGTGATAAAAATTAAGGTGTCTCCTACATTAAGTTATTAATAATAACGGTATATTAGTATAGAGATTTTCTTGGGAATAGGGTTAATAAAACCAATCGAGTTTTTTTTAACTATTTAGTAACGTTTTGGAGGGCTTTTTCTCCGTCTTCGGACCTATTAACAAATAAAAACATATAAGCACACCTTTTAGGCATTTTACACAATTATGGACATTTGCTACGAACTATAAGACAAAATGACAAAATGTAGGTACCTACTACTGTTAAATTCAACTTGACTGGGTGTCAAACATATCTAAACAGCCTAATGGCATACAACAATCTGTGTAGGACTTTATTTATGAGAAAAATAACAACAATAATAATTTACGACAATTTTCATTAGATCATATATCCCCTCCTAGATGCGCCTTGAGTCCACGTCAAACCGAAATGTTTTCATTGCTATATCCAGGTAGATTTCACCTTCCCCTTCTGGTCACCACCCACCGCTATAGTGGTTTGTTAAAAAATATGTTATACTTACCTCCTCGCAACCTCACCGCTATATAGTGGTTTGTTTACAATTGGCTTTGTATATGTTCTATATAAAACAAATCAACATTAATGCCATATCTATGTATAATTGCTCGCAAAAGGCTACAATATCTAGAACAGGTATACCCAAGACCTGCAGATATATCCCAAGTAGCCTCCAAAAAACTCTTCTTTGAAAGCCTAAAGTTTGATGTGGACTAAATTGCAAAGGGGATTCACAATAGATCTCATTGGTCGCAGTGATTTAAAAGGCAGTACCATGCCTCACAACCCCTCTTATATTGTATTTTATTGTATGTATATATGATCTAATCAATTTTCACACCGGTTAACAGCAAAAACAAATCCTCTTTTTATTCTTCTACCCATTTTACATTTAGCTATAGAGTCCCTTGCATTTAGCTATTATTATAAAACATTCCCTGCATTGTTACAATAAAAACCATTGAAATATAACATATCAGTACTTTGATATTTTAATAACACATAATTTAAAATAATAAATACATACTTTGCTTGGTGACTGCTTTATTTATTTGAGCCTTTATTAGGTTAAAATAAATTCCACTCAAGTTATCTACATCCTTTTTTCTATTCATCACTTCTTTTTCTCTTTTAATAAAGATCATTTCAGCTATTTCCCTCTTTTTTTTATCTGTTTCCTTGTACAATATTTCTACTTCCTCAAAATCTATGTTCGTTTGTCAATGCGTGTAAGGCTAGGGCAGTACTCTCTTTCTTTTTTGTTGTGATTATGCTCTTATGACTGGATATTCTTTGTTTAAATCTAAAGGAAGTTAATAATAACATAAAATTTTGCAAGTTTAAAATAGAGCTTTATTATACAACTTGTATAATAGAGTTGTATTATACAACTTGTATAATAGAGTTGTATTATACAACTTGTATAATAGTGTTATATTATACAACTTGTATATCTTCTGTAATTTGAGGTCAAAAAGGTCAAAATAGTTATTGTGAGTTTAACTTTTGGCTGAAGTAGGATTCAATGGAGGTTCAGCTTTGAGTAAGATACCAGAGTGCGTTGATTAAAGGGACACAAATCCACGGGCTCAGAGGGAGTGCTGCTACGTGGGTCCAACTGAATATTATAGCCAGGCTGCGATGTTGGCTATATAAATTAAGGTTTGTCAAATATATGTTTCACTGATTCATTGACGTTGCACTTAATTTATGCTCTTGTTAGTGGATGCATTATGTACTGTGAAAATTAATTTATAATTCTTGGTGCTAACATTAATATTCATATATGGATAGCGTCATAATATCAGTACCGGACTGGCAGTGAGATATAAAACAATCTTGATTTTTTTTTTTGGTAGCTTAGGTACACTTTTATCAGAAAAAAGGGAGTAACTTAAAATTATTTTGTAACTTGTGTAACAAAAAAAAAACTTTTTCTTGTGCCTGGATTTATTTTATCATGTTTTTACTTGTCATGCTTCAAAATAATGGAAAAATACCCACATCCTCGTTACAGTTTGCTTTTGTAATATTGGTAGTAATAATAGGGTAATTCCATTTCAAATCGATCAGTGGTTGCGACTTTTTTTAGATTTCTTTTGAATTTTTGGTATGTTGTAGTACAATATAATGCAGTTCAAAGATTTTTTTTTTTAATTTTGCAAATTTTAGAAAATACGACCCTTCAAAATTTTTCTTTTTGAATTTCGATAAATATTTAAAAATTCATGGCTTCGTGTCGGTATGACATAGGAAAATATTATTAAGATGTTATACAACAGTATATTAATATAAAAATATATTTTGAAAAAAAATATGTATAGGGTCAACTGGGGCTAATGTGATACAGTAAAATTAATGGAGCCATTATGATACAGCTAGCTTAAAAATATTTACAGCCTATTAATTAAAGTAAGAAAAATTGGCGAAGTAGATAATTATATACCAACTTAATTATAAGTTATATTCACTTTTGCAAAAGTCTAAAACATTAGTTGTATCACAATAGCCCCTTACTGTATCCACAATAGCCCCAAACATGGGGCTATTTTCATACAGCATTTTGTTGTATTTTTATGGTCAACTATTGTTTTTCTTGTATTTTGCCCTCAAATCTGGGCAGAGAACCCCAATGCTTACAACAGGGAATTTTTTGAGATTTTTAAAAATAAAATTTATTATTATTTTTTTTTTGTAAAAATTTTAATTTTTTATCATAATACCGGACCCTGTAAATAAAACAAAAAATTAAAAATAAATATTTTTTATTTATTTTATTTTTAAATAGAGGATTATCCTTAAAATATGTATTCGTGGCTTCAACAGTCAATTCGATGGAGACTTAAAGCGTTTTAGAGAAAAAAATAAATATTATTAATGAAAATATGACGGGGGACTATATTTGGGGTTTGGTCAGATAAAGTACTTATGAACATAATAAGAAGGCTTCATTTCTAAACTTATTTTAAAATTTGGTTTACTAATATAATAATTAAAGTTATTAAATAAATTAAAAAAAAAACAAATATATTTGTATAACAGCATAGATTTTCTTAAATATTGGAATAATGTTTAGCGGGCTACAAAAGCAAAATTTTTCATGAAATATTGTTTTTTTTTTCGGATGATCATCACTAAACCTATAGTAATCACGTACACTAATCCCAGGCACAAAATTCATGTTGACTTGTTTAATTCAAACTTGTTAATTTTATTGTTTTTGTCGAATATTATTTATTTTACCAAGTCAAATTGGCTTAGCTTGCCAAATTATCTTAACCCACATTATAAAAATTTAATTTACACCACTGAAAAAATTAAAAATCAGCTTACAGCTTCCTTTTTGTGTCCCACTTTTTTTCGATGGAAGTGTATAGTTGTTTGCCGATTTGATAGAGGGATATGTGAACCGCATAACCACGGGGGGATATAATGTGGGTTACTACCTCCCAGAAGCTTAGAAAAAAATAAAAACTCTCGCAGAAACATAAAATAAAAACCAATTTTTCAGTTTTTTGACCTTTATATTTATAAAAAAAATTGAATTCCTGTTGTGTACAAATATGGTAATAACAATCACAAGCACAAAATGTTTGACTGTGATACATCATTAATGCATTATTATGCATTAATAACTATGCATTAATGTATTTTAAAATAATTTGCTTTTCAAACCTGGGCTGTTTGGAAAGTACGTTTGCTTCAAACTTTTAAAAAGCGGGCAACGTTATAAATATTTTAACAAAACTTAACTGACTAGTTAGTTTATGTGTAACGTACACACTTTTTAAACGATTCCTACTTATTAACAATGACGTAACGCTGGTGCTAACTACTCTCCTCCAGGTGCGTTGCGTTATACTTGAACAAACCCTTCAAGTTTTACGTAACGCATTTTCAGAAAATGTAACCCCCCTTTCATGTAACGCACTTTTTCTACATCTTTAAGACTAATATTGACAAAACGCTAGTGCTAGCTCCTTCCTCCCTAGGTGAGCTACGTAATACTTAAATAACCCTTAGCAGGAAGATACCATTTACCATTTAGGCAACTATGTTTCTTTACTTTCAATATGTGATTTTTCTCGTAAATATTACTTTTGTGGAACGGTAGGCCTCACCCGTAAAGAGCCATTTGTATTCCAATAATCTATACTATTCCTCAATAAAACATTTGCCTCAGATTTAAATAAAATTTTACCTAGAAAATACCAATATACTTGGGAATAAAAAAAGTAATAAAAGAATATAGAGATATTTTGCTTTATTCTAAAATTAATATTCTGTCAGTGGTTCGTCATATAAATTTGGGTTTTATTTTATTTTATTTTATTTTATTTGATTTTACGGTTTTTTTTTTCTCATCAATATTTTCCCTTGTACATAAGTCTTAAATGATAATACATAAAATTTAACATTTTACGATCGTAAAAAATTATTGCGGTTTTCTTTAATTCCGTTTAAATCAAATAGAACGGAATTAAAAGCAGTTAAAAACATGGAAAAGATGCAAACATAAAATAAGTTTTTTGAAAAAAACATCGGTTGTAATGCAAAATAGAAGAAAATGAAGTACGCTGATTTTCGTTGTTACATTTACAAATAGACTGGCTCAAAAAAAAAGTTATTTATAATACAAGGGCAAAAAGTTAAGTTTTTCGATTGAGTAGGTTTTTAGAAGCCAAGGGCCCGCCGATCGGGCCGGACCGAGGGTAATAAACCTACAAAATCGAAATTTAACTTTTTGGCCCTGTATTATACAATATTTTTTATTCGATTGTTACTAATTATAATAAATTATGAAAATATACTTAATTTTAAATTTCAAAAAGTATTTCTTTTTAGTGTCTTATTACTTATCTAGTTATCCATGACAAATTGCTATTCAATCAAATCGCTAAAAAAAAACAATTGAATCGTTTCTTTTGCGTGCGGTTTCATTTTCAAATTAAAAAAGCTATAGCTTGGTGATTAATTTCTGTTAAAATGTGTCTGTTATGAAAATAGTAATACTTCTGAACCGTTCTATGAATATTATAAATATTGAAATTGATTTTACAATTGAAATTTTGTGTTTTTAATTTATTTTAGTGGATGAATACAGATTAATCAGTTAAAATATATTATGAGGTTATGTTATAGAAGAAATTTTTATTTTGTATGAAATGATTATAGTTATTATAATCATTTAATTCATTTAATCTGGTCAAAAAGAACAGTTAGTTCAAGACCAAAAGTGACCAAAAGGTCATATTTCTTTATAAATATTACAGTAAAGGTAAAGCATCTTCTTTTAAAAAGCCCTAGTATTTGGGCCACAAAGTTCAACTTTTCGCCCGTAAAACATGAACAAAAAGTGTGGCATTTAGAATCAATTGAATAAAAAAACATTTTGATTGGATGCTGGATAGTGCCAAATTAATTCCACACCAACTTTTGACAATGAAAAATAAAAGGGTCCAATTTAAAAAGCAGGGTGCTTTTTTCCGCGGCTGCCAAGCGGCGTTACTGATAAGCATAAAATTTTTCTTAAATGTAAGAATAAAATATAAATAATTTTTTTTAATTGTCAAATGTAGTGAGAGCAACACTTTAAATGATCTTTAAAGAATTTATTATTCCATCAATCTATTTTCTAATCATCGTACAGAGTGATATTGATAATATAATATTTTTATAATTTTGTTTAAAATTAAAAATTTCTGTCCTTACTATCTTTAAAGAATGTTTCAATAAATAACTGGTCTGGCGATTTTTACAGTGAGCAAGTGCGCCAAAAACGCATTGTAAAATGAATATTATTTGCGTTAAAATATGTATTTTAAATAAATTATTCGATTTATTTTTGACAGTTTTTAGTTAGCAATATTTTGTGAAACCCTTTACATTTGCGTTTAGGATTTTTTTTTTAGGATTCTAATAACTGATTTCCTTTCTTATTTTTTAATGGTTTGCAAAATATCCTGATGCACCTAATACAAATACACTGCCCAGTAAAAGAGCTTTCCCATTTTTCACCTCCGCCCGTAAAATGGATTTTTTTTTATCAGATTCTCTTTCAGCAACCATAAAACCCTTTTCACGAAAACTACCCTCTGCCCCTTTAGGGTTAAAGTTAGATTTTTTTTTTTATAATCGGATTCACTTTCAACAACCTCAGAAACCCCAATATAATAATTTTCACGAAAACTACCCCCCACTCCTCAGGGGGTGGATTTGGAAAAAATTTATTATCAGATTAATTTTCAGCAACCTCAAAAACCCCAATACACCAGTTAAACTGGTCCAGTTTTCACGAAAACTACCCCCACCCCTCAGGGGGTGAAATTAGAAAAAAAGTATTATCAGATTCATATTCGTCGACCCCAAAAACCCCTATATACCAATTTTGAAGAAAATATTAATAATATTGAAAAATATTTACCCCCTCATCCTCTCGGGGGTGGAATTAGAAAAAAAATCAGATTCAATTTCAGCAACCTCAAAAACCCATATATAGCAATTTTCTAATTTTTCTAAAAAAAATGTATTTTTTCCCATTTTCCCCCCTTGCCGTACCCCAAAGTTTACCAAAAACAATCCCGAGCGAGAACTTTTGTTATCATACCTGTATGCCAAATTTCAAGTCACTAGCTTAAAGCGTTTTTAAGTTATCGTGCCCACATGATTTCCCGGGCAGACCGATCGAAATTGATTTATATAGACATAAAACGTCATAAAACGCAAAAATACACAAAAAAAAAATTTGAAAATTTTTGCACGAATACAAGGCTTCCCGAAATTTTGAAAATTTTCAAAATGGGAAAGCAAAAGGAGTTATATTTTTTAAATTTACATTTTTAGAAACTATGAAGTACATAATTCAATTTTAAAAATGAAGTTTTTCTTTCCTATCTAGTTGTGGAAAACTTTATTACATGTCATTCAATTTCACGGAAATAATCAAATGTGCAATTTGCTTTTATAACGATGCTTTTTTCACTTAAAAGAAAATGTACTGTTTCTTGTTTCGAAGCTCCGGTTTTATTGCTCCAAAGCAAAATATTTAATAATAAAATTTAATCCAATTAATTTTCAGAGATTTTCAACAATTTTCTTTAATAGGATTGCTCTGCAACAACAACATATTTACCCCAAATTAAAAAGAAACGTTTTCGTTATAACCATTCCTGGCAGTTAAATAAAATAAATTAATCTAAAAGATTTACGTTAAATACCGAAAATTCAAAGAAAATATAATTTCGTCATAAAATGAAAATTAACGACAAAAGAATATCAAGAAAAATTTATATGTTAAAAATATGGACTCCAAAAAGAAACGTTTTCATTGTAACATTCCTGGCAGTTAAATAAAATAAATTAAACCATAAGATTTAGGTTGAATACCTGGAATTCAAAAAAATATATAATTTCATCATAACATGAATATTAATAACAACAGGAAAAAAAATATTTCATAAATATATTTCTTTAGAAATGTATGCTTTAAAAAAGTTAAATGAGAAAGAATTATTAAAGTTTGTTTTGTGTTATATCTAAAACGAAATAAAAAACTACTAGTCAATTTTCACAGAAAAAAACTATTTTCTTTAATAGGATTGATCCACCAACCACAATATATTTACCCTAAACAAAACCTAACTAATTTAAACTGTCGAATCTCCGAAAATTAACGAAAGAGACCAAGATAAAATTAAATTGATTTATCAAGGATAAACCATACAAATTTGGGAATTTTAGCAAAACTTCAGCTTAATTATTTATTTTTCTGTGAAGTATTGGTTAATATATATTCATTTTTAATCAATCTGATAATTAATTATTATTTATTTATCTTTATTTACAGTTAATAATATAAATTTTAAATAATTTTATTTCTGTTAGAAATCGTAGAAGAAATGGAATACATAACTTTTCTGGAAGTATCTTTCTTGCATTTACGACTTTCCACACTCGCCACTGCGCAGCTCGTCTAAAATGTAAAAGTCCTGAATACCTGAAAATCAAAAAAATATATAATTTCATCATATTTGAAAAAAATATTTCATAAATACATTTCTTTAGAAATTTATGCTTTAAAAAAGTTAAATGAGAAAGAAATATTAAAGTTTGTTTCGGGTTATATCTAAAAGGAATTAAAAACGACTAGTTAATTTTTAACCATTTTCTTTAATAGGATTGATCCACCAACCAAAATATATTTACCCTAAACAAAACCTAACTAATTTAAACTGTTAAAGTCGGATCTCAGAAAACTAAAGAAAGAGGCCAAGGTAAAATTAAAATGATTTATCAAGGATGAACCATACAAATTTGCGAATTTTAGCAAAATTTCAGCTTAATTATTTATTTTTCTGTGAAGTACTGGTGTTTTTTTAATATAATTAATTAATTAATTAATTTTAATATAATTAATTTTAATTAATCAATCTGATAATTAATTATTATTTATTTATCTTTATTTGCGGTAAATAATATAAATTTTAAATAATTTTATTTCTGTTGGGCTCGTAGAAAAAATAGAATACAACTTGTCGGGATGTATCTTTCTTGCATTTGCTCATGCAAAAGTCACTACATACACGTTATACAATACAATATGCTAGTCATTTTACAGAATTTGGAAATAAAATTTTATCCAATGTTTTTCTTGTGCATTTATACTTGAAGGTATATTACAAGATTATCCTTTTTGTAACAGTAAAACCCTCGTAAATTGATTAGTCGAAATGACTCTTTTCACGAGTATGCATCTGAGTCGTCTTTAGGTTCAAGATTATCTTTAAGCACAATTGGTTCTTTATTTCAATAACTCCAGAACATATTCTTGTACATTTTATTGATTAAAAAGTTAATTCTGAATCCTTTTCTAAAAAAATATAAGTATGATAAAACTTTAAATGCCTAAATTTAATACATATTGTATCAAGGGCGTAGATGGGGGGGGGTAATGGGGGTAATTATGTAATGTTTTAGCACAAAAAAATGCCCACATTTTAAGAGCTGAAAGTATTAAATATATGCTAAAAGATAGTTTAAGTTGTCTTATTTAAAAGTTCAAAATTTAAAGTCGATATCTCAACTGGTTCAAAAGTTAAGAGGGGGGGTGACTTTTGGACCGCTCTGTATAGTGGAGTCATATAAGTGGAAGTTTTTATGAATAAGGAAAAATCTGGTAATAGCACGATTTTTTTTTCTAATTTGTTCTAGACATCCACCGAGTCTGTAACTCGATTTTTTCCATTCTTCTCGGCTACTATGAGTCCAATCGCGACCATTTAAAAAGTATTATGTTCTTTATACATGTCCCTTTAAAACTGTCAAAAATTTTTTTTTTCTAACACAATTTCATAACATAAAAAAAATGAAAACCGTTGCTTTTGGTACTTTTGTATTTTTTTGTAATTTTGTCCAGAATGTATATATTTAAGCAAACATTTGTTAAAGTATACCTTCAACAGTTATAAATAAGTGAACTAAATTTGGTTTTAAAATATTGCTTAAATCGGTCCGTGTGCTTAATTATATAAAATAAAAAATGATTTTCTCGCCATTTTTGGGCAAAGTATCATACGCCCAAGTTTGTTTTTAATTATAGGTTTTTATATGCACTTTAACTTGGTGTAAAAAACAGAATTTTAAAATACAACATACCTTTAAAAATAGGACATATTTAGAAGGACATAACTTCTTTAGGAATTATTTTTGGACCAAGGTGTATGAAACTTTTTTTCTCGTTTTTTAATCACCACCCAGTATTAAAATCTTTGTTTTTGACTTTATAGTTTTTTTTTTATTTTTTATTTTTGGTTTTTGTTACGTAAAAATTTACTTTTTAACGCATTTATCTTTAAAACGGTTAAACCTGCGATGTTACACTACATACACTTTTTTTGGTATTTTTACATAAAGAAGTATATTCCAATAAGAAATTTCAAAAAAAGTATTTTTTGATATAAAAAAGGAGCATCCAAAACAAAAATAAAAAAAATATATATAATTTTTTTATTTAAAATTCTGTTTTTTTTTACACCACGTTAAAGTGCATATAAAAACCTACAGTTAAAAAAACAGTTGAGCGTATGATACTTTGCCCAAAAATGGCGACCAAATAATTTTTTTATATAATTAAGCACATGGACCGATTTAAGCAATATTTTAAAACCAAATTTGGTTCACTTATTTAAAATACTCACACAAAATACTCACACATTTACAGTGCTATATAACGCATTCGTTAGGTCCAAGTTGGACTATGGTGCAGTTATTTGGAACCCTAAACATGAAATTCACAGAAACAGCATTGAGAAGGTTCAGAAAAAAAATATAATGAGTACCCTGCGCTTAATACTCCTACCAAAAGTTTACTGCAGAAATTTGGTTTTGTAAATATGGCTTCACACCGTTTTTATTATAGTGTAGCGTTTTTGTATAAATTACTTCATAATATTAATTACTGTCCATACTTATTAAATAAACTCAAATTTCACGTTCCATCCGTTAGTACCAGGAATAGAAGTTTATTTTACCTAAAAACACCTCGTACCAATATTCTAATGTTTTTGCCTTTATATATCATGTGTTCCAATTACGAACGCATTGGAAGTGTTCTAGATTTATTTTTTACAAATATTAATTCCTTAAGATCTATTTGTTATGCTGTTGAATTATAAATCATATTTTCTCATATAATTAAGTATTAATATTTTATGCAAATCTTGTTTTTTTCTTTCTTTATTATATAAGTCTCTATTGTATTTATATTACTTCATAGTTTATTATAACAACTTTGTAAAAGGGACGTATGTCCTGTTAAGTTGTAAAATAAATAAATAAATAAATAAATAAATAACTATTGGAAGTACACTTTAACAAATTTTCGTTTAAATATATAGATTCTGGACAAAATTACAAAAAAAATACATAAAAGTACCAAAAGCAATGGTTAACATTTTTTTTTGTGGTTATCAAATTGTGTTAGAAAACAACATTTTTGACATTTTTAAAGGAAGATGTATAACGAACATAATACTTTTTAAATCGTCGCGGTTGGACCCATAGGAGCCGAGTAAATAAAAAAAAAAACTAAAACGGAAACACAAAAAAATAATTTTTTTATAAGTTAAAAAAAGATGCCTTCCGTCGTGCACAGAATGGAAAAAATCGAGTTATATACTCTTTTGGATGTCTAGAACAAATTAGAAAAAAAATCGCGCTATTACCGGATTTTTCCTTATTCATAAAAATTTCGGCTTATATGACTCCACTAAGATGTTTAATATAATGTTATCCCATAAAGCAGTATTATAATAAAAGTAAATATAAAGAAAAGAAAACTAAAATGATGTATTTGCTCGTATTTGCGTTGAATTCCACCGTAGTTTATGAAGTAAAAATGCATAAATTGCATAGCGTTAAGTGTGTTGAAAAGTAAAGTTAACTACATATTTGTAAAACATAAAATCAAATACTAAAATCTATTTATTGTTTTTTCCGATACTCAACACACCAGACAAATGTTTGGTGTCTTAAAGCCTATCCAGAAGATTGCATAAGAACATAAAACATAAGAATGCGATGTCATGATTGGCTTACAAGATACATGGCGGCACATCAGGCCAATCACGGCATCGCATTGTTATATACTATGTTGTCATGCGAGCCTGTGGATCTTATTCATCATCTTGGCACTTTATGCCTTACTTACGGCATTACCCCGAAGAACATAAGCTAACCTTAATCAACAAATACACCAAATAAAAATATTGTCAAGATCTAGATAATTCTCCAAAAATAATAAATTAAATTATTATTTTTTAAATTATGCTTACAATAATAATCCACTTATTTTTCCTAAATTAATTATTGCAAGTTATAAATTTAAGTAGATTATTAAACAGAATTATTTATAATAGTCTCACGAAATGTCCTTAAATTGTTTATAAACATCACTCGAAACGGTGCCAAATTATTTGAAACAATTGCTTAATCTGCACTACACAGGTAAATCGATTATGATTTATAAGCATGATTGTTATTATAAACCAATGTTTTATAATAAACATTTAACAGTATAAAACTCTTCTCCGGATGTATGGGGAGAATCATTAAGTTACGAGTAATCTCACCGAACGTTTCGTGAGGCTGACGATGATCACCTCAGCAATCCTGCTTGTTTTGTAGTAAGCCCCTTTAGTAATGTCCTGAAATTGTACTTCTGAGTTTTATTCATTTAAACCTAGGTTCGCCTAGGTTATCCTCTTCCCTATCCCACCCGAAATAAACCCCCATTCGTGACAATATGATATTAATTAATACATGAACAACAATAAACAATCTGTTTATAAAAATATTGTAAAAAGTCAACCAAAAACTAAAACTAATTAACTTATAGCTTATTTTAAAGATCAATTAAATTAGATCGACTCACGGTGATTTTAAATAAGCTAACTAACAATCCAACGCAGTTTGCCATCTCAATTAAACGGCGGATTGTTGTTCACAGTTCTATTACGTTATGGAGAAAAAGGTTTTATTTTTAATAAATTTAAATATTTTAGATATTTAAACACACGGTATTAGCCGCTGTGTGATATCCCCTTTCCAAACAGATACTTTAGACAGACAGTAAAAACCGTATTATATTGGTCCACTGTAATGTTTTTGTGTTAGATCGATGTTAGAAAAAATCTTCATGTACCTTTTTACGGCTAGGTACTCATAATCCAGTCAAAAAGTTTTTCACCGGGTGATTTGCGTAAGGGGTGTCCGCCATGTTGAAGGTGAAATTGGTTTCATAGGTACTTTGGTAGGGTTACAGAGGGCGCAACTCGACTTTCAGCGCCCACTGTAACCGAAACAAAATACTTATGACAATGCATAATATATAAAACTTATAGAAAAATTCAAGAGCTACAAGTTCGCTCATAACCAGTTTTATCTTTGGATTAATAATTTGGCTAAAAAATCAAAATAACAATTTTATTCCCAACGTGGCCATTTTTGAATATTTATAACTCAATTGTTATTAATATATTAAAAAAATGATTCAAATAAAAGTTGTTGAAAATTTTCTTAACAAAATTGGTTATATGCATTTTTATCGTAAGATGCATATTTAGCGAGATAACCGCACTCACCCCTTAAATTCAAGATTGCGGACACCCCTTACTCAAATGACCCGGTAAAAAACTAACAGGATTGTTCTGTTACTATGCACTACTACCCTTTAAAATATCAGCCCGTGTACATTTATTACAATTTTACATAGGAATTTTTCGTTTGGACTTTAAATATTAAAAATTCAAATATTTATAAAAAGTAGCCAGACAATTTTATTTTTAAATATACATTAAAAGTATTTATTTTCAGTTTTCTTATTGATTTATTTATTAATTTCTCATATTTATGTAATTATATGTTTTTATATTATGAAAAACCTTTTTCCTAAGATTCCCTATGAAAATGAAATTTACACACTCTTTTATTCTTTAGAAAACGCCTTATATCACACTTGTTTGATATTTTCATATCACCCTAGTTTGATATTTATGTATGTAGGTTTACCTAATTTTGTTTATATATTTACGTTGTAAATTCTACGAATTTTACTCACCTCGTTTTATATGCCATATTCTACCTTTCTTTACAGACTTTTTTGATGTCTTTTATGTTTTTCAATCCAAATATTTCTGTTTTTCATGTCAAAAATAAAAACTATAGTTATAGCCTTACTATTTTGACCCAGGTCAATATAACTTAATATGTTGTATTAATGTCTAAATTTTATAAAAATTATTAATTTTTAATATAAAAAACATCAACATTTCCTCATGAAATGTAAAACATCGTGGAATTTTACAGTCTTATATGGTAACATATCCACATAAATCAAATTTAATTAGTAAACTGTCAAATTTTCCTTGATTTAAAAGATGCTTGCGGTTAGGCAACCCATTCAACAGTGTTGAGCTTCCATAATAAACTAAAGGTAAATAAAAAACATATTTCCTATTGACATACATATATAAATTTGTATGCTATTTTGTGTTTTGCTTTTCTCAAAAATTCTAGGAATAAATAATAAAAATTAGAAAATATTAATTTAAGAGTTCTTAAAGTTTAAACTTTATATTTTTTGGAAAGTGTATTTCTTACACTCGTGGGGTGTCCTCACTCGCCTGACGGCTCGTTCGTAAACCTTGCCACTCGCCTAATATATATCACTTTCCACACTAGTTATGTAATATACTATATCTATAAAACCAGTAAATATTGAAAGTATCACGTATTGTAAAAAATATTAAATACATAGTCTGAAACAAGTTAAATTATTTTAATTGAAATATGATTTAATCAAATTAATCGACGTTTAATTAAATTGTTTCAAATAATTATGGGTTAACCTACATGAATAAGTAGTAAAATTGAAAAAAAATATGTTGTAAAGGTTGGAAAAGATCCTAAGGCTCGTCCATAATTGAAGTCTAAATTTTTGCTCCTATTTTACCCCCTCCCTCGCCCTATCACAAGCGGTCACCTTTTCAAGAACCTGACAAAATATTTTATATTTTTTAGTTTCATTACTGAACCAAAATTTTGTAATACAAAAAAAATACTACCTATATTAAGTAATTTAAAATGAATAAAGGATTATGTTTTTGTTTTGTTAGGTAAATATTTAAATATTTCTATTAAACCCCGGAAGTATTGGCTGCGTTCAATGGAAACAGCAAAACTAATCAAAAGTCATCAAATAATAAGTTTTGATAGCAAACTGTTGAAGGGCGGATATCTGTCACTTGTCACAACCACCATTTGAGGTTAGAAATACGCACAAAAAGTACATTCCGACGCTTTTAAAAAATCGATCAAAAGTAATCATCTCAAAATGTTATTGAGGAGTGATTGCCGCGACATCTGTCAATCGAAATTGAACGCAACCATTATTTATATATTTTGTGACGCCACACCAGCCTCTAACTCCCCCACCCCTCTGTCACCAATTGTCACAACTTTGAGAACCCCCATAAAAGTGTAACAAAATCTATGGAGTCCTAAGGAGACACATAAAACTTTCACCGCGGTCAACATTGTTTCTGTCAAATTTGCTGAAAACCAATTTTCATAAAAAATTGGTAAATAGGAATTTTTGGGGTTGTTAAAAATGGATATGATAATACAAATTTTCCCCATTCATTCCCGGGGGGTAGGATGTAATGATTTTTAAATGTTTATAACATTTTTCTAAAAATTGGGAGATTTTGGAGCTGATGAAACCGAATCTTATAATAATAATAATAATTATTATTATTATTATAATAATATAAGATTATAACCTTTATTTCCATAGACAAAAAAGTATCGGACACATCAAAAAAAAATATATAAAATATAAAGATATACACACATGTAAATAAATAATTTATAAATAATTTATCACAAATTAACCTAATTAAAAATTGTTGCCCAAATATTCTGGAATTGAATAAAAACAATTTAATTGAAAAAAAAACTTTAACTTTTGATTTAAATTGTTTGAGGCTGTTTGTATTCTTAATCTCATTTAGAAGATTTTTAAATAATCTGATAGACATCATTTTAGTCCCATCCTTAACCTGTGCATAATTGTAAACTGGCACTTAAAGATTTGTAGCATTTCTTGTACAATACTGATTTATGTCACTAACAGTGTATATAAGTATAATTAAAAAAGCCGAACTTTACCCTGGAAGCAAACACAGCGCAGCTCACATTGTGACCTTTTACCGTTCTACATAGTTATATAAATGTTAATGTGAATTAGCCCTTTGTACGAATATGTTTTATAGTATCCAAAGCGAAAAAGCCCGATATAGTAAATTGATTTGCAATGTTTTATTCGGATTACTAAATGATATATTTTTATCGACACAATTTTAATTCATACAAAGCGTAATCGAATTTAGAATTTAATTTATTTAGTATTCTGAAAAAATCCATGTACAAAAATGATTTTAAATTGTTACACTCAATTGTAACCATTTAGTAAATACTAGGGTGTAGCGTACTAGGGTAAAACCCCCAATTATTGGCACTTTAAGAAATTTTCCACATGTATTTCATTATAACTTATTAAATATTTCATGTTATCAAGAATAAAATATTTTACATCATTTAGTAGTTATTATATTTTATATATTATATAAAATTGAAACTGAGATCTTAATAGTATTTCTTTATTTATTTATTTATTTATTTATTAACGGGAAATCCCCAATACATAATAGCAATACTTGATATAATTACATGTAAAAAAAGTTATAAAAGTTATATATATGATACTAAAACTAAAATTTAACATGAAATAGTTATAACAATATATTAAAAAATTAAAAATTGAAAATTAAAAAGTGAGTTTATTAACATAAGTTTTAAACGAATTAAAGGATAAACTAAAAAAATCTAAATTACTGTACTTATTAGCCAAGTTCATAGTTCTATCTAATATATATATATTATACCAAAATTTGTGCGGTGAAACGGAATATAAAAAGTTGGTATTGCTCTATGAAGATTCCTTACAGGAATATTAAACTGAATTTGACGCAAAAGATCCGGACTATTAAAGAGTATTAATTAAATTAAATTAATTGCAAGAATACACAATTTCGTATTATTGGCACCTTTTTGCTTAAGATTGGGATACAGATTTTCCTATTATCGGCACCTAATTTTTGTTTGAAGCAACGGAAAAAAATACTGAGTACCTAATTTTTGTGGAATAATTAACATTTTAGTATTAAAATAAAATATTTAAATTGGCTGTAAACAAAAACTCAAATTTATTTTATAATTACAAAGTATTTATATTTTAAATATCTCTATATTAAAATTAAAATATTAATTATTAATACTAATTTGTATCCATAAAATAATACCTAGGTACCTAGGTACACTTATTTAAAAGAACTATTAGGCTTTTAGACTAATTTTGATGCCCAAGTTTTGCATAGAATAAACCTGTGTCAATAATAGGAATTTAATATAATTTGGACATTATCATGGGCACCGGGATATAAAATTAAATTCTAAAGAAAAATTAAGTTTATAGACAAAATTAAGTGTTAAATGTACATACGTACATATGTATTGAGGAAAAACTGTAAGTTTTTCATTAAACGCTGTTTAGAACTCCTTCATTTGAAATAGTTTTTTGGCAAAAAGTGTATCTTTTGTGTAGCCAACCCGCTTCAAACATGGTTTTGCTTTTATCTTATATCAGGTGTGGCAATGTCTATTTAACCATACAAGTAATAAATCTATTCAATTTTATTTTATTTTTTCTATTAATCAAGAATTTTAACTGGTTGACAATAATTAGAATATGATTTTTACTAAAGGAGCTAATTATTAGCACCTGTGCCAAGTGAACAGATAACAGTGACCACATCAATAGATGGCACCATGCTTTTATATCTATCTAACGTTTTATTTGAATATTAGCAACATACAGGATACACAGTGCTGATGATTCCCAAAAAGGATGAAATGGTACTATTCACTATTTCCTGTCCATTTGATTTTAACGACAAACGTGCAGTATATATTTTTATAGACTGACAATTCTTAACTTATTTAATTAGAATTTAGTTTAATTTTGTATACCATTTGTTGGCACAGTCGAAATTAAATAAAAATATAAAGAAAAATCAATTTTTTTAAGGCTAATTAATAAGTAGAATGCATATACTTACTATAACTATCGAGAAAAAATAGTAAGTCCATCAATAAAGGTGTTTTACCGACCTTCTATTTAGAGTACTCCCTTAGCACAAACCTAAAAAATTCAGACTTAGGTAGTTCATACGAAACTGCTAAGACTCTACTGTCCAGGAGGGTAAAAATATGTTTTTCGCATTTAAAGTATAATATTTAGCAATATTACCACTTCGTAAAAAAATAGATTAAGGTACCAATGAAGATTTTTTTATATAAACGAAAATATCACTCCAGGGCCAATAATTAGCGTAGTGCCAACCATTGGGGGTTTTACCTATAACAATTTCGAAAAACTAAATTGCTTGGGGTGACATTTTTCTCTTTTACAAAACAATTTGATGCTTCGCAAGGGCAAAACAAGAAAGTATATTGAAAACAGACGTATCAAAAAAATTATATGATGAACTTTCACTTCGGGTTTAGACCGTGTTAATGAATTTTCAATTTCCATCGTTTCGTCTCTTACTGCTAGAAACATCTTCAGGGATCAGTTTGAAACTGTTTCAGATCAGTTTCAGATTAATCCCTCAAGTTGTATCTAGCAGTAAGATAAAACGTCTGAAACTGAAAACCCATTAACACGGTCTTAACCCGAAAGTAAATGTTCTTTACATAATTTTACTTTTATATTTTAGAATTCTAAAATAAAAAAAATCGAAATACACATTTTTTTTCAATTTTTTTTTCCAATTTTTTCACATTTCCATGTTTAAAAAAGGTCTGTCTGTCTGTCTGTGGGTCTGTCTTTCGGTCTGTCTGTCTGTCGGTCTGTCGGTCTGTGAACACGATAACTGGAGAACGACAAATCGTAGCGATTTGAAATTTGGAGGGTATATTTGAGTGGTTTGGACTTTTTGTGTCTAGCAGTAAGATGAAACGTCGGAAACTGAAAACCCATTAACACGGTCTTAACCCGAAAGTAAATGTTCTTTACATAATTTTACTTTTATATTTTAGAATTCTAAAATAAAAAAAATCGAAATACACATTTTTTTTCAATTTTTTTTTCAAATTTTTTCACATTTCCATGTTTAAAAAAGGTCTGTCTGTCTGTGGGTCTGTCTTTCGGTCTATCTGTCTGTCGGTCTGTCTGTCTGTCTGTCTGTGAACACGATAACTCGAGAACGACAAATCGTAGCGATTTCAAATTTGGAGGGTATATTTGAGTGGTAAATATATAGGGGGACTGAAATTGAGGTATGTGGGTAGGGGAGAAGGGGCAAAAGGGGGCAAAAAAAGTTAATTTTTGTTATTTTTTATCGTACGATTAAAATTTTGGTATGTATAGAAAGATAATAAAATTTACCACAAAAAAGGTAACCACCATTTTTTTCGTAGAACTAGTACTTTTTATATATAAATAACAAAATACCCGCCACTGTGACGTTTTTTGATTAGTTTATAGGCAAAGCCTTGTATTTTTTAAATTTTAATAACGATGTATGTCCATCTGGAGCAAATAAAATTTTGCTTAGCAGTTACGATGCGCAGTACTGCTTTGGCAAACGGAAGTATGCGCAGAAGTGTTTGATAGTGCATACGAATGTGTTCTGGCAAACATATACACATATAGTATGCGCAGTAAGGTTTGGTGGAACATTTTTAAGCGCAATAATACATACAAATGCGCAAAAATGTTCTGGCAAACATATACAAATATAGCATGCGCAGTAGGGTTTGATTGAACATATTTATGTGCAAAGTGTTTATTAATACATATGAATGCGTAAAAGTGTTCTGGAAAACGTATACAAATATAAAAATCCAAATATATTTGTGCCTAGAAGTATTTAATAATCTATACGAATGCGCAGATGTGTTCTGGATGAAGAGTTGCTAAAGGTGGAGAAAGGTAAGGGTAGTGTGACAAAAAGTGTGTAGTCCATTTCACTATTCTGCTCGTCTAAAATATAAAAGTTTTCAAACGCTTTTGAGTTTCAGATATTATAAAGAAAGTTATTTATCCTATTGAAAAAGTTATATATTATATAATTTTTTAGATTCTTTCTTGTTTTGGCCTTGCGGAGCATCAATTTATTTTCTAATTGTTCTGCAACTTAACTCGTTTTTTTTGGGTAAAAAAATGGAACACAAGCATTTAGTTCTTTTAAAATTGTTATACTACGCTACACCCTAATAAATATCGTCAAAGAATAAATCAAACTAAAACACGTTGTGAAATAATACCTAAAATGCTTCGCGTTCATGAATAATACGGTGTTGTGAAGTGGTTTTTTACTAATTAATATTTTTCCACTAATGTTATAAAGTGGAAAATTCGTATTATTATTTTATCAAGCATAACCGAGCGGAGATTATAACTTGTATTTGTTAACTTACTCAATTAGGTTGGCCATTCAATCTTCTATCGTATTTAAAGTATACCCGAGCAGAGAATATACTTAAACACCAGTTACCACTTTCATCACTTTATTAGGAAGCCTTAGGTTCTAGTGAGATGGTGCTTTGGAAGAGATTAAAATCATAACTTCTTAACTTAAGAATAATATATTAAATAAATGTGAATAAATTCTTTAAGAACATAAGAGATCAATTCTTACTTCTAAGTCCTAATTCTATGCAAAGCCCCTAAATTCTAATTTCAATTATATAGTAGTTTTCCATTAAATACTTCTAAATTAAATTATTTTATGTTTGAAATCCCAAATATTCACTATCATTTCCAAGCCCAATTTATTTTCCACATTTTTCTCAGTGTAAATATTAAAACTGGTTCGTATAAGTCATTTAAATAAGTTTACAGAATATTTTTCAAAGTTCATTATTATTCGTCAAAATTTCTATTAGTGTTCATACTAACAATATTATTTCTAAGTCTGATATTAAATCTTCTATCTAAAGTCTCAAAATCTTTCTAAGTTTAAAAACTATTTTTAATTCAAGAATAATTCTCAAAATTATTTCTCATAGAAACTACATTTTCACTTTTGAAATTGACACGGAAACACTGTAATTAATACTGAATAATATCTGAATTTTTTTCATGAGTTTTTATAGGATTTTTAAAACGATCATTTTAACCATAAATAATAATTGTTTATACAATTATAAATATGAGTCAACTTTTAAGTTATACCGCAAAGGGTCACCGAAAAGGGTCTGATCTAATGTAGAACAAACCGGACTTTGCCGAAGCAAATCTCGTAAAGGCAGAATGTATTTGCGCTATGATTAAAGCAATTATTTTAAAAATTTTAACACCATATAAAATATGAGGATCATGTCAACGGAATACCTTGTAGTTTTAGAGAATTATAGTTGATTTATCAAATCACTATAATTATCACTAGCATGCATTATCACTAAAATTATTAATGAATTTAATTTAAAAAGTGCCTTCATTTTTCTTAAAAATAGGTGTAAATTGTGAATTCAAATTCAAAATTCAAAAAGTCCAAACCAAAAAATACTTTATGAGATAGTACACCAGCGTTTCTGGCAGATTAATGAGATAAGGTAGCTCTACAGAAATATCTGACTATGGATCATGGTAGCAGAAAGCTTACACATTATTTAACCATTTACAACTAAATCCAGAAACTCGTTTTTGATAAATAATGTTAAATGAACTTCTGCAGAATCCATGGCCAACGATACAATAATTTACACATTTTGTTAGACGTTTTAGATAATATTTTTTGAGCTGATTCTTATTATCGTCAGAGTAACCATCTTTTTGTAATTTTAATAAAATTGCTTTTTAAAATAGTTTTTTCCGTTAAGTGATTGCAGTAAATTTATTTTATATTACTCCAGCAAGGCCACGTTTTTAGAATTCAACAATTAAAACTAAACAAAAATTTTAGTTATTAATTTAAAAACAGTTTGAAAACTTGTTTTATTCAAAACACATTTTTCTTTCTTAATAAGTTTTTTAGACTACTCTCAGGTCCTATGGTAATTTGTCTATAAGAACTTTAAAATCATAAAAAAATGTAAAATACATTTTATTTGGAAACAGATCAAATAATACTATCTAGACCTTCTGCTACCGTGGATCCATAGTCAGATTTTTTTGTATAGTTACTTTATTTCATTAATCCTTTAAGAACTCCGTGCAAGAAGTAAGTAATAACAGTTCTATTCAAATACAACTATGAACAGAGAGTTTTTAAATATTTTAACCACAGGCTCAAGTTTTAGGATACCATCTAGTCACGTAATTTTTCTATTTAATGAAATATTATTATTATTAATTATATAGGTGGCATATCTAATTTCTGAAAAACTAACCTTAAATTTAGTTAGTTCAGTGTTAATGATTGGATAAATTAACCTTTACAATTACACTGGTCGACAAATCTGAAGATTTCTCTAACTCAGAATCCAGACATAGGTTTATACTAATTTTGGGTCGCTGAATCAAAATCCGAAGGCCGTTTGTCTCCATCACCCTCAGATTTTTTTATATCATAAAAAAAGTTAAAATTAGGAAAATCGATTTTGTGTAATTACAAGAAAATGGTTTGACTTATCACATTAAAATTAAGATACTTTCTCCTATAAGTCTAGGTTTTTAAAATAAAAATAAAAATAAAAAAATAAATTAAAAAAAAAATTATTTTTCGAAAAAAGTCTTTTTTTTTCGTTTTAACGAAAAATAAATTGAATAAAAAAATAAAAAAAAGTTTTAACCCCATTTTACCCCCTTACCTCACCCCGATTTTTATCAAAAAAAAAATATCCTAGCCACACAAAAAAGGTCAATATTTTATTTTCCCATGTATTTTGAGGCGCTGAATACGAATTTGAGGTCAAAATAGCACATCACCTGGAAAACTAATTGGAAATTTTATTTTTTTTAATTTATTTATTTATTTTTATATTTATTTTAATAAACCTAGACCTATAGGAGAAAGTATTATCTTGTTGGCAGCAGTTTTTTTCTTAGTGGAACTTGCAGAGATATGTTTAAACCTATTTTTCTCGAAAACTATTGAACTTTGATCAAAAGGTCCAATATGTTTTTTACGTAAAATTAATCAATAAATAATAATTTTTTATCGATATTGTAAAATTCTGAAACATAAATTTTGTTGCAGAAATATATTACAGAAACACTTTAGAACGCACGCCTCTGACATACACACAATTATATTTTTGGGTAAGTAGGGGAATAAATAACTTATATTACCACTATTAACCGTACTAAATTTTAATGTGATAAGTCAAAGCATTTTCTTGTAATTACACAAAATCAATTTTCCTAATTTTAACTTTTTTTATGATATAAAAAAATTTGAGGGTGATGGAGACAAACGGCCTTCGGATTTGGATTCAGCGACCCAAAATTAGTATAAACCTATTTCTGGAATGTCAGTTAGAGAAATCTTCAGATTTGTCGACCAGTATTAATAACTACAAAAGAAAATAGATAAGTTAGGATTTTTTATTATGTTTACTCTTCTAGCAGAAAATCTGCGAAGAGTAAAATAACAATATTGATCCAACAAAAAAGTGCTTGTTAAATTAACACTTTGCTTTGTGCCAAAAATTAATGAAAAGCTCCGTGGTAATTTGATTCAACAATAGTTGTTGATTAAACAAATTAACTAACTACCGGGAAAATATAATGTTTATCACTAGTAGCCTTAAAACCTACACCGACCCACAAAAAAATTAACGTCAATTACTTTTAACCAGACTAAATATCTCTTACGTACTTTTGAGCAATGGAAACGAATTTGACAGTGAAAAGCTCGCTGACCCCAAAATTTTTTCAAAAAACTGCAATGAAAAATGTTGGATGAGCTAGCTCCAGATCTTTAAAATTCTTAGCACCTAAACTATTGAATTTTGGGAGTTGAGCTTGCAGACACTATTGATCAGAAAGTCAAGAACTACAATATATACAAATTTTAATCAAATCTGACCGAAACCACTTTTCCACACGATCGGTGCACCGAGTGCTCGAGCACCTAAACTATGGATTTTTAGAAATGGTGCGCTTATACAGGTTTATTCAGAAATAAGTTCGAGAAATTAGAGGTGATTCTACGTTATAAATATGAAAAAGGTACCTATAAAGGTTGGTCCGGAAAGGAGTCCTAAGGGAGCTACGGCTCTTTAAAATTGCAATGTATACTAGTATTAATAAGGTCAATAACTTTATGTTAATTTATTTTTTTGAATTTATCCAGAGGCTTGCCTAGACGGACAAAATATGTGAGGCTTAACACATTTTTGCCCCAAACTTTTATATGTATATATTTTTTTGGAATTTTGGTAAAAAATATAGATTCCTTGACCAAAAATGCATGAAAAATGTCATATTGTAACACTGTAGGAGCAACACTGTAGGTGTTTTAGTGAAGAATACTTATTTGCTTAGTTTTAAATGAAGAATCGCTCTCCAGCTTTGAAATTTTATTGGTGCTTTTTTTGTTCACCATTAAATATGTCCATCTTCGAAGGACCGCAGCTCCCTTAGGGCTCATTTCCGGACCAACCTTTATAAAAATATTTTTTCATATTTTTTAGGTAGAATCACCTCTTAGATTTCTCGAATTTATTTCTGAATAACCATTAACACTTTTAAACAGAATGTCGAGAACTGAAACAAATCCAAAACCAAATTTCGTTTTGCAAAATCCGAATTTTTAATTGTCAAAATTGTTTTCAGAACCCCAAAAAAACGTAAGATAAATAGAGCCTCGTTAATATTAATTAAACTTATTTTTTTTATGTAGTAGTAATGCTAAAATGTTGAATTTTTGTATTCAGTACGCATACATTAAGTACATAATTACTATTATTTATGCAAAAAAAATCAGTTTCTTATATAAATTAAAAATAAAGTTATAGCTTATAAATAAGTATTCTTGAAAACACATTTATAAGTATTATTGAAAATACATCTTCAGAAAAATATTTATAACACAACTATTTATAAACATCCAATTTAAAATATATGTTAAAATGTTTTGCTGTTATATGTAAATTGCAATGCACTGAAAAGAAAAAGAGAAAAACCAACTTATGAATTTTCTTGGTCACAATAGTTTACAAGGTTTTTAGACACCATTGTTTATAATTGTATTATTTAAAATTCTTTATTCAACAATATATTTTATTTTTTTTAAATATTGATTGAGCTAAAAGAGTGTTAAATGGGAATATTCGTCCAAACGTTTTTAAAAAATTAAACAATTTTTGTTTATTAAATAATTTTATGATACGTAAACGTAAATTATATTTTTAAACTAATTTTAAATTAAATAAATAAAAATTTTAAACAAAATAGAATTTTTTAGCTAAAAAGGAAAATTTACATTGAAAAAAAAAGTTGATATATTAAACATTTCAAAAGCGAAAGAGTGCAGGCTTTAGACACTGTAAATTAATAATGTTGTGCTCATGTTACAATATTTAGTAAAATAACAATTTGTAAATAATATCAAAATTTTGATTAGTAATAATATAGTGAAAAGTAAAAAAGGATCGATTATTTTATCAGTGTGTAATTGTGTGTGGTTGCAATCTTTATATTATTACTAATCAAAATTTTGGTATTATTTACCAATTTTTAATTTTTTTGAATACTGTAACATACTTTAAACTAGATCAGTAATACAACTTAACAACAACTCAAAGTATACCATACTATAAGTGTGATATTGTCAAGAGTTGGCTAGGTAGCCACACCGGCTTTACCTAAATTTCATAAAACAATTTTATTATTTATAAATTAGTACCTTGTATTGCATAAAGATGTTTTGCACACCAAGCATTCTTGTGTTATTGAACTTAAATAAACTAGGTTTGTTTGTAAAGTATCTGGGTAAAAATACGGTACGTAGAATTAGAATTAAAATATTTAGATTATCAGATTGAATAGCGTAGAGTCGATAGTTGGGTAGTCCCCAAAGTGGGCAGTGCCCATTGGGCAAAGTAACTCTGACATCTCTGTAACCTAAAGTGGTAAGAACCTGTGTTATAAAGAAGTGTTTCAATTACCCCAATCCGTATCCAGCAAAATGGCAAGGAAGCACCATTATTCGTAACAAGAAAGAACCCATCATTCGTGACAATATGCTTTACCAAATGTTACAGTAATTTTTACTATAAAATGCTAGTATTAATAAACACATGTTGCCTGTGGATCCAAAGCTACCAGCACGGTCTCTATGTTAGTATGAGAACATTTTGTATACAATACACACATTGCAGTATTTAATATCACGAGTAAAGTATTAAGTATCAATGACAATTTCTGAGTGCAAATGGTTTAATTAATCACATTTTTAAGATAATTCTTTATTACGTATATACACTGAGGGGTAATACTAACAAAACAGTGTTAAATAAGTTAGGAATTGGCAGTCTATACTTTATATATACTGCACATTTTTCGGTTAATAACCGAAAAAAAAATATATAAAATTTTTATCTATCTGTCGATAAATAACAAATGGACATCAAACAGTGAATACACTGTAAAAAGTGATAGTAAATTTAAAACAGTTATCTTTGTAAGAAAATACTGAATTATACTATCTCATATTAGCAAATTTACAAAAAACTGTAATAATGCTTAATTTTTCATGTTATTTGTAAATTTTAAGTTAAACCACAGGTTAGGTTGTAATATCTCTTAAAAAATACAGGAAGTGCTTGTAACAAAAGGTCGAATTCAAAGTAACATTAAAAAACACAGAACAACTGTTAAAAAAGCTGTAATAACACGACGGTAATACAGTCAAACGCTTTAAATTTACTTTAAAAATTAAGGTATTTTTACAATCGCTATTTAAAAATACAGTTAGGCTTTAAATTTACTATAAAAATTTCTGGCAATAAATCGCCTACAATAATTGCTGGACATGTTTTTAGAGTGTAGTACCATTTCATCCTTTTTGACAATCACACTAGGCAACACGGTTTCTTGCCCCGATTGGAGTCATATGTTTTTTAACTAATTTTGGGTCGCTGAAACCGAATCTGGCCTCAGAATATTTCTATTACCTAAGTTTTCTGAGAAAAATAAGATAAAAATTTTAAAAAATCATTATTTTATCCCTCTTTTGTTCTAAAATCATGGGAGACAAAAATATTCCAAGGACAAATTTGGATTCGGCGACTCAATATTAGTTAAAAAATACCCAACTTAAAACATAGAAACTTGAAATTCATAGGTAGAATAAATAGGGATATTAAGAAAAAAAAATATTTAAAAAAAAATGGATAATGTGACAAAACTAAGTAGGGGTTAATGGTAAGAAGAAGGGTGCATAAGGGGACAAGCTTATCGCCACGTACTCATGCTAAAAATTGTCAAAAATCATTACTAGGGGGTCAAAAATGAACTAAAAAAATGTTACGTATTATGGTTCTTATGTAATAAAGTAATATTTTTATGATGTAGAACCATTAAAAAAACAAAAAAAAAATACACAATATTTTGTTTTATAAATTATTTTTAAATTGGCATAAATCCATGTACTAAAATTTAAAAAATAAGACGTGCTGAATTTTTTTTAAGGTCAGATTTGGATTCTGCGCCTTTAAATTGATAAGAAAAATATATTTTTTGGGCTCGGGAAAAATGTTTACACTGTGTACTTTAATTTTATATCTTTTTCATTTATTTACTTTTTAGGAACAAACTAAGCAAAATAAAAAAATATTTGTATAAATATTTTTGTAGAGAATTTTATATTCTACAAATTAAGTTTTATAAAATTTAAAAAAAAAATTGATAGTTTTTCCACAAATGAGCAATTAAGTAAACTCTGCACTTTAATTTTAACCTTTTTATTTTTTTTTCGCGTACTTACTCTGACAGTAGATTCTTGGCATATAGATTTTTGAATTCCTCGTATTTTTTTTAATATACACTAAAATTTTCAAAATTCTACTCTTTTTTTAAAAGATTTTGAAAAAAGGGTCAGATTCGGATTCTACGCCCTCGAATTAGTAAGAAAAATTTACTTTCCGACCGGGGCAAAAAAAAAAGTTGAGATTTGTTGCCTAGTGTCATCAGCACTGTGTATCCTGTGTTATTTTTATTTAAATAAAACGTTATATAGATGCAAAACCATGGTGCTATTGATGTGGTCACTATTCTTTGCCTTTTGGGACAAGCATATTATCTGTTCACTTGTTCCAAAAGACATATCGCCATAATTTAGGATGAACAGTAACGTACATTCAAAATGCCATGGACCTAAACCATTATATGTACCTTTAGTCGGTTAAGCAGAGTTAAATAAGTTAAAAATTGACAGTCTATACAAATATATACTGCACGTTTATTGATTATTCAAATCTGCTTAACCGGCTAAAGGTTCATATAATGCTTTAGGTCCGTTGCATTTTGAATGCACGTTACTGTTTACCCTAACTTGTGGCGATTTGCCCTTTGGGAACAAGTGAACAAATAATAATGACCGCATTAATAGATGGCACCATCCTTTTATATCTATCATTTTATTTAAATATTAACAACGGTGCTGATAATTCCTAAAGAGGATGAAATGTACTATTCACTGTTTCCTGTCCATTTTATTTTAACGACAGATATATAACTTTCTTAGAATAATGTTATAGTTCTCCGCATGAAAGAAAGTCTCCGACGGAAGGGGGAGAAATCATTCGCTACTTCTTTCCGTTATAAGGCCTGCGTGCCTACATTGGGCCTCCCACTTGCACACACATTCCAAACATATTTCCCGTAGCCACAGATCCGTGCGTCAAACTATATGTTTTACTGTAACAACTTGTTTAAATAACCAGAAGGTGTAATTAATCATATTTTTATGATTATTCTTTATAAATTGAAGAGTGTAAGTCTAAAGTGTATGTGCCAAAATTAGATATTTTGAGTTATACACGTATAAAGGGTCCTAGTATCATGAGCAATCATATTATTAAGGTTATATCGATTTAATATTTTTGGCACATATACCCTTTAGAATTTAAACTCTTCAATTGTAAACACTGAGAAGTAACAATAGCAGAACAACGTTATGTTTCACCGTAACTTTTATTTAATACCTAACTACCGTAACAAATTTTTAGTGTACGTATCCATAACTCATATATAATATTAGTTTAGAGGTTTTATCCATAAATATTTTACATAGTTTTTAGGATAATTTGACAATTTAAATCAATATTTCTTCATTCGAGTCAAGACAGCTAGTTTTGGTTAAGTTACAGGCAAATTCCAAAAATTTAAAAACTTAATTTTCGGGTTTTTAAAGACACTTGCTAAGGCGTCCTTCACTTCCTTGCACTTGAGCAAACGTATTAAATTATTATTAAAAATAAATTCGACATCAGCACAAAAAACCTAACTAGCAAAATAGACACCTAAAAGAACGGAAATGTTTTATAACTATTGTCTAGCGCCGCTTATAGAACAATTTTATTTTTTATTGCGTCTTAATACGATAATTTTGTCATAAAATAGACTGGTTCCCATAATGCTGTTGTATTGACATTCTTACAACTCATATTATAGAACAAATAATGGTTCTAAATATCCTAATTTTGTAACAGTTGTATAACGTTTTATACAATCTTTTAAAAAATATTTTTAAAAAAATTGTATAAAAATTATAATACAGTTGTATACCTATTCTAATACTTTTAATTTTGACATTAAAAGATAGTTGTAGAAAGCTGTATTGCAGTTCTTTAAGCAAAGGAATAAAATTGTTACTTTAGCCAGAAGTAAAAAATTAAACAATGATTATGTTTTACGTTATAAAATAGTTATGTTTATATATAACCTCATAATGTTTAATAATGCACCTAAAATGGGTTTTTGCTGTAAAAAAAACAAATGATGCGGGAAAAGATTTTATATGTATTATGAAATCTGGTAACATCCAAAATTTGTCAAGGATTAACTTCCTGCTTTATTTCAAAAACAGTTTTATGGCGGCTATATTAACCAACATTATAGGACTTTAATATCGTATAGAGCACGAAAGAAAACAGAAGCATTGTATAACGTTTTTAATGACACAAAATTATTGTATTACCATACGCCATATTTATTAAGCGTTCAGCTGTTCAGAAATCGCCGCCATTGTTTAGAATTAACATACAAATTTAAAAATGCCAAACAAAAATACATTTTTTAGATATATAGAAAAATTTCTTTTGTGAATTTCACAAGAAAAGCAATATATTTTTTGTTTAAGTTGAAAATTCAACCATTAAAAAAATATTTATTTATTTTTTATTTTTCAAAAATCCTGACTAATGTATGCCAAATTGCGGCAGTTTAATTTTTCGTCAAAAATATATACATATTTTGTCAGAAAAGTTGTTTGCGCAAGAAAATTTTATTCCCATCAGAAAGGTTTAATTAATATTTTCAATCTGATACATAATGAATGATGGATCTTAAACGACTTAGTTACTTAAGGAATTAAATAATTATTTTTGTCATGAAACAACATAAATTTTCATTATAAAATATTCTGGTGATAATTCTATTCTGAATTTCAACAGTAGAAAACAAAGTGATTGTATAAGGGATACTGTCTACATTATAACATACTTATAGGACGATTTTATAATCATCACATTGACTATTTTATAATGGTTGTGTACTTTACTAAAAGAAACCTTTAAATAACTAAAATGTTTTATAAAATATGGCCCTTTTTGGTTGTTTAGACATTATAAAATTTTCACGTTCCTATAAGATATGCTGTATAGCATTTTAAACAGCCTTTATAAAAAAGTATTTTGCTAGTTGAGAAAAAGTTAACTAGTGTAATATATAAAAAGTCAATATTGATTGACTTAAAAAGCAAAAGAGAGTTTCTAAGGAAATTTAATTATGTAAGGACGGATTGAAAATTTAATTATATGTTTGAAAATTATGTTGGGCTGAAATGAAAAATAAATTGATTACACTAGCTTACAAAATAATTTCTTTGCTTACCCTGAATTCTATATATATTTTTGAGATTCCGATACAGTAAACTGCAATTTAATTACCGACTTAAATTAAACTGTCTTAGGTATAAAATACCTATTTGTTAGGTCCCCGTATGACAATAAATCTATCTAAATCTATCTATCTATCTATCTAAATCTAGCTATATGTACCAGAATTTTAAAGAAAATTAAATTTTACAGTAAAATTACATTTTGCTTTGACTTTGCCTAACTAGGTATCTATCTACCGTAATTTTAAAATAATATTGAAATTGATTTTAGAATTAGTATTACGTTTGGTTAAGTTGGTAAAGTTAAAGGATTAAAAAAAATAGTATAGTTAATATTGTAACTTAAAGGGCAAATATAAAGATTCAGTTAAATTTCCTATAAAACAGTAACAAAGAAGGGTATCGTTTTAAATATGAGTTTTGGGCTAAATAAGAAAAATATGCTTTTGTTCAAAAAATTACAAAATGATGAAAAGAAATGATAAAAAACTGTGTTGTTTGTTAATAAAGAACAAAATGAAAAAACAAATTAAAAACTCAGGAATTATTTGTTATCGTAAACCCGACAACATCGCATTATTCTTGCGATATGATATTGAAAAATTGAAAAAAAGCAATATTTTTTGTTAATCTAAAAACCAACATAAATACCTACATTTAGGTAGAATCTATAATAAAAACACTACAATATTAATTAAATATATTTATTTTTAAATAAATAAAAACTGCTGGTTTGCTTACAACGTTATTATAGAATAAATACCTCAAAAATAACTCCATAATCGTACTGAAACATAAGAAACTAGTCACATAAGTCTAGCCTAATTACACATTGAATTACAGTATATTGAATCCGTGAAAACTAATAAAACACAACAAAATATTTTAATATTATAGTCAAGAGCAGTGAACACAACACAGACCCTTTCCTTTGGCCCCACTGTTAAAAAGTTATTTTTATTTTGACGAGATGACATTTGACACTTGAAGTTTCGTGCAATGTTGCCAAATCGTACATTGACAGATGTCAAATTCTTAATTAAAATAATTAATTAAAGTATGTTCCGGGATGCAAAAAGGCTGAAATTTTGGCTAAGTATTTATTTTATATCTATCTATAAGCTTGTAAAGTCTTATCGTTGCAGGCGATTTAGCCCAAAATGCGATACCCTCCTTTGATATAAATCATAAATTTTACAATTTATTCCTAATATTACTCACTAATATTTAACATTATTTAACCCATTTTTTACAGTGTGGAGCGAAATTTAAAATTTAGTTTTATAAAGAAAAATTAATTTTATATAATTATTAAAAAGTGTAAAGACCTTTTGGGAAAATAAGAATCATTTTAAATAAGCATATCATCAAAAAAGCACAATTTAATTTCCATTTCTTAAAAATAGATATCCCCCACAGCCAATAAGTATGCTTCGCCGACACATTCAGGCCTATTCACACGTACCATTGAAATCTATTCAATATTGACAAAAATTACAATCCCATGCAGTTTTAATACAGTTGACGTAAATGACCTTGCAATTTTCGTCAATATTGCCACAAATCTCAATCTCAATGGTACATGTGAATAGGCCTGATTATTGGGTTTATTTAGTTGTTTTTATGATTTAGCAACAAAAAATGTTTGACGTTAACAGTTTAATACTTAAGACACAAAACCGTATAAAAGGGATCCTTGGAGTCCCTAACTGCTTTGCTTTATAATTGAAGTGGACAACAACAACAACAATTGACAAAAACAAACTAGCTTAGGACTCTATCATGTTGATCGGTCTCCACGAAAACAAGTGTCTTGGCTAACAATTCTACACATTTGTATATTCAAGCTACTTTATTTTTTATGACATAATTATGCGTGCGGAAAAAAAGAGAAGTGCGAAAAGAGACATACATTAATAAAAAAGATTTTTTAGATTTATTTAGATATGGCCAATTAAATTATTTGGTTGTGTGAAATACATTTTATTTTAGTCAAATAAACATTAAGTTCATCTTAATAAATTTTTGAGTTTTAAAATTATTTATTATTTGGAACAAAATAGTTTATTTTACAGAAATAAAACTTATTACTTACAACCAAATAATTTTATTGGCCATATCCGACCAAATATTTTGTACCAACAAATAAACTGTTTAACACTGTATTTCCGCACGATCGTAGAAAAAAATATATTTCAACCCACATTTAATTTGCGCTCTACTTATTTTTAAAGAATAGATAGCCAATTTTTACGGTTTTCAAAGCTTTTAAGGTATATTTTTCGTCAAAATTATATTCTCCTCACTTAAATTGGGGGCTACGCTCTCCTCCCCCCTCATTAGCATAAAAAACACCACCAAACAAACGAAAAAATCAAAACAAACCAAATAATTAGGTCATGTGATGTTGGACGTGAAAATAACGAGTTCATATAGCTGAGGCTATTTCCACGTCCGATATCCACCAAGTTTAAACAGAGAGCCACGCCCCCTCATTAGCATTAAAAATACCAAACAAACGAAAAAACCAAAACAAACCAAAGAATTAGGTCATGTGACCTCGGATGTGAAGCCACTTCGAAAATTTTATTGGCCATATCTGACCAAATATTTTATATTTTGTATTTCCGCACGCTCGTAAAAAAATATATATTTCCAGCCCACACTAAATTTTGCGCTCTACTTAATTTTAAAGAATTGATAGCCAATTTTCACGGTTTTCAAAGCTTTTAAGGTATATTTTTCGTCAGAATTATATTCTCCCCATTTAAATTGGGGGCTACGCTCTCCTCCCCCCTCATTAGCATAAAAAACCCCACCAAACAAACGAAAAAATCAAAACAAAACAAATAATTAGGTCATGTGACGTTGGACGTAAAAATAACGAGTGCATATAGACCAGGCTATTTCCACGTCCGATGTCTACCAAGTTATATTTTTTTTGCCGATTTTTTTGATTTTTAAAGCTTTTAACGTATATTTTTCCTCACAATTATATTCTCTTCGTTTAAATAGAGAGCCACGCCCCCTCATTAGCATCAAAAATACCAAACAAACGAAAAAAACAAAACAAACCAAAGAATTAGGTCATGTGACCTCGGATGTGAAGCCACTTCGAAAATTTTATTGGCCATATCCGACCAAATATTTTATATTGTGTATTTCCGCACGCTCGTTAAAAAATATATATTTCCAACCCACACTAAATTTTGCGCTCTACTTAATTTTAAAGAATTGATAGCCAATTTTCACGGTTTTCAAAGCTTTTAAGGTATATTTTTCGTCAGAATTATATTCTCCCCATTTAAATTGGGGGCTACGCTCTCCTCCCCCCTCATTAGCATAAAAAACCCCACCAAACAAACGAAAAAATCAAAACAAAACAAATAATTAGGTCATGTGACGTTGGACGTAAAAATAACGAGTGCATATAGACCAGGCTATTTCCACGTCCGATGTCTACCAAGTTATATTTTTTTTGCCGATTTTTTTGATTTTTAAAGCTTTTAACGTATATTTTTCCTCACAATTATATTCTCTTCGTTTAAATAGAGAGCCACGCCCCCTCATTAGCATCAAAAATACCAAACAAACGAAAAAAACAAAACAAACCAAAGAATTAGGTCATGTGACCTCGGATGTGAAGCCACTTCGAAAATTTTATTGGCCATATCCGACCAAATATTTTATATTGTGTATTTCCGCACGCTCGTTAAAAAATATATATTTCCAACCCACACTAAATTTTGCGCTCTACTTAATTTTAAAGAATTGATAGCCAATTTTTACGGTTTTCAAAGCTTTTAAGGTATATTTTTCGTCAGAATTATATTCTCCCCATTTAAATTGGGGGCTACGTTCTCCCCCCCCCTCATTAGCATAAAAAACCCCACCAAACAAACGAAAAAATCAAAACAAAACAAATAATTAGGTCATGTGATGTTGGACGTAAAAATAACGAGTTCATATAGACCAGGCTATTTCCACGTCCGATGTCCACCAAGTTATATTTTTTTGCCGATTTTTTTGGTTTTTAAAGCTTTTAACGTATATTTTTCGTCACAATTATATTCTCTTCGTTTAAATAGAGAGCCACGCCCCCTCATTAGCATCAAAAATACCAAATAAACGAAAAAAAAAAAACAAAACAAACCAAAGAATTAGGTCATGTGACGTCGGATGAGAAGCCACTTCGATAATTTTATTGGCCATATCCGACCAAATATTTTATATTTTGTATTTCGGCACGCTCGTAAAAAAATATATATATTTCCAACCCACACTAAATTTTGCGCTCTACTTAATTTTAAAGAATCGATAGCCAATTTTCGAGCAAAAATAATTAATTTAATGGTGTAATCTAAAAGTGTCTGACGTAATTACAAAAAGAACTTATTTGGTATATTTTTTATAAAAAATGATTTATACTTGCAAATTACTAAATAAGCATACTTTGCTACTTCCTATTAACGATACGATTAATCGTTGTTATGTTTAAATTAAATACACTAAGGATAGCTAGAGACTTAATTTTATGACGAAAAATTATATTATAGTAAATTTAAGGTATAAATACAGAGGATTTCTGAAATAAAAAGCAAACTAGCTATTATAGTATTATAAATGTATACATTTATAATACTATAATAATACATGTATTCAATGAGCATGCGTGTGAAAAAAAAAATATTTTTTCTTCAAGCTTACTAAAATGTTCATATTTTATAACTGAACACACTAGTTAGAAGTGATCTATTTTTTTTACGGTAAAAAAATGAGTTCATTGTTGTACGCCGTAAAAAAAGTTAGTTAGCAAAACCACCACTGGCGGCAGCACTCTTTGACTTTGATGACAGCCATACTTCAAACTTGTTTGTTTATTATGTAAACAGGTGGTTGACTCGAGATTCTGTGCAAAAACCTGGTGTAAAATTGATTAAAAATGATTGAAGAAGAATATATGCTTTATACACCTACAACTCTCTCTGAAATTGCAAATGCTACATTAGACAAGTTACCATTGAAATCGCGAAAAGTGTACGATTTAGCCTACGAAAATAATTTAAAATGAGCTAAGGAAGGTTTAAGTTTATTTTGAAAGGGTTTTATTGGCCTATTTTAATAAAAAAAAAATACTTATTACAGAATAAATTAAATTCAAAAATTAATATTTTAAAAAAATATATAGGATGCTTGAAGAAAAAATGTTTCACTCAGAGGAAAAGTGCTTTTTTTACTCGTCTGTTGTTTCCGGACTCCGCTTTGCGTCGTCCGTAAATTCTACAGACTAGTAAAAAAAAGCTTCACTTTTCCTCTTAGTAAAACAATATACTTTTTTTTACTAATTTGAGTTACTTTACTATAAATGATGACGTCACAATGCAAACGTACGTTTTAACTCATACTAAAACATTTAACTACGTGGGGTACAAGGTATCAAAAGATTTTAACAATTTTTCTCTATATCTCTAATTTGTTTACAAGCCTGCGTGCTGCATATTTCAAATTTTGTTTATTGAGGTTAAGAATTTTTTATCATGTCGCAAAACGACACTAAAAAGAAATTATAAGTGAAGGTAAATAATAGAGAAGTGGACATTGTGGACACAGAGGAAATTATTGCTGAGTTAAAAAATGGTAAAGACTCCTTTACGCTTAAGTGTTCTTCTTTCAGAGTTGTTTAAAAAGAGAAGCGGGTGTATAAGGAGCAGCCCCCCATATAAAAATATCTGAAACCCAAAAGCTCTTGTAAACTTTTATATTTTAGACGAGAAATTGCTATCAATCTTTTAAGAAAAAAATAATACAATTTGGATGGACTTTTTTTATTGAAAAAAGTTTTGAAGAGCTCCAAATTAGTTAATAACACAGCCCTGCAAATTTAACTTTTTTCTGCTTCATGGATGATGATATATGATTTTGGATAACTTGGGCATGCTGATTTAGAATCTGACTTTATTTTTTTCCATTACGTCAGAATTTTGCGCAAATGAAAAAATAGTAAAAAATACATATAAATATTTTTTATTAAATAGTGGGAAAGGGAAGTTTAAGCCCTTGATGATTTATTACATAAGCTTTATTATAATTTATCAATAGGTATATTTTTTCTTATCTATTTTTTTTTTTAACTAATTTTCCTATTTAAAAAAATTTAGACAAAAACACATTATATATTGGATACTCAATTATACATGAGATAAGAATTTGTTTTTCGTTAAAAAATACATATTTATAGATGGCGGTGTTACAGAAAGGGATTTAATATATATAATTAATTAATTACAATGGATCATATAATAAATTATTATAGAGGGACAAATACATTGTTGCATATTTTTTTCTAAAAAAATTACCAAGCAAAGATAATTTTGCATATTTCAAAGCTAACTAGAAATTAAAATCATGATAAAAAATGACATGTTCTGTCGAATGTACATGGTTGTAATCAGAATTCAAATCTGAATCAAAATATGTAAAAAATATACAGGGTGTTTCATTTAATAACCAGCGTTGAGGTCATATACAGTGAAACCGGAAGTGAAACAAAAAAAATTAAATCCGCGATTTTATAGTTTCGTTTTGTTTTCATTTTTACCGAATAAAAATTAATTTTAATTTTAGGGATAGACATAAATAACACTTACCCAGTACACAAATTTGCAAACTGAAAGCAACAAGGAATCAGCAGCAACGCCGCAGCCCATATACAACGATATGTAGACCAATGTTAGATTATGGCTCCTTACTCCTAATATATGCTAGAAAGCCCGCATTAAAAAATATAGAAGTTGCCCAAACGAAGTGCTTAAGGAAAATTACAAAAATACGTCACCCTCAAAACCTGCTCCATAAGCCTCCCAATCAATACCTGTTCGAAACCCTTGAAATAGAACCCATATCTGAACTCAGGCAAACACTGAAAGTCAAATTCGCAGAAAACCAGCATCATGTAGAAAAAATAGATGCACTCACACTAAACAGAAACTCAAATAAAGTGAGATGTAGATTCCCAGAAAACACACTTAAAGAACTTATACAAATTAACTAAATATGCCTATAATAATTAATTTTTTTTTTCTTTTTTACTTATGAAATAATTAGGTTTATCAATAATTACTATTTTTTTTTAAAGATCTATTATACATGTATATTATGAATTTACAGGCTGAAGGACCTTGGTCGATGGCCTTTTGTTGTAACTTTTTACTCAATAAAGTACATGTATTATTATTATTATTATTATTATTATTATTATTATTATTATTATTATTATTATTATTATTATTATTATTATTTGAAATAAAGGCGAGGTGCGGGGAAATTGTAAAAACTGCCCTCCGTGTCCGTTGAGTAAGCCTCTACCGTGACCGGTATCGTGTGCTCTGAGTAAATTCAGAAACCCAAGGATTACTGCTTTCTGCATGCGACCAGCCAGAATTTCGACTGAGTCGCGACATGCCGGTATGGTTTTGAGGTTAGAGAGAAAGGTGTCATTTATTCCAATATATGAGGCAATCTATCATTCTCCACCACGGACTCAATATCAGCTGGAGCATAGGGCAATAGTGGTGTTTCGTCTAACCCATACGAGTGCCTGAGAAAGTAATAAAGCACTCGTAAGGCTGCGTTATGTCTGCGAATATATGCCTAGGCCGCATATGTGGAACATGCAGAAAGTAAAAGGATGATGGTCTCTGGCATTTTTCGACAGGCCTTGCAGTTGGTATCAGGAACCTACATTCCCATAACGCGACTCCGGTAACGTGTTAAAAACACCATCTTGGCAAGCAAGTATGAATCCCTAGGTCTTCGACTTTAACCCACCTAACCTAAGAAAGGAATATGTCAGTCTTTTGGATAAGCCAAGGTCTTCTATGGTCTTAAAGAAGATTCCATGCATTGGCTTATCCATGTGTGACTGCAGAAGCATCGAATACTCTGCAGTTTTGATGTGGGTTTTTAATTGAACGGGACCCAACTCAGTGACAGAGTTTGGGTTTTCCCGTTCTAAGTCGAATATGAGACCTAGTTCTTCAGCTGCTCTAGATGCTGCCCTAAAGATAAAGGCTCCAACTCCTGCTACCTCGTGGTATTATTATTATTATTATTATTATTATTATTACAAAAAGTAAGTTAAAGGTATAAAATTTTAAAAATACAGGTTTTCCGGAAAAAGACACATATCCTGGATTTTTCTAAAAAGTTTCTTTTTCTACAACCAATCCAGGGCTACAGTAGTAGCGCTAGACTGGTTCCAGCGCCTTGGGAAAACTCCCATTTTCGATCCCCAATAAGGATTTCATATTTTAGATGTTGAATCCTATTTTTAAAACACCCTGTACATTGCTATAATAATATCTGCAGTGTTTATTCACACTCTATAGAGTATATTACCATTCAAAGTGGCATATAAAACAGCACAAGCTAATTAACAATAAAATATTTTACTGTATATTTGACACTGATGCTTAAGTGCTTTTATACTCAATGGACTCTTTTTGAATATTGAGGTGAATAATAAAACAAAATTTATCATTTTCGTAACACTGGTAAGATAAATATGCTTTATTAAAAATAATAGTATTTTAAAATACTAGTTTCATTATAGACATTTTTGGCTCACGCGTCCGAGTTTAGAATACACTGCCCAGAAAAAGATATCAAATTCATATTCGTAGACCCCAAAAACCTCTATATACCAATTTTGAAGAAAATATTTAAAAATATTTATTCCCTCACCCCATAAGGGGTGGAGTTAGAAAATTTTTATTATCATATTCAATTTCAGCAACCTCAAAAACCCCTATATAGCAATTTTAAAATTTTTCTAAAAAAAATGTATTTTTTCCCATTTGCCCCCCTTGCTGCACCCAAAGAACTTTTGGTAACATACCTGTATGCCACATTTCAAGTTTATATCTTAAAGCGTTCTTAAGTTATCGTGCACACAAAATTTCCCGATCGATCGACTGACATTTTTTTTTGCTTTTTGTTTACACAAGTAGTAGTACAAAATTTTTTTTTTGTAGAAAACAGTTGGCAAACTGTATAAATTTATTACATATTATAAATGTAATTTTTAGTTGCAAATACAATAATTAATATTTATTTAAACCATGTTCGTTTAAGCTGCCAGCCAACCGGTTGGTTGTAACCCAAAAAAAAAACAAATTTGCATGTGCCTATGGGCCCAAGTACTGGTGCGCTAAAAACGTGGTAAGAAACGAGTGATTTATACTATTTTTTCTATCTTGCCCTAAAAGTAAACTTACATTTAAATTGATGACTGAGAAGGTTTTTTTTTTGTTTTGGGTTGGCATTACAATTTTAGCCATATTTAAAATTCAAAGAAAAAATAATTTTTTGATATATTTGATAGTTCGTTATAATAAGTTGTATGTTGTTATAAAAAAAAATATTATATATATTATACGAAATTAGGCGACTTTCCTCTACTACTCTTAAGACTATCTATGCAGCCTGTTTATTTGGGACATAAGTTAGTATGCACCCTATACAAATATTGATCAAATAAATGTTATAAAATAAGGACGACATAAATAATAACAAAATTCTGGGTTAGCATGTATATATAGTAAATCCTAGCGGCAGAATTTCAAAAAGCATGAAAAAGCCAATTTTATTCACTTCTGATATGTGAACGAGGATTTGAAAGTAAAAAAGTAAATATTTGATTGTTATCCATAGATTTTCCTTTCAGATATTAAACTACATATGGAATTTGGAATTTTGTAACTTCTTTGCTGACGTATAAGAAATCAAAATATTGCAAAAGTTCGACGGCATTTCCTTGGTAATATATGTGCAAATTTTATCCAATATATGCTCATACCATATTGAGCAAATGCCGTTTTATTTACTGAATATAATTTAATTTTATAAGCCGATTTATATATTTTTTCTATCAGTTTTATAGAGTTCGGTCTAGAAAGAAATGAGACCACGTGTGTTTAGGGCGATTCCAGCGTATTGTTCGTAACGATTGTACTAATAATTTTGGCTACTTCACAGTCTTTTAATTTATTTAAGTAATGACTCTAAAATAAGAATATGTAAGTATTTAACGGTGTTTAATTCATATTTTGATAGAATATGCCCTTCAATAATATTAAATACGTGACTTTAAAACTATAGTATTTTTTAACAAAAATTAACGTACAATTGTTTAGGATCATCCATTTGTAACTGTATATTTAGTTACAAATAGATAGGAAGTTATCAGATACAAGATTCTTGTAGTTAAATTTTTGTTAAAAACACGCAACATTTCATGTCACAGAATATTAAAGTACTAGACTTAAGAACTGTAGTTTTAAAGTCACGTACTTTAATATTTAGTGAAGATCCAAATAAAATTTGAGTCTTTTTAACAAAAATTAAAGTATAATTGTATACGATAATAACTTTCCATCCATTTGTAACTAAATATTTAGTTTCGCTTTTTACAGTGTGCGGTTTTGTATACAGTTTAGATACAATAGATAATTATATCTGCTGGCACGTCGTGAAAAAACTTTCATTCCCGTGCATCAAAAGCTTAAGTCACAAACTAATTTCATAATATACTACACGGTTCGCCTTTATTCACTTTTACTTCGACTTTAAAAAACTCAGTTTTATTCTATAATTTTTTTTCGTATAGTGTAAATGTCGATTTAAAGCCAAAAATAAAAAACAAAAGGGGTCTGCGCCATGGATAAGACCATGATATTCCTATGTATTTTTGCCCGCTGAAACCGAATCTGAATTTAGTTTAACCTCTACACGTCTGGAATTTTTTCTACAGCCGTACTGTGCTACTAAGCGGGAAAAAAGTTACCAAAATTATTTTATTGTATATTTCAATTTTAAATAATTAGTAAGACATAAAAAATATGTTTTTCTTTAAGCGTACTAAAATGTTCATATTTTATAACTGAACACAATAGTTAGAAATAATCTATTTTTTTACAGTAAAAAAATGAGTTCATTGTTGTACGCCGTAAAAAACAAAACCACCACTGGCGGCAGCACTCTTTGACTTTGATGACAGCCATACTTCAATCTTGTTTGTTTATTATGTAAACAGGTGGTTGACTGGAGATTCTATGTAAAAACCTTGTGTGAAATTGATTAAAAATAATTAAAGAAGAATATATGGTTTATACACCTACAAATCTCTCCGAAAATGCAAATGCTACATTAGACAAGTTACCATCGAAATCGGGAAAAGTGTACGATTCAGCCTTTTTTTTTCAAAAGTAATATCATTTATTGATATTTATTAGTTATTTATATACCAAGGTAACTGTCTGTTTTACTCCCGCTGCATGAGTGTTTGGACAGAAATGCAAAGGGACTAAAACAGCCATGTTTAGTCCTGAGGTATATACACTATTTTTTGCACGACCAAACATAATTAATTGAAATTAAAAACCATGCGTCTAAAATCGCGTATTTTATTTTCGTAATGTAAACAAGATGCCTGTGGATTGCGAAAAGTTAGTTTCACGGCTATCGAAATTTTAGTTGTTTTTTAATATGGTTGACACAAATGTCAGTTCGAAAAAATGGACTAAGACGATAAATTTTAAGTAATTTAAACAATGTTATTTTTAAAGGTTTTCTTTGTTAAAATTAAATAAATGAGTTTGAATTGCTAATTGTTTACAAAACATCACTAAACCTAATTTTTGTACCAGTAAATCACATAGTATGTATAATATTTTAATATTAACAAGGTTGCCGAGATTTTTTTCCCTTGGGAGAAAAGCGGAAAATTAAGTCCAGAAAATGAATAAAAATGAAATAAAGTTTTGGTCTTGATCGTGCAAAAAATCTGTTTTGAATTAGTATTGAACGATTGTGATGTAAATAAATATTAATGAATGATTTAAAAGTTGTCACTTATATAATAAATATTGTAATTTTGCCTTTCTTTAATAAAACTTAATTTCTAACGTAAAATATTATCTTAATTCAAAAAATAAATACAGATTCCTAAATAATAAACATTAAAAGCTTAAAAAAAAATAAAGGAACACCAAAACATTTAAATTGTTAAAAACTGCAACTAGAGAAAATCATATATTCTCAGCGCAATCTGGACAGATTTTCTTAGCACACTCCAAACTGGGTTCTGACAGCTGAAACATCATTTTTCCAGTTTTTGGACATTCACTGTTTAATTTGAAAAGAGATGTGAATGCTAGAACTCTAAAAAATGCATGTATAGTAGAGAAAAAGATGCAAGTCGCTTGCAAAACAACTTTACACTACAATATTTCACGAAATCTTTGACATAGAGACTTGATATTTGGAACAAATTTTGTTTACTACTTAGAAAATCACTGTTCCAAATTTCAAGTCACTGGGTCAAAGCGTTTTTAAAATATTGTGGTGTTAACTTGTTTTACAAGCGACTTACATCTTTTTCTCTTCTATAGTTTGATTTTATCTAAATCTTCCAAAGTTGGTGATTTTTCTCTTCCTCACTTTCTAAATTGTTATCTGTCTCTAAAAAATATTTATTTTGAATCTCCTAGCGCATGGTGGGGGTGATTTCTGGAATACACGCGTATTTCGTCCTCATCTGAAATTAGATGAAGTGCAAGTCACAACATTTTATAGAAAAATTCGTATTCACGGGGGTTGTGCACTCTATGTTAAGAGTGAAGGAATATTTACTGCCACAGTGATTAAAATGGAGGACTTATGTGAGGAAATGCACCACGAAGTATGTGGTATAAAATTGCAGATGGATGATTTTAAATGTTGTATTTTAAGTGTTTATCGTTCTCCACCACCATATGGTAATTTTAATGTTTTTATAGGAAAATTAACAGAAACTCTGGCGTACTGCAGTAAGTTTAATTGTGAGATATTTTTGTGTGGTGATTTAAATATAAACTATTTAGACAATACAATTGAAACTCAAATTTTTAATGACCTGTTAGATAGCTTTAAGGTAAAATGTACGAATGCTAAAGATTTTACCAGAGTATGTACCGATAAAAATGGGAAAACCTTAAAAACTAAGATTGACTATATTATTACGAATTCAAATTTATTATCATGCAAAACTGAAGTTTTCCCCCCTCATTTTGGGGATCATTTTGCTATGAAACTAACTTATGAAATCAATAGTTCACAAAAGAAGTTTGAATCTATTAAATCTATCGATACATACAGAAGTATGTCTGGTAAAAACTTAGAGCAACTCAATACATTCTTAGAAAATGAGTGTTTTGATCGCGTTTTTCTTGAAGAAGGGAATATCGATGCTGCTTTTGATTCTTTTCTAAACATTCTTACAGGTGCTATAAACATTTGTTGTCCTATAAAAAATAATAAAAATCATAAAAATAGCGGGGACAAAAACTGGATAACTCAGGAAATTTTGGCGTCAAGCAAAAATTTAAAATATTTGTTCTGGCTGACAAAAAGAGTGCAGGATAGTAATTCACTTCTAGAATATAAACGGGCTAAAAATAGTCATAAAGAGCTAATAAAAAATACCAAAAAGAGATATTATGAAAATGTAATAGAAAAATCTACAAATAAACAAAAAAAAAATCTGGCAAATTATAAACAATAATTTAGGGCGTGGTAAAATACAAAAAAATATTAAGCTAATAGAGCATAACAAAAGAAATAATAGATAATGTAGATTTAGTTAAAATTTTTGGTGATTACTTTTCTGAAATTACTGAATTAACTCTTAAAAATCATTTTGCAGATAACAGATCAAAGAATTGCACTGTCTCAAAGTACGTAAATAATACCTTTTACTTTAATCCAACAACTGAGAACGAAATATATTTTATTATAAAAAACTTAAAAAATAAAACTTCTGTTGGGCCCGACAAAATATCAACAAAAGTTCTTAAATCTGTAGCAAAGAATATAGCTAGCCCCCTGTCTCACTTAATAAACCTCTCGGTGAGCGCTGGAAAATTCCCCTCACTTCTAAAGACAGCGTCGATCATTCCCGTCTATAGAAAAAAGTGCTCAACCAACAAAACAAACTATAGACCAGTAGCAGTTCTTAATGTAATTTCTAAGATTTTTGAAAGAGTAATGCATATACGCATAACTGAATTTCTTGAAAAATATAATATATTAACAAAGTTTCAGCATGGCTTTAGACGTGGAAGGTCAACCGAGTCTGCAGCCTACAGCTTCACTGAATATCTGTATAAAAAATCAGATGAAGGCCTTTATGTAACTGGGCTATTTTTTGACCTTTCACGTGCTTTTGAGTGCTTAGATTTTAGATTTGTTAAGAAGAAACTATACAATCTCGGTTTTAGAAATAACGTACTATTTGGGATTATAGATTTTTTAAGCAACCGAAAAATGTATATCAAAATAGGCGATGCAATTTCTGGGTTATATAATATTGATATGGGAGTCCGCAAGGGTCAGTACTGGGGCCGCTTATCTTTCTGCTTTATATTAATGACATGCCAGAGCATATTATCGCAGAAATAATTTGCATGTTTGATACTTCGCTAGCGACCTCAGCAGAATCTCCTGATGAACTTAAAAAAAAGTTAGTACAAATAATTAAGGAATTTATAAGATGGGGCAATCTAAATGGTTTAGTGCTTAATTTGGAAAAAACAGTGTGTATATATTTTAATAATCGTAATAATGCTGACCCACTTGATTTAATAATAAATAATAAAACACTTTTACCAGCAAAAGATACAAAATTTTTAGGATTACATTTGGATAGTAAATTAAATTGGGTGAATCATGTAGATTTTGTATCTAAGAAATTAAACAAAGCTTACTATGCTATAAGTAGAGTAAAAAATACTCTTCCATTAAGGGGTATCCTTAACGTTTACTACTCGCTTGCCTATAGTCATCTAAATTATAATACAGTTCTTTGGGGTAATGCGATAAATAGTAAACGAATTTTTTTAGCGCAAAAGCGAATTATAAGGAAAATGTTTGACCTTAAATTTAGGGATTCTTGTGTAGATGTGTTCAGAGAAAATAAAATAATGACTTTTCCTAGCCTTTATACATATAAATGTCTTTTTTTAATGCGGAGTAATAACAACTTCGTAAAAAACTCAGATTTTCATAAGTATTCAACTAGAGGTAAAAATAATTTATGTATTCCATTGCATAAAACTGCAAAATTTAAAAATTCTGCTTCATACAATGGGATAAAATTTTTTAACAAATTGACAAGCGAATATAAAAACTTGTCACTTTCTGTTTTTAAGAAAAAACTAAAGCAGTTGCTATTAAGTAGAGCTTACTATAGCATAGATGACTTTTTAAATGATAAAAATTTGTAGACTGAATTTATTTAAATATTGTTTTGTAGTCTGCTGTTTTCTTAAATAATTTATTATATATGTTGTAATTTAAGTTTATGTAAGAATGACTTGTATATCCACCATGGTGGCATTAATACGTTAAATAAATTATCTTATCTTATCTTATCTTATCTTATATTTAAATATGCGCGGTTTCCGTAATATTAGCAAAATGATTTTTGCTGGCAAATTTAAGACGGGTAATTAAGGGTTAAATGATTAGTAAGACATAAAAAATATATTTTTTATTTTTTTAATATTTTAATAATAATAAATAAATAAAATAAATACCCTAATGAAAAATATTAAAAAATTAAATGGAAAATATAAAAAAATTTTAAAAAAAATTGTTTATGTCTTACTAATCATTTAAAGTTGAAATACACAATAAAATAATGTTGGTCACTTTTTTCCAGTTTGGTAGCATGGTGCGACTGTAGAGAAAAATCCAAACTTATAGGGGTTAAACTGAGTCCAGATTTGGTTTCAGCGGGCGGAAATACATAGGAATATCATGGCCTTATCCATGGCGCAGGCCACTTTTGTTTTTTGTGGGCCTGTGTAATCTATCTGGCGAAATGTCTTTTAATCGCAAAAAATGTTCACGTGACCTGTATAAATTTTGAATAAATAGGTCGATTTTAATAAAAGTTACGGTTTTCTAGTTATTTATTAAAAACAAAAGATGGTTTAATGCAAAATTATAAAAAAATTAAAATTAAAAACAAAAATATATTTCGAAATTTTTTAAAAATTAAAGAATAATTAAAATACTGCTGCAAACAAAATAATACTTACCCCTATAGGCTAAGGTTGATTAAAATATAAAAAAAAATCAAAAAAAATTCTTTTTTTTTGTGAAACCAAAAATAAATTGAAAAAAATATGTTTTTGAAAAAAATTGTTTTTGCCCCATTTATTCCCTTATCCCAACCCGATTTTTACGAAAAACAAACTTCCCGAAACCTAAAAAAAGCAATAAAAAATTTTAGAAGTTTTTTACTAACGCAAGACTTTCCCTGGGAAAAGTAAAAATATATATATTGTTTTTAATTTAGTTTTTTGTATTTTAAGAAAAAAAAAACAGTGTTTTTATTTAAAACAAGAAAAAGTTTCGGAGGTGAAGTGGCCATTTTTACCATTAAAAAACGTTTTGCCCTATAGATTATTTAATTTTTGGTTTTAAATTGATATTTACATTATAAATCAACTGTACAAGAAAACTGAGTGCTTTGCGAAGTCGAACTAAAAGTGAATAATGCAAACCGTGACTATTAAAACTTGGAAAATGTCTTATTATACTTTCTGCTTCTAATTTTTTAAGGTTAATGTTTATTTTTGAGATGAAAATTTGTTTTCCTTTTAAAAGTACATAAAACAAATTTAAATCGAAATAGATTCACAAGCTGTCATCCGTTTTTCTTCTGTATAGCCTCAAGGGCGAACTTTTGCCCGCGTTCGCCGTGTTTCTCATAATTGAAAACCTGACTCGGGAATTAACACTTAAATCTATTGCAGAATTTTAATGGATAATATTTTAAAGGATTACTTAGTATTCATCCTAAGAGAAGTCTTAATTAATTCAATAAAGTTGCACGATGCGTTTTCTAAAAGCGAACATCTAATTCAACACGTTTTTTTTTTATTTCCTTGCATACTTTTAATAAGAGTGGCTTTTATTAAAAATATTAACAAATTAAAGTGCTACGAACACTAATTAATAAAACAATTTTAAATAATAAAATAGAACATGAGAATTTACCTCGTGAAATCAGAATGGACCAATTAACTTCGCCAAAGTTTCATATATAGACTGCACAGTGTGTCTCAACTAAAATTAGGTTCAGTTTTTATGTTTAAAAACCTGAACATGGATTATTTTGTTAGAAAAAGGTCTATACTTAATAGAATTTAGAATAGTATACAGAAAAATCCCCCGCGGCGCCGTTCACTTTAGACAAAGTGTTAAAAGGTTCTTTTAAAAGGAGCTTCCGTGATAAACCCAAAATGCTTATCAAATATTATAGCATTTTTCATTTAGATTTTATAAATAATTAAATATTACCTGTTTCAGAGTTTTAGTGGATACTATTTTTTAAAAATGATTACTTAGTATTCATCATAAGAGTAGACTTAATAAATCCAGTAATGTTACAAGTTGCGTTTGGACTTTATGGACATATAGTTCAACAATTATTTTTTATTTCTTTTGCATGCTTTTATTAAAGCAAGTTCAATAAAAAGTATTAAAAAGTTTCAGTGTAACAAAACAATAATAACATTAATTAATAAAGCAGTTTTAAATAATAAAATAGAACATGACATTGTAAATTTACCTTACCTTATGAAATCAGAATGAACCAATAAAATTAGCCAAAATGTCAAATATAGTCTGCACAGTAGGCCTCAACTAAAATTGGGTCCCATTTTTATATCGAAAAACCTGATGATGGGTTATTGTTAGAAAAAGATATATTCTTTATATTATTTAGAATAACATCCAAGAAAATCCCAGCCGTGCCGTGCACTTTAAACATAGTGTTAAAAAGTTCCATAATAAACACAAAACGCTTATCGCATATTATACAGAGTGGTCCAAAAATTAAGAACTCTTAAGGCTGGGTTTATCAAAGTGCAGCTAAATTTGGCTGACACATAATAACCAAAGCAATTCCAACCAAAATCCAGATTTTGCTCTTAACTGAAACTTTATCCTTTAGATAAGGTTTTAACTGTACACTGATAAACTGGGCCTAAATAAGACAACTTAAGCTAACATTTAGCATATATTTGATACTTTCAGCTCTTAAAATGTGGACAGGGGGGCATGGCGGGAATTTTTTTTTAAATGGAAGAGGGGGTCGTGTGATACATAATTTAAAGGTTATACAATTCTTCATTTAACTAAGCCCATGCCTCCTCCCCGCTCTTATTTTAAGAGCTGAAAGTATCAAATATATGCTAAAAGATAGTTTAAGTTGTCTTATTTAAGAGTTCTAAATTTGAAGTCGATATCTACACTTGTTTAAAAGTTAAGAGTGGGGGGGGGGGTAACTTTTGGACTGCACTGTTAGTCAAGTATATTATTCGCTTGATTGTCAAATATTCAACTTTGTTTTAGGGTAAAAAGGATTTATTTTCTTGTTTTTTTTTTCAGTTTTTATCAATTTTTATGAATTTCGTTAAAAAGGACGTCAAAATATTTCAAGTAAAAGTTTGTTGTATCCTAATAGAACTATATAATGAAGACAGGTCAAAAAATCTAAGGTCAAGACACTTTAGGGTGGGGGATATTTCAGCCGGGGTGTGTTTGTTAAGAGACTAATAAATAAACCAACTTGTACATAGTTTTATTTTCTTTTTTTTTCTAATGTGTTGATTTTTTATTAGTTTTTTTTTTTAATTTTTACTTATACCTTTTAAAATTAGTTTAAAAGTATAATTTACGTTTTTGCATCATGAAATTAATCACTTATCAAAATATTTATATTTAAAGAAATGTTGACAAAAATTTCCACTTTAAACACTTAAAAAATTTCCAAAAAATTAAAATATATACATAGAAAATTTTAAGAGCTTTAAAATAAGTTCCCACATGTCCCCTCTTTCTATTTAAAAATATCTCCTCTGCTCACATTTTAATACTAATATCAAATATATTCAAAAAGATAGTTTAAGTTGCCCTTTTTATTTGTTAAAAAGAACTATGTTAAAAATAGGCCGATTTTGGCCCCTTCGTGCAAACGTATGAAACATATCAATTCCTATAGATTTGGACAAGCTGAACACGATTCTGGCCTTTAAAATTACAGAAAGTGTGCTAAAATAAAGACCTAAAATTAGGTCGATTTTGAGCTAACGATGCCAGGTGTAAAAAAATATATTTTTTACAGATTTGGGAACGCTGAACACTATTCCGTTCTCAAAGGTAACAAAAACGGTGTGGAAGACATTTTTTTCTTCGTAAAAAGGTTAAAAAAGGTCAATTCTGAGCTAACGATGCAAGTAAAAACAGTATATTATTTAAAGATCGTATAATAATTGCTATTAATCAATGAGGGTGAATTTTGCGACATAAGCCGATAGTCGAGTGGAGTAATCACCAGTGTATACAGTATGGTATTCTACTTGCGTATAATAGCTATTAATTATTCGGGTAATTACGCCATTCGCCTATCTACTCGTGACAGTTACTGCTTTATAATTAAGACCGGCAGTATAGGAGAAGCATATATTATACTATTCATAGCACTTACGATAGTTTCGAATTTTCCAAAATCGCCAAAAGATTCTTGGATACAAATGTGTTTCATGAAAAAATAAGAAACACTGAAAATGTCCGTCCGTATGTCCTTCCGCCTGATGTCATGTTTTTTGTGTACACGATAAGAACGAATAATCCGATAGACTCGAAATTCTTAGGTAAAATCAAGTTTTATTAGGGAAAGATCCCTATTATTTTTGTAAATGATCCCCTTAAAAACAAAAAGTTAAGGGGGGGTTAAATTTTTAAAAAAATCGAAAAAAGCTCAAAGAAAATTCCGATTGACGTAACTTTTTCAGGAAAAGTCAAACCAAAAGACCACAGTTATTTTGGACATTAACAAAGTAGGCGTGTGAGTGGTCTTGATTATAGTACTATGCTATAGAAAAAACTCCGTATTTTGATGTCAGGAAAAACTTGAAGAAGAAGAAGAAGAAGAAGAAGAAGAAGAAGAAGAAGAAGAAGAAGAAGAAGAAGAAGAAGAAGAAGAAGAAGAAGAAGAAGAAGAAGAAGAAGAAGAAGAAGAAGAAGAAGAAGAAGAAGAAGAAGAAGAAGAAGAAGAAGAAGAAGAAGAAGAAGAACGACTTTATTTAAAAACGGCTTCGTGAGGGATTTCATTTTTTCTCAAAAACTGTTTGGAAATTTTCAAAAACAACCTAAAATCAAAACATCCGGGGTGGTTAGACTTTCCATTAAACTTTATTTAAGACTACCCGTGAAGTATTAATTATACCAATTTTGAAAATAATCCCCTCAAAAACAAAAAAAATATGGGGCCCCGGGGGTTAAACCTAAAAAAATTTTATTTTTTTTTTCGTTTTTTGCAAAAAGAATACTAAAAAAAATTGATTTTTTTTTTAATATCTTTTTTATTAATATTTTTTTTGGTTTTTGTATTAATATTTTTTTTAGCAAATAATGTTTTCAAGTATTTGGGAAAATGCAATATACCATTTACTGTGAATAGCATATAATGAAATGCGTAGCATTACATATCTTTACGGCTTGTTTTATTTTTTCAGCAGTTTATAAATTGTTGTAATTGTATAGATTTTTTAACAAGGAAAATATATGATAAAAAAGTTTTTAGGGGTGCATATTTTATCCGAAACTTTGCCTAACTTAAAAATATGGCTATATTTTTATACTCTTTACAGCTTTGCCTAGAAGAGTATTATACTATAGACATAAGAGTAAATTGGCCTTCTGGGCATCCAAATTTCTGTTTTCACCCTGGGTTATTCTTTCTCAATGAACTAACAACTCTTCTCTCTAGAATACGCATACCTTTAATATAAAGTATCGAAAACATCTCAGTTTGTTTGTAAACAAATAGTAGGTATATTCAGGCCTGAACAATAAAATAGTTGTCTTTGTTAGAACAAAGCTGTGCGAGCAACACAGACAAATGTATGTGTTGGCTACGTTTTTTTCAGTTTTTACAAATGAAATGCCTATTCTAGAGAGAAGAGTTATTAGTTCGTTGTTTTTTCTTCACCGTGGTGTATTATTTCTTACTTACACTCAAAATGCAGTCTCTGTCAAATCATAGAATATCCACCATTTTGTACTCAATTTTTAAATCGTAAAACAGTTAAACTAGTAATTTTTTGTGACTTTTTGTTATGGTTGGTAATTATCCAATCACAATCTGACAATTTAAATTTCGCGCAATAAATTAGGTTCAAAATGGAGGTCACCCGTGTTAGTCACTCGCGCAGATTAAAGCCTTGCCCAGATTTACTCTACATCATTGTATTATACGATGGTTTTAAAAACTTTAAATGGGATAGTTTCTTGACAACAAAGACTCTCTCTCTCTCTCTCTCTCTCTCTCTCTCTCTCTCTCTCTCTCTCTCTCTCTCTGTTCGATTTATTTGGTTTAAGCTGCCAGAGCTATCCCACCAGTCCTCGTCTGTTGCACTCGAACGAAACGGACCGTCTGGTTTGTACCATGCCTTTCCGTTTATAACAACGAAGTTATGGAAACGTTCAAGTATTACGTAACGCTCCTAGGGGGGGGGTCATTTTGGAGTATTACGCCCATGTTAATGGTATAGGAAAATGGCGTTACATGGGGGGGGGGCTCCAAAATGATCAAAATTTGCGTTACTTAATACTTGAACGTTCCCTATCCTCTTAGTGGAAAGTCTTCCTAATAATTTCTTTCAGTCCTATCCCGCGGACGAATCCCAGGATACAGATTAGCAGCATCAATAAACCACCCTCAGTATGGTATTGTCACCTACGTTAAAGACAGTATCAGCAACTTCTCCGTCACACACAAGTCTTCGCAATCAGACATATTCATCTTGACAGTTAAAGTAGAGAACATAGTCAATATATACAAGCCACCTGCCGTAAACTGGCCTCTCGAAGTGCTACCTACTTTTGAACACCCACATTTTACTCTGCCAGATGGAAGAAAGGATACAATCCGGACCTTACCTTCGTTACATCGGACGGCCGCCAAAATAACGTCTCCAGAACTGTTCTCAGCAATTTTCCCCGCTCACAGCACAGACCCATTATAACAGTGGAAGGAACAATCATACCTATTACTAGGTCTATTCTTAAACCAAGATGGAACTTCCGAAAAGCAAAATGGGATAATTACCAAGCACAACTGGACAAAGACATTAGATGGATAGAACCGACCGCAGAGAACTACGATCGATTTGCCAAGTTAGTTACTAGCTCAGCCAAAAGACATATTCCAAGAGGCGTGCGTAAGTCCTACATACCATGCTGGAACGATGAGTGCGAAAGGCTTTATAATCAACATAAGGAGGGTGGTGAAGCAGAAATAGGCGACAGATTACTTGAAAGTTTAAATCAAGCTCGAACAGAGAGATGGAAAGATACCGTTGAGAACCTGAATTTTACACATAGTAGTAGAAGTGCCTGGGGTTTACTAAGACGCCTCGAGTCAGGGCCTACGCCACAGAACAATCAAGGCGAGACTCCCAATCCACAAGCTGTTGCATCCAGAATTAAGAATCTTTCAAAAGTAAAAATAGATAAAGCCACTAGAAAGGAAGCTAGGGCAAAGCTGTCTATCATTAAAGGCAGTCAACAGCAAGATTCAAAAATTATGGAACCTATCAGCCTAAAGTAATTGAAAACTGCACTCAACTCGACTAAATCAGGAAAGTCAGCGGGGCTCTACCAAATATGTCCAGAATTTATTAAGAATTCTGGTCAAAAAACCAAGAAATGGCTCCTGGATT